>OX101787.1:54348272-54575544 GCA_944452715.1 Ophion slaviceki | reverse complement strand
ATATATATATATATATATATATATATATATATATGAGAGAAATAAATTTATATATATATGAGGCATTCCATAGATTTTCAGCAAGGTCAAAACCCTCACTATTTTTCAGAGTCCTGCAATTTTTTTACTAACAAAAGGTACCTGCTAGGAGTGTCTGTGATTTTTTTCAGATTTTTTTTATGAGTCCTGCTGCAGATATCGCAATGTTTGAAAAATGAGAATCAGTTTTCAACTAGATGTACCTTAAAAACTATGGCCCAGGCAAAAACAATTATCGGACAAAATATTTTTGATTTTGGATGAACTTTTGACTTTAACAATTACATTTTTTTTATCGTCAAACATTCTATAATAAATGAAAAAAATCGATTTTCAAAAAGTATGTCACGTTTGATTTTGCTCTAAATTTTTCTGAATTTTCTGTTCTTAGTGTGGACATACAGAAAAAATTGGCATCATGGGCCGCGAACTGGTTTAGAAGATATTGCATTTTTTTGTTGTTGTTATTCATCTTATCTTTATTTGTATCAGTCTGATTTGAATTAGTAGTGGACATAACTGAAAAATAACACTATAAAATGAAACTTCAAGCAGCTTAGGATGGTGTAATTGACGATTTCAAAATTTAATGCATTTCTAACTTTACATACTAGGTGAGAAAAAACACAATATTTATGACAAGTAAATGTTTTTTATTTCCCAGTATTAGCAAATCTTGTGAATTATTATATGTTTGTCATCCGTCGAATATAGTTTCGAAGTAATCGTGCCGTCTGTTCGCGGAATGAAAGCATGTTGCTTCTGGGATTTCTTGAGGGAGAAGATTTTTTCTTTGGTCAATAGATATTTGAATCGCCGATCAATTTAATCCGTCACTGATGGTTGGAATATTTATCGCGATTTTCGATGAACTTGCACTAGCATAACATACTTGCACCGTCAGAAGCCGAAAAGTGAAAATGAAGGTTATGAAATTTCACATACAATCATAACATCGAAACCGGTCAAGGAAATCGAGAACGTTTACTTCCGACCTTGCCGCCGGTGTCGCGTCGGTCGGGCGGGAAATTTGAAAATTTGAAAAAAATCAATCTTATAACATACAAAACACTTTGATATATGTTTTTATGTGAAATTCAAAGTTTCTCCCAATTAATGATCCAATTCATATCAATATAAAAGATTTTTAAAAAATGCAAATCAGCCTGTATCTTCTATACCAGTTCGCGGCCCATCTTGTCAATTTTTTCTGTATGTCTACACTAACAACAGAAAATTTAGAAAAATTTAGAGCAAAATCAAACATGACATACTTTTTGAAAATCGATTTTTTTCATTTATTATAGAATATTTGTACGAAAAAAAAAAAGTTTATTGTTAAAGTCAAAAGTTCGTTCAAAATTAAAAATATTTTGTCCCACAATTTTTTTTGCCTGGGCCATAGTTTTTAAGGTACATATAGTTAAAAACTGATTCTCATTTTTCAAAAATTGAGATATCTGGAGCAGGACTCATAAAAAAAATCTGAAAAAAATCACAGACACTACTAGTAGGTGCCTTTTGATAACAAAAAAATTGCAGGACCCTGAAAAATAATGAGGGTTTTGACCTTGCTGGAAACCTGTGGAATGCCTCATATATATATATATATATATATATATATATATATATACACACACACGTGTGTGTGTGTCTACGTGTATGTGTGCACACGTAGGCAGGCAGACTATTTAAAGCACCTGTCCAATATACCCCGCAGCTGTCTACCGTGTGGATTTCCAGCCAAACGACGACGGGAACAAAAGCATTTCTGCGAGTAGACCGTTTGATCAACTTTCGCATTTTTTTCCCGCCCACGGCGGTCGTAGAGTGACAATTATCGGGAAAATCAATCTCCTCAGACATCGAGGTATCTTTTCATGTATATTTGATGTGTATAAAAAATGTTCAACATGAAACAATAAATGACTGCAGATTTATCAGCCTATTCCATGCGCGTCTTGCCACTGCAGTCCCCGATCGGCGGAAAAGACGAGGCTCGTAATTCTTGACTGAACCAAATAAACCAATAAAATGTTCAATTTTCATATATTTATCTTCTGGGTGAATTAAGAAATGCTGAAAAAATCGTGAAATTATAATTTTTCCAAGTTTGCAAAAAAATGTTAAAAAAACACTTCACCGTGCTATAAAAATTATTTAAAAAGCAGCAAAAGCAATAAAAGAAAAACGATTTTTCGATTCAGGCTACCGCCTTAAACCGTACATAGCCGTGGAAAACTCGACGCGATACAAAACTTGTTGTTCTGGGTGAAAATAATTTATTCATCAATCGTCTTATAAAAATAGGCCAATGTTAGTTGCAACGTTACATTCGTACCCATTACTGTAAAATGAAAATAATTGTCGTTCCTTTAAATTGCACGAAAATAATGTCGTCGAACAGAAGCAGCCAACTGAAATCGTTGCAGTCACATCGTCCGATAATCGTTACGAGTTTCTTTTTCTTCATTTTATTCCCTCCTGTACAGTTTTTTTTTTTTTTCGTCCAACACAGAGGAAAAATAATCACCGACATTACGATGTGCAGACTTCGGTGAAGAGGCACACGACAGAGATAGAGGGAGAGCGAATATTCCCCTGATTAATAGATTACTGCCCGTTTCACTCGCTCGTAAATCCGTATGTGTGTACGTGAGTAATGCCTTTGCGTGAATGAATAATAATGTTTTTTTTTTTTTTTCACAATAGTATTTGACGTAATCGACGTCAACGAACTCTAGACAGGCGGTAGACTGAGATAAGCACGTTTTACCGAACGAAGGTCAATAGCCGTCGTGTTCAAATGTAGCCTATACGTAAAATGATTCCACTCTTTTTTTTCCGTCTCCTCTCCCCTCTCCGCCGCTTGAACGTGAGTCACGCTTCATATCTCGATACAATTTGTGGAATTTTCTCCCAGATGACACGTGTATGTGGCACCAAGTGGTTTTCCATTTATGTACATTCGAAAAAGAAAAGACAAACTCACGTGCACCGTAGCAGCGGATATCGGCGTTATTTTTCTGTCTTCTCATTAGCCCTCCTTTCGAGCCGACTGCCGAATCGTTTATCCATCGAGAATCGGCTCTCGGGGCTCCCTGCCAGTATTGTCCTTCAAATTCGGATACAATTTTGCTTTGGGCCCGTCGCTGTTCAATCGACCGTGAAATTCGGGTTTCTTGTCCTTCGGTAAGGTTCGCTGGAGCCATATATCCAAGAAGCTCTTGGCCGATATTATCGGCTGGGATTTTTGCAACTGTTTGGCGAGGGATATCGGGGGACACGAGGGTGGCGACATCGGTGAATCCGTCGTTGCTCTTATCACACTCGCTCGAGCAGTGACGTCCTCTTTTCCCAGGCTGAAAACAACAAAAATGACAAATAGGTCATCCAATTGAATTTTTGTTCGCTGGAATATGCATCAAGGGATAACACTACTCGAAGATTTTGGAAAAATCGTCTTTTTTTTGCTTGAAAAATACTTTGTGGTGAAAAACAATATGCAATTGTTTCTGTAGCGAAATGTTTTTTTTTTTCAAGGCAATTATCGATTTTGCCGCAGCGGCTCGTACAACTTTAAACGTATTTTTTTGGACGCAGTTGAAGGACAAAAATATATGTTACTTTCTAGACTATATTGAGACTTCACGAATTTCGAATTTTTATTTCACCGCAAAGAACCTGAGATAAAAAATACTTCAATGTATGTAATTTTACGTGCGGTTAGATGGGCAAGACGTTCACACTACGGTTGATTTTTTTTTTGGCTATTTAGCACCAAGATAAACTGTTTCTAATAACGGATTAACGCAAACTAAACCTTTGTAAACATTGAAAAAAAAAAACGCCCATCTTGCCCATCGTAACCATATACAGTAGAGCGTCGATTATCTGAACGTCAGTTATCCGAAACGTCAATTATCCGAATGGCGATTTGGTTTATCCGAAACGTCAATTATCCGAATGGCGATTTGGGTTGTCCAGAATATCAATTATCTAAGCAATAATTTTGTTCATCCGAATGCGCGGTTATTCGAACTATTACGCCCTATATATTGTTGCACGATGTATACATTGTTGTTCGTCCCCTCCACTTTCTCGGTCTGCGCTCGCGCGCACTTTGCTTTCCGCTAGCAGCCGAGATTTGGCAGCAAAGAAACGAGCTTCCGTTGTGAAAGAGAAGAAAATCGTCGACTTTTTCAAAAACAAAATAGATAAGAACTCAAAGATGTACGAATGTTGATTATTATGTTGATTTTAAATGCATGTTTAACTTCGTTCCATATAATTAAATGACACAATGGTTATTTGCAATCTACCAAAAAAGTACTTGTATTATTAACATAAAATGCATAATGTTGACCTTTAATTATATATTTTATGGGGGGATGACTAGTGGAATACGGTAGGGAATGTAATAAGAAGGAAGACCCCGTACAGTGGAAACGTTGATTAAATTTAAACAAAAATGTAAATGATCAATTTTATGAAAAATTATCATCTGCACTATCTATATTCATAATTTTGAGGTTCAGTGAAAAAAACATGCATAATCCGTCATTTGACTCAACTGTACCACTCCAACTTCCTTAAGGATGTATGGCAACTAAGTCATTTACTACTGTTCGAATTGAAACTCACTGATATTGTAAAGGAAAATATCGAGAACTTTTTGAGATTAAAAAAACAAAATTTGCCCACGTGAATGCTGAAATAAACGAATTCAAAGTTGGGTCATTTAACACGGGGAACATAGGACTGTACGTCCAAAATTCCCTTTACATTGGCAAAAAAGGTATTTCCGGAGTACTCTTTTGTAAAAAAAACTTTTGTGCGGTATCGCTGTAATATGCATGATACGGTAAAAATAAAAAATCGACATGTGCCCATATATTTTGCGAGATATTGCGAGTTAAATGGGACCGTTTTCGTATTTCTTTAGCTCGTATGTCGTAACCACGACAACGTCAGGGAAAACATACATCAAATCAACAACTAAATTTGCAGTTTAAAATTGAAAATTCTTCTTTCTGTACCGCATGTTTTACTTTGAGCTGTGGTAAATCTCCTTTTTAGCTTTAATGAATATTACAATTATTTTATTTAGTCTTTAAATGCGATTTTTGCAAATTGCATAATCAGTTCTGTAACGACTCTGCAGTAGCTGCCATACATCCTTAAGCGCGAAAAACTGTTACCTAAGAAGTGGAACAAATGGAGTTTTGGTTGAACTAGGGGCAAATTTCCGAGAAACTCAATCTAGTCACCATGGAAAAACGCATTTTGACATTCGAACCAATGCATTCTGTGAACGACGGACTGAGAAAAGTTCTGAAAACTATTGTGTACGTAATCGTTGACCATTGTGGCAAAATACGCATGTATTGCGTACTCGCGAATAAGGGGCCGGCATGAAATTCCGACGTTCGAATGATCAGAACGCTCAAAACTCCGAATGAATACTACCCGATAGATCAAAACTCCGAAAGAATTTTTCCCGAAAGACCAAAACTCCGAAAATCTGAACACCGTCAAAATAATTCAGCTACAGAAGTTTAAAAAATTACAAAATGATCAATAAATCGACGAATTATTTCAAGTTATTTTTATGAAGGGACTCACTTTAGACTATTTTCATGAATTTCTTTGAGAGGTTTATGTTATAGATATTGATATAAAAGTTGTTGCACTTAATAAATACACTTTCGAAATACATTAAATATTTTTTGTGTATTTATGTAACTCAAACAATCTTGAAATGATCCTTATGAAATTTGAACCACATATTCTGTACAACTATAGCCATAGCGCATATCAAGGATTAAATTTTTTTAAAAATATTTACTATTTTTTGCCAAAAACGGTGAAAAAACCCTTTTTTCGAAAAATATCCGCCATTTTGTTATTTTTGCATACATCAAAAATCGTATGATATGCGCTATAGCCATTAACATACTGAATCTAAAACCGTTTGATTTTTTTTCGTTTCGGATGATCCATCTCCGAAACTTCATCAACAGTGCAGACCTACAATTTCCTTACGACATTTTATTAAATACCATTTTCGTTTATAAATAGTAACTCAAATAAATTAAAAAAAGTTAAAAAGAAATGTATTTCGAAAGTGTATTTATTAAGTGTAACAACTTTAATATCAATATCTATAATATAAACCTATGAAAAAAATGAATGAAAATAGCCTTTTTAGGGTCTAAATTGAGAAGACCCCTTAAGAAATAATTTAACGTCAACTTTGGAAATAGTCTAGACAATGTTATACGTTCTAGATAATTTATAGTCAACTGTGTAGATTTTCGCTGGCATGATCTTAACGAAACTTGAAATTTCGAAACGTTAAAAGAAATTTTAAACCGTCGGAGCGTTAAAAGTTCGGAATTTCTATCCGGCCCCGGGAATAATATATAATACGCGATGTCGCCGAAATTACATCGTAGGTAGGTAGCGAGATTGTATCGATCGTAAAAACCGACGAAGAACTAAAGGTATCTGTCATTTCGCCTTACTTGAAATGTGAGATAAATCAACAATAGTTGCAAATGCAATAGAAAGAAGAAAATTTTTTTCCCGAATAAAACGAAGCTTACCCATCGAGCTCCCGCAGAGCCTGATCGAGTTCGACCTTCTCCTTGTCGTCTTTGTTCCGAACGAGGCGAACCTCGAGCAAACAATTCAAGACCTCGGCATGTATAGCCGAATTATTGGCGTGAGCTTTGAGAAAGGTTTCCAATTCCTCCCACAACAGACGGTAATGTTCCTCCCTGCGTACACCGGCCTTTCCACCGCCTCCCCGACCACCGCCCAGGGACGGCAGTGCCAATGCCTCGTGTTTCGACTCCAAATGCAAAAGCCCGAATATCAATTGTTTACACTTGACGACCTCGTCCTTCGTGAGTTCCTCTTTGACCATCAGTTCGGGCAGCGGGTCAATTATTTGTCGCAGGTTGAACATTAGGGTGCTCGATATCGTTATCGGCCAGTACCTCGTGTGGCGCTCGAGTCGCGAGCGCATTTTAACGGATGGGCCCTCGATGTCTTCCACGCTTGGCCGTTTCAACGGTACCAGGATATTGTTTCGCATTAAGCTGCCAAAATCCTTCGTCAACAAAGAATGAACAAAGAAAATGTCAATTGTAGAATAATTGTATTACGTTATAATACAATATACCCTCTAGCGGGAGAAAGTGGCAGTTGGGTTCCATATTAATAACGATTTAATAATTTTGGTCACTATTCCATAATTCCCATATATACTTGATACGGCGAGAATTATAGATACTCGTTTGGAACAAATTCTCATCTAAAAAAAGAGAAATACTATATCTGCTCACGGTTATTCGGTAGTCCGTGACTCGACCACCGCAGCCTTCGCTTATCGATGGTGGATCCTCGAGAACGCTTCTCGCGGTCGAAAGCGTGTGAATGAATATTTCACCGCCGTGCGATGCCAAAAGATGGGATATAGCTTTACCGCCGCTTTTCCTAGCCATTTCCAACATTACCGACCTCCCGTTAAGTAGAAAATTAATCAAACAGGAGGACGGCCGACTGTTGACATCAACGGGTGTTATTCTGTGCATTGCGGTGCAATTTTGCATCTCCGAGGCGCTGCAACCTCGCGGTGTGCACCACTTCAACGTGACCGTCTCGTATTCGGAGCCCTCTTCGAACCGTCGGAACGTCTTGACGAGCGTCGAGTCTTGGGGATTTCCACTGAGGATCGCCGAATGTGCGGTCGACGAGTGAAATATCTCGACGTCGTAATTCGCCGACGAACTTGCGTTTTGTTCCTCCTTCATGGGTATTCCCGTGACCGTCGTACTCGCGAGATCGTAGTGAGACAATATGAGATGCGAGAGCTTCGAGTGTAGAGCGTTTGCCTTCATCGAGTGCACCTCCATCGTCAGTAGCGGTGATATCTGTCGATAAATTATACCGTTTTTTTATTCCAGCCAACGCTGCTTTTGAAATGGCAAAGATTTTATTCAATATTCTTTTTTATCTCTAGCACTGGTTCGTATGCCCTGGCGAGCTTTTGCAGTCCCATCCTTTTTACGTTTATCCCACATTTGTCACTTTGCTATTTCCAGTTCTTTACCACCACCAACCCCCTCTCTGGCCCAGAATCATCCATTGCTAGTGATTGAGGGGCACCACTAGTGCGACACTTTCGAAAAACTATTTTTTTGTGCATTTTTCGATAGTCTATACCATCAAGAAGAACATACTAAAATTTCAAATGCGGATTTCAAATAGTTTTTGAACTACAGCCTTCTAAAGAGCAGCTGCTCGTCGGTCAGAAAGGTGCGTAAGCTGAGCGTACAATGAAATTAACTGCCAAGTTAATTAATAAACTCCAGAAATACTACGGCCTAGCGATCACGAGACATCAAGATAACGTGGATGAAATGTACAAAGCAATCCGGACTACATTTTATCATTTGAGTTCGAGTGACAAAAGTCCAAACCATGGAAACTGTCGAAAATATTGATCAATTTCGAAAAGATTTCGTGACGATATTTGGCCTGTTAAGGGGGGAGATATCTGTAGGCAAGGAAAAAATATCCTGATTTTTTTGTTCAAAAGGAAAGATTTCTTCACCATTTTTGAGACTCAAGGAATGTTTTATTACTACTTTTGACTGTTACACGGTATTTTAAAAAATGATCAATCTTTAAAAGGACGGAGGTATGGCACGATCTAAACTGCATTTTCAAAACTGGCGTGACGTATAGCTAAAAACTAATCGGCCGATTCTCATGAAATTTGTTATAAATCTGTCTAACCTCATTATCAAAACACGACCGTAAATGTACTTGAAAACTTAAAAAAAGCCAATTTTTTATTGCAAAATGTAGCCATTTTTTTTGTAGAAAATTCAATCTTTTTGTATCAAGGCCTACCGTTTTATGATTTTCAACATTTCTCACTTTTTTTGGTTCATATTCTGCGTATGAGTGTTAATGAAAGAAGAATCTTCGTTGGTTTTTTTTTTTAGATTAATTTAGCCGACGCTACGTCTCACGCCGTCTGACAACATCCAGCGCAACCTGTTTAGATGACCGCGACATACCTCCGCCATTTGTAAAGATAAATCATTTTTAAAAACCCCATGTAACAGCCAAAATTGGTGATATAACTACCCTAAGTCGCAAAAGTGTTGAAGAAGTCATACCTTTAAAAACAAATCGCGAAGATCGGCAATTTTTTTCTCGCCCCAACGTATCTCGCCCCTTAAGGTATTTCATTCGCGGAGGGCCGTATTTCGTAGGGGCATAAACGGGGCCTTTCTAAATCCTTAGTGAATTACAGTGCCGCTTAATAAAAATAAGTCACAGTCAATTGTTTAATTGTGATGCTCGGCGATAAACTGGAATAAAAAATGTCGCGCAAATTTAGTAGATTTACACATTTTAACATTTTCTCTGAAAATGCGCGGCTACGAAAATTCTTCTGCTAGTCACATTTTTCTGAGTTTTATCATTAATATTGCCTTTGAACATTTGGTGACCCCCTGTTTTTATTGTCGTTGCGGAATCTTCAGAATTTTTTACACGCTTCGAGTAGTTCATATAAAGCACCTAGAGTTATTTAGTGTATAAATTATTAGATAGAAATTGGGCCGGTGTGTCATTTCCGTGAAGTGCCGTATAAATGAGACGATCTTTAGAGCCGTAAATGTACGTTCAAGAGTTTGGTAACTTGGCTTGAAATGTTACCAGTGGAATGTATTTTCACTTGATTATAGACAAAAATCAGTTAGTTCTTTTATATTCGGATTCGTCAAAGGAATACCTCAAAAGCTTCATGGTATTGAAGTTTGCATCATTGGAATGCAACGAAAGCATTGCTGCATTTCATTTTCCTTCTTTTTATTATTATAGATCTATTTTTATAGATGCATTTTGTAGATCGATAAATAAATATCTTAGAAAATGGTCGAAAATTTTTTATTGGCAAAATCCGCCGAGAGAAATTTAAAAAATTCAGAAATAATCATTTTCATTGCATTTCAATTATGCAAACTTCAGATTCATAAAACTTGAGACTTTTTCGTTTCAACTTGAGCCTCCAACATTCTCGACAACTATGAATAAATATAAAAAATTGTATAACAGGCCTTCATAATTGCATTCTCACCTCCTGTGGACTCCTGCTGGTAACCTGGGACTCGATGTTTATAGGAAAAATGTTGAGGATCACAAGATGACAATGATGTATGGGCATCAAGCTGCAAAATAAAAAACAAATCAGTATTTTTGTATACGCTCCTTTTATGATCGAATTACTTTGAGACGGTTCTACTATAATAAAACGTTTCCCCACAAAGAATTGTACGCATACTTACTGATCAGAAGAAAGAGCAATTTTGTTCTGCTGAGTCAATTGGCTCAGAAATATATTTTCGAGGCTCTTCATGTTAATATTGTCCCTTGCGCTGGTGATGCAAATGACTCTACCTCTGTTCAAAATTTTTGACGGATTTTCCGTTAATGAGGTGCGCTTTTCGTGTTGAATTTCGGAGCATTCCGTCAGTGCCTCTATAGCGACTCTGAGTCCGTGAATTACAGAAAAATCTACACTTGGCTGATGAGACCGTGGGGGAACGCCGATTATCGCCATGCCGTTCATTATCTGCCGATGGGAGTAATCTCATTGAACAACGAGAATCTGTAAATAAGCTGGGATTGCCGAGCGATACTTACGTGGGCCAAGTTTTGTTGCAAAGGACTCCATGTGTTTAGAATATGGGCGGCGTGATCGCTGACGACAAAGCGAACCTGAAAACAAAGCCTCTTTTCAAACGTCTGCGCGATGCCTTCGTTAACCAACTTTTATCAAAAACTTTGGGAAACGTACCAATTTGCCTGTTGGAAACAAGTCCCAAACTATACGACAATATTCCATTGACGATTCGACGCTGGTTGTCCATAATGATTTGCATATCGGGGCAAGGGGGATGTGATTCTGTCCTCGACTCTTCAGGCACTCGAACTCGAGGGGACTTTCGCTCGAGATACCAAAGTAAGGTGTGTGGTCGAGTACGAAAACTGTTTTATGATTACCCGGATACATTTTTTGTTCGCATTTTTATCCCTCGGAACGAAAAAATTGTGCGAATCACACTGCGCACGTTGTACAGGATATGAAGATGCTGTTTCTTTGAGATAAATCATATGCGGTGTCAGACACTTGGAGAACTCATTTAATTTGAGGCTAATAACGCAATGCTGCTGAAAGGGAGTCGTTTAGATCAGAGGATATTGAGTGAGAACACTTGGAATTAATGGCGGCAGTGTGTGATAATTAGAACGCAGTTAAACACAATTACTGGCACGTATTGTTTGTTACATACAACGACACGAGGTTAATGAAAAAATAAACAACTGATTTTCGGTAAACACGCTTAGCCGGCAAGGACGATCGCTCATTTAGCGACTGAATCGGTTCTCATTGATGCGACGCATTGCTGATGTGCTGGCTAAGGCCTGGTTCCATGGATACTATAGGGAAGAAGTCCAATCTCCGTATCTTGGTCAGAGATTAATGGGGAGATGCACAACGCGGCCCTTTTCGGCGTGCTTCGTAAATGGCGCTAAATCGCGGCGGCGAGTTCGGGAGTATGATTTCGTGATCATCGCCTCTGTCGAGGTTGCAGATTCCCTTGTAGCCGCGCGAGTCCGTGATCACCGCTAAAGTTGGTATCGCAGCAGCGTGAACACGAATGGGTAGCTCGGTGGGGGAAAAGTCTCTGCCCCTCGCTCGCTCGACAGGCGAACGGAGCGAGGTTTTCCGTCCGATCGAGCTCGACATATATGTGTGGCCGTACTACGGATTGGAATATGCATTAAATGAATTTCAAAGTGAAATACATGTATCGAGATCATTGTTTTCTCTCGGTTGCCCGTTTATGCCGAAAATGCGGGTTAAAAAAATTAACGACGAACCGCGTTGAAAAATAAAACGCCGAAACGACCGTGAAAGGTTCAAAAAGAAATCTTGAGCCTTTGCCGCGATCGTTTCGGCATTTTTTTTCAACAGTAAACATTATGGAAAAGGGTGTATCATAAATGTTTCTTTATCCGCAATAAGCGTCGTGGCTGAGTTGTAGCGTGACGGATTACGATGCTGAAGGTCCGGGTTCAATCCTCGGTGAATGAACTTTTTTTTCTTCATTTTATATTCAGAAAATTTCTACCTTACTCTCGCTTTATCTATTCTCGCCTGTCTAGGCATTATTTTTTATATTTAATTCATATATGTATAACAAAAAAAAATGTTGCTACGGGCATCGAAGCCGCGCCGTCCGTACTCAGAGCTCGGACGCAGTGCAGCCAGATCGCGCGTAAAAGGTACCCCCTCTCTAGTTTCTTACGCGCCCATCACACCATCGTAGTAGCGTGTGTCCGTGAGCGAACGATGCTCGGATATCTTCGGAAAGAGCCGAGCAAGCCGAAGCGTCCCGACCGCGCCTTCGGCTGCTACACCAATCCATGGACGCTGAGCAGCACGTTCATGTGCGGCCAAGCCGAAACGAAGGCTTCGAGGGAAAAAGCAATCTGAGCACGACTCGCGCGTGCCGTCGGGTGACGTCAGGCTTTTAGATGATTTCAATGCTAAGTTAGTTCTTGATTCTCTGCGTTATTAATGTATACAAAAAAATGTATTCCGCACTCAGGTCGCTTATTTTTTTAGTTTATACGTTAATTTAAACATAATAATATATCTAAATTACAACTTATTTATCTTATATAAAATTGTTTACGCTTTACTCACACCCATCCTTATGCCAAATAAATTATAATTCATAAAAGTAAGCGGAAATATATTTATATTCGTATTATTATATTAATTCTCATACTTTCATCAAGCGATAAAGCATTATCCCCAAAAACAAGCCAATCATCCATCCGGCCGCGAATTGTAAGTACCGCGTATATTCTACAAGCGATGAGATGGTCCCGTTGGTAGCGTTCCTGGCTTTCTGATTTCTTATTTTTTTCCTGGAAATTTCTCCTTTTCCTATGACCTGAGTGAACGGCTGCGGAGATATTCGGAGAAAAGTTAAAGATGAAAAGAAATGAGATTTTCGTTGAAAAACTTTTTATTATTATTATTTTTTTCGGAAATTTCTTTTTTTCCTATTACCTGAGTGAACGGCTGCGGAGATATTCGGAGAAAATTTAAAGATGAAAAAAATGAGATTTTCGTAAAAAAAACGATATTATTTTTTTTCCGGAACTTTTTCTTTTTCCTATTGAGTTTGTTTGGGTTTGTTTGGAGTTTGAGTCATACAAACACAGATTTAAACAATCTTGAACATTCACATCTCCGAAATAGAAAGACGTGAGTATCTAATATTGGTAATACCATCTATAGCAAAAAGCCAGATATCGAGGATACAAACTTCGAAAGTTTTGATCTCAGATAGGCAAACGAGCGATGGTCCATAATAGCGAACACCGAAATAGCGAACATCAAAGAAGTGGACGAGTTGCTTCCTAATTTTCTGCCGATTTTCGCTAACACGTACGAGATTCTTTTAAAGTCTTTAAGAGGGGATATACATTTACAATGATCAAAAAATCAATTTCTTTTCTTTAAGGGATAACACCATTCTAGGAATTTGGAAAAATCGTTTTCTTTTGGCTTCAAAAATACTTTGGGGTCATAAAAACAATATGCAGTTGGTCCTGCAGCGATTTTTTTTAAGGTTGGATAAGTGTGTACAGTAGAACCTCCATTATCCGAACCTCGATCATCCGAACCCTCAATTATCCGAACCCTCAATTATCCGAACGATGACTTAGTTTATCCGGAAGCTCAATTATCCGAACGTTGGCGCGAAAGATACATGGTTGCTCGCTGCCACCACCGTGAGCAACAATAAGCAACCCAACGCAACTTCTCCTTCTCAAACAGCTGCGAGACTTAGACGCTCAAAAACGCGTTGCAGCCGTTCGTCAATTAAAAATGGACGATTTTATTTTTAAAAAATATTTTAAAAGGCACTCGACTTTTTTCAGGTGCTTAAAACACACACACACACACACATATATAAATATACAGGGTGGGCGGAACATTGACGTCCAAAAATAAAATTTAGGTCCCTTGTATCCTGGGGTATCCGAATAACCCCCATGTATATCCCGCGACTTTTCATACTTTTCGGGTTACGAATTTTCGACCTGACCAATTACAAAAAATCTAAAAAAAAGTAGAAGACTGTCGACATTTTTTTTGCAACTGAATCTTCATGAGTAGTACTTTTATGCATAAAATAATCAGCTTCGTAACTGTGATGAAAGTTATTAAAATGTTGGCGTAAAGTGAAAAACTTATGTTCGGTAAATTATGACTTAAATTTTCAACGTTAAATTAAACATCTAAACAGGTGACTTCATGGTTCCTAATTAGGCCTCAAGAATGCGCCAGACTCTCAGCTTTCATAATCATTTTAAAAAAAAGCAGTACTTAATAGGGGTACTTTGGCTATAATTGACCTTCAAAGACAGCGAGGTGGAAAATTCTTAAAATTAGCCATCTGATTAAAAAAAATTGCCCATTTTATCATTCCCAAGGATATTTAGTTTGTTACCTAACCAAAAATGACTGCAGGAAAGCTAAGATTTAAACATTTAGAGGTTTATTTTTTTTTAGTTCGATTCAAGTTTAATGAATTTTGCGCCATCCGTTCTTGTAACGAGAACGGATCGCGTAAACGAGCTTTTACCTGATCCATGAGAACGGATCGCGCAAAATTCATTAAACTTAAATTAAACTAAAAAAAATAAACCTCCAAATGTTTCAATCTTAGCTTTCCCTGCAGTCATTTTTGGTTAGTTAACAAACTAAATAGCCTTAGGAATGATAAAATGGGCAAATTTTTTTTTTAATCAGATGGGTAATTATAAGAATTTTCCACCTCGCTGTCATTGAAGGTCAATTGTAGCCAAAGTAGCCCTATCAAGTACTACTCTTTTTAATGGTTATGAAAGCTGACAGTCTGGCGCATTCTTAGGGCCTAATTAGGAACCATGAAGTCACCTGTTTAGATGTTTAATTTAAAGTTGAAAATTTAAGTCATAATTTACCGAACGTAAATTTTTCACTTTAGACCAACATTTTCATAACTTTCATCACAGTTACGAAGCTGATTATTTTATGCATAAAAGTACTACTCATAAAGATTCAGTTGCAAAAAAAATCTCGATAGTCTTCTACTTTTTTTAAAGATTTTTTTTCAATTGGTCAGGTCGAAAATTCTCAAAAATGCAGTAAAAAATTCATAACTCGAAAACTATGAAAAGTCGCGCGACATACATGGGGGTTATTCGGATACCCCACGATACAAGGGACCTAAATTTTATTTTTAGACGTCAATGTTCCGGCCACCGTGTATGTATATATATATATATATATATATATATATATATATATATATATATATATATATATATATATCAATGTTAATATGTATGTCAAATTTTAATATATATTTATGTATTTTTTTAAATGTAAAAACGTGTTGTTGATGATCTCGTCCCAAAAAACCCACGTTTCGATTATCCGAACTTTTGATTGTCCGAACTAGTCTCGGTCCCAATTGGTTCGGATAATCGAGATTCTACTGTATACGTAAGGCAGGTTTGCAGTCACAAGAGTCTCGCGGTTGAGATATGAGCGTGCGGGCTCTGAGTGTAGACGACGCGGGTTCGATCCCCGGTAGCAATGTCTTGTTTTTTTTTTTATTAAGCATATACGAATTAAATATCATAAATAATGCCTGAACAGGCGAGAATAGCTAAAGCGAGAGTAAGTTCGAAATTTTCTGAATATAAAATGAAGAGAAAAAAGTTTATCCACCGAGGATTGAACCCGGACGTTCAGCATCGTAATCCGTCACGCTACAACTCAGCCACGACGCTCATTGCAGATAAAGAAACATTTATGATACACCCTTTTCCATAATGTTTACTGTTGAAAAAAAATGCCGAAACGATCGCGGCAAAGGCTCAAGATTTCTTTTTGAACCTTTCATGGTCGTTTCGGCGTTTTATTTTTCAACGCGGTTCATCGTTAATTTTTTTAACCCGCATTTTCGGCATAAACGGGCAACCGAGAGAAAACAATGATCTCGATACATGTTTTTCACTTTGAAATTCATTTAATGCATATTCCAATCCGCAGTACGGCCACACATATATGTCGAGCTCGATCGGACGGAAAACCTCGCTCCGTTCGCCTGTCGAGCGAGCGAGGGGCAGAGACTTTTCCCCCACCGAGCTACCCATTCGTGTTCACGCTGCTGCGATACCAACTTTAGCGGTGATCACGGACTCGCGCGGCTACAAGGGAATCTGCAACCTCGACAGAGGCGATGATCACGAAATCATACTCCCGAACTCGCCGCCGCGATTTAGCGCCATTTACGAAGCACGCCGAAAAGGGCCGCGTTGTGCATCTCCCCATTAATCTCTGTCTTGGTGCGTCCGTAACAGTGGGACAAAATTGGATTCCGCATAAGCGGCGCTGGGGAAGTAAGTCATTGTGTGCTATATATACATGTATGTTTTGCGCATGCGTTGTTATCAGCTGTCTGTGTTGTTATTAGCTGTCACATGGCTGAAAATTTTAATTTTCTTGACCTTAACTCATTTTATAAATAAATATCGTGTAGCTGTAGTAGTGCCTTAAGATGTTTCTATATTTAAGTCGTAGCGCAATAACCCACCTAATTATGAAAAAACCCTAACAAATACCCTAACAATTCATATCCGACGTAAATATACATTTAATTCAAATGTGGTCAGGTGGCCGAGATTATAGTGTGTAAAATATGTAGAAAATGTCAGCGACTGGGACATGCGAGTGTAAATTACACCCTCACATACCACTGCGTCAAGTGTAGTGCTTCACACGAAATCGGAAAACACACTTTAAATAACTCATCAGATAAACAGCTCCATCGCTGTGCGAATTGCAATAACCTAGATCACCCAGTGATCATAAGTAATGCCTATACTACAAGGTCATATACAAACGCTCATAAAGTGAGAGACATTAAGGTGCGGCCTCATGCAGTCGCTCGTCGCTCGTTTGCAGCGACAAATCTGGTCCCGTGATATGTAGCGACAAAGCTGAAAATGTTGAGCTTTATCGCTGGGAAAGGAGAGTGGAGAGAGGAGAGTGAGCGATACAAATCGTAATATGTGTGGTGCTGCAACTTATTTGATTAATTGGTATAAACAATGAATTCAGGCGACATCTCGTCAATTTCCGAAAAAACACTATTATATTTTTATTTTTATTCACTCCGATTTATTTCACTTGTATCACTACCACGACTGCCACTAAAGGAGGTTAGGAAAGCAGCTTTCGAGATCAATCCTGCAAGCAGCCATGTTGACGCTGCTATTCGACGCGGCGACTTGTCGCTACTTTTTTGAGTCGCGGGAAATTCAAAATAGGGTCACGTGACCAGATTTATCGCTGCAAACGAGCGACGAGCGACTGCATGAGGCCGCACTTTTAGACAACGACAACTCATCGAAAGAATTGAAGCGATACATCCGAAAGTCACATCGGAAATATCCTTTGCATAAGCTATGGTACCACCCCCAGCGACAGTAGCAACACAGAGATTCGCTACGCAGTAGCGAGCATTATCTGCAGCATCACCTGACTCACCGCTACCATGAGCCATCATTTTACATTTTACATTTATTAAAATAATATCAAGACTTAAAGATGCTGATAAAAACAGTCCAAAGTCTACAATCTAACTACTACTGAGATGCGTTTGTTAAGTTTAATTTTACACACATTATCAAAAAAATGCATGGCACTGCGCAAGGTACTGCTTTCGATTCTCTCCTCGTAAAGTTGTTTTAGAACTGATTTTTTTTTAATTGAAACTATTTTTACACCCTTTACACCTCTATTTGTTATGCCTTTTATCGGTAAATTAGTTTGCTTATTGATTACATTTGTTATAAGAATCATAATAACGCAAATAAAAATTGTAATAATTCGTAGTGTCCAAAACGCAGAAAAAACATCAGTTATCAGCGACTCAGCGACACGTTTTCAACCGCTCACTCCATTGCTTGCCGTATTGAGGTTATGTATGTCCGGGTTTCGGAACCGCAGCGACAACTAGTGGCGCCGCTGTGACCGAAATTTGCCACGCTACTGATGCATCGGATCGCGGGTGCCAGACTGCCAGCATTAGAGTTTCCTGGAGGCCTATTCTGTAAATCGTTATAGCCCGGTAACGACAATTTTCGTTATCGTTAGCTTGCGACAGCCAATTGCATGCACGTTCCAAGACGAAAGGGGGCCTCTTATTGGCTGTCGCTAGCGAACGATAACGAAAACTGTCGTTACCGAGACATAACGAGTTACAGAATAGGCCTACAGACCTGTATGTAAGACCGTGGTCTCACTATATGAAGATTGGACTCCTTCCCTATACTCTTCCTTGTCGGTATCGCAATCAGCGTGAACATGAATGGGTCGCACGGTCGCGGAAAAGTCTCCGCCCCTCGCAAATCGTGCTTACTCGACAGGCGAACGGAGCGAATGAATTTCAAAGTGAAAAACATGTACCGAGGTCATTGTTTTTTTCTCAGTTGCCTGTTTATACCGAGAATGAGGGTTAAAAAAATTAACGACGAAACGCGTTGAAAAATAAAACGCCGAAGCGAGCGTGGAAGGTTCAAAGAGAAATCTTGAGCCTTTGCCACGGTCGTTGCGGCGGTATTTTTTCAACACTAAACAATATAGATAAGCGCGTATCATAAATGTTTCTGTATCCTCAATGAGCGTCGTGGCTGAGTTGGCAGCCTGACGGATTAACAATGGTTGCGGTCCGGGTTCGAGCCCCGGTGAATTGATTTTTTATCTTTGTTTTCTCTTCATTTAATATTCAAAAAATTTTAAACCTCCTCTCGCATTCGCTACTCTCGCCTGTCCAGGCATTGATTATGATATTTAATTCAAATATGTTTAATATTTAAAAAAAGACATTGCTCTTCAAAGACTTGAATACTGCTCTTGCAGTATTCAAAGTCCGCACGCTGATATCGAAGCCGCGAGGCCCTTGTGATTGCAAACAAACATTTATTTTTTAATCATGACGTTTTCCAACACCGTTTGCCCCAAAATTTTAAACGTCCGCTCGTTTTGGGCAACTTCACCTGCGTCCGGCGGGGCGAGCGATTGCGGGTTTGGTCCCCGGTAGCAGTCTTTTTTTTAATGAAACATATATGATTTAAATATCATAAATAATGCTTAGACAGGTGAGAGTAGCTAAAGCGAGAGGAAGTTCGAAATTTTTTGAATCTAAAATGAAGAAAAACCATAGATGAAAACTCGATTCACCGGGGCTCGAACCCGGACCACAAACATTATTAATTGTCAGGCTGCCAACTCAGCCACGACGTTCATTGAGGATACAGAAACATTTATGATACAAATTTATCTATAATGTTTTGTTTTGAAAAAAAAGCGGCGCTAGTAGTCGTGTGACAGGCATGCATATATATGTATGTTGCGCCGGTGTTTTGAATATCTTACATGAATAAAAATCTATTGATACATTTGGAATGATTTTCCATTTGAACACAATAAATAACGTCGCCATAACGATAACAGGCGAAAGCCACGAAAGTATCGAATCGTTCAGCTGATCGGAGTATTTAGAGCCGAAGGCTGTCACACAACAGCCAACGCTAGGCAGTGGCGATTTCAAGAACTAAAAAGCCGGGACAAAACGCGTTTTCGTTTATCTTATGGGAATAGTAAGCCAGTGTCAGGGGGCTGATCACGACTCGCGCGGCTACAAGGGAATCTGCAACCTCGACAGAGGCGATGATCACAAAATTATATTCCCGAACTGACCGCCGCGATTTAGTTCCATTCCCGAGGCACGCCGAAAACGGCAGCGTTGTACATCTCCTTCGTAATCTCTGATGACAGTTAACATACTTCCAACCGCAATCGCGATTACATTGTCACATTTTTTCAATTGCCCTTGTCACTATCAAAACATCGTATGAAAAATGTCATGTAACGCGTGTCAGTCAAAATTCACATTTTTCACGCGAGAAGTGAGTCGACACTTTTTGTTTTTGTCAAAAATTTAAGGTTATCCGAACTGTCAAGCTTTCGGCCTAATCCTAGACCATTTCGGTTTTTTTCTTTATTGGTGAACTTTTTAGAACGGGTGTCCAAATTGTGGGTTTTCTTACTGCAGCAAATGTCTCAAGTATAAGCATCACTTGGCGAAGGGCGGTGCAAAAAAAATCTGTGGACCTTGTCACAACAAACTGAGAATGACAGCTAAGAGTTCCTCCGTGGATTCGTCAGAATTGTCATCGCCAGAAGCGACGGAGCAGTTGCTCGCGCCTGTCGACATAGCGAACAAGTTGGGCAACGAGGAATATTCTTCGTAAGAATCTCGTTTCAATTGAACTCTGAGAAATTACAAGATCCCTGTTTCAGACTCGAATCACTGGAGAATCCCGCTAAACCGCCTATAGTCATTTACAAGCCCGATGGACGGTGGGACCAATTTAAAGCAGGATTGGAGCCTGCGGATCAAGTGATAGTTGATCGTTTGAAAAAGCTTAAAGACGAGGAAGCACGCAGGGCTCCACCTACGACAGAGGAGATCAGACGGAGATTAGCCATTTTAAAGGATCAAGATCCTGACACCAGCCAGCAATCTATTAACGTACGCAACAGAATCCTTTAGTCTTTTCTTAGGAGGTTGGAGCGGTTCAGCCAAGTCAAATGACAGTTCATGAATTATTTTCTTCAATAAATCTTTAAAAAATGCATACGCGCTATAGATTTATTCTGTACATGCTAACTTTTCATAAAGTATATAATTAAAGGACAACATTATGTATTTTTATTACGTAAATGAGAAAAACTTTCGTGTTACTACCAACGTGAAAAAGTATAATATTATTGATGATTATTATGAAAATACTGCGTCAGCGAATGTTTTATACAACTCAGAATGAAATTTTGAGTCATTAAGAATTACGCCTATTGATATTTATGTCACTAGATTATTTATTGTTGTCATTAATTAATATTAAGTGTTGCCGAAATACAGCAACTTTGTGGACATTGAGTAGGCAGCTCTTCATTCACCAGCCAAGATGCGTGATCTTCCATAAAACCTCGATGGTTCAATATTGAATATATAGGGTGTTTGGCGCATGGACACACACATTTTTTTGGGGGATTGGCGGGGTCATTTGCAAATTTCTTCACCCTTAGACCCTATGTCTTAAGTGTCACGTTAATTGAGATATGATTTTTTTTCGTTTTTTTTTAATTACCAGTAATTTCGCCTTAAAATCTTTACAACTTTTTTATTTGTGGTTATCATAGCACAAAATTTCTTTTGTTGTATTTTGCAATGTATGTTTCTTATAAATATAACATTATTTGACACCATGTCTTAAAAATGTGTCAATGTATGAAAAATTTTAACTCCTTAATTAATTATAAAAACAAAACTTATTCTCTTTATTTTTACCACAAACCGAATGATTTATATGACATGTAGCATACCGTTGGAAAGGGTATAAACTAGAGAACTTTTTAAAAGTACGCTAAGTTCAAAATAGTTTTGTTTTTTTGTATAATGCATTTAGAAGTTGATATTTTTCATACATTTGCGCATTATTAAGATTTTGCAAGCTCATGAATCATTTTCTTGAATCCAATTGTACAATGATTCATTTGTGATAAACATACATTGCAGAATACAACACAAGTCAGTTCGTGCTATTACAACCACAAACGAAAAAGTTATGACGATTTAAAGACGAAATTTCGGATAGTTAAAAAATCCGAAAAACAAACCATGTCTTAATTACCGTGACACTTAGGACATTGGGTGTAAGGATGAAAAACAGTATCAAATGACCCCCCCAATGCCTGAAAAAATTGTGTCGGCCCATGCGCCAAACACCCTGTATATGGCTTGCAATGGGCAAGATGAGGTTTTCTTTCGAAATGTTTACAAAGGTTTAGTTTACGATAATCCGTTATCGGAAATGGTGTTTATGTTGGTGCTAAATAGCTAAAAAAATTACATCACCGGTACGATAAATGTCTTGCTCATCTAACCGCACGTAAAATGACATACAAACTATTTTTTATCTCTGGCGTATTGTGGTGAAAAAACTTCAAAAAATTCGTAAACTCACTATAGTCTAGACAATAACATATCTTTTATTTCAAATTTAATCTTGGATCGTGGCTAACGCTCCAACCTCCTTAAAACATTGCACATAGTTCTTACTGAATTCTCGAATCAATAATCGAATATTATGGCGATGATTTTCCGAGAAGTTACAAAATAGTCAATCCTGAATATGTCTCCAAAAAAATGTTCATATTTCTCGGAGAACAAAGTTTTTGTAGCACCCATCGTAGCTTCGGATTTGTGGACGCATCCCGCGATTGCCGAATTTGACGAGAGCCCTTTCTATCCTCTTCTAGCGTAGCGTAGCGAATTTTTGCATACTTGAAGATAACGAGAAAGATTGATCATCGAAAATTCGTACCGCGTCGAGTCATCTTGATACCAATCATTGTTTTCGTTTATCCTCTAGACAGAGAGTATCGTTTGTACACCGCCGCTCAAAAGTTTGGATACACCAGTCGATATTTCTCGCCGCGCTAAGTTACATAGCTTCGTCAAAGAAAAAGATAACCAAATTTACCGAACGGCGTTTTGAAGGGAACCAATTCAGCTTTGTTTTGCTTTTTTGAAATGTTTTTTATGATTTCTTTTTGACCCGGTACGCACTTTTGTGCGTGACTGTTTTTCGGCTTTTTTGCGACAATCGAGAATTGGGCTAATGGAAAATTTTGTTGTTATGTTATCCATGATAAACATGAACGGGGTAGCAGGAGCTCCATTTTCGTTTTTAAAAAAGTTTCGTACGATTTTTTTTTCGCAAAGTTATTTCATTTTTTACGGAAAGAGACAAATTTTGGAAAATGCAACGAAACTCAAGATCCATAGGGTTTAAGAAGAAACGTCAGAGATGTAAAAAGTTGCATAAGTTTATTCTTGAACGCCTGAATTTTTTTTCAAAATTTCCCTCTGAGACTTTTTTTTTCCTATTTTCGCTCGAAACTCTGATGAGCAGGATGGCTCAACTCGAAAAGTATGGCGTTTATAACAAAATGTAAGGAAGAGAAATTTTTTAATTTTTGTTTTTAAATTCGCTTGAATCTTTTTAGAATTTTTTCTGAAATTGGCCGAACCTCGAAGAACCGTCCGAACAATTGATCGGCGTATGTCGAAAACTATTGAGTTAGAGACAAAATATCAAGAGGGCAAAAATATTCCGGTGTTTCGTGTTGAATACGTTGACATTTTTCAGATGTTTTTCAATATTTTTTACAATATTTTAAAAGCACCTAGACGACCTGAAAAAAATTCAAAAAGTTTCTTCTGATATTTTGTTCTAAACGCCATACTTCTCGAGTTAAGCCATCCTACCCATCAGAGTTTCGAGCGAAAATAGTTTTAAAAAACCTCATAGGAAAATTTAGAAAAAAAATCCAGGCGATCCAGTATAAAGTTACGCAACTTTTTACATGACATTTCCTCTTAAACCCTATAGTTCTTGAGTTACGTTGCATTTTCTAAAATTAGTCTTTTTTTAGCCAAAAATGAAATAACTTTGCGAAACTTGAATAAAAACGGAAATAGAGCTCCTGCTACCCCGTTCAAGTTTATCATGGATAATCATGACAACATTTTTTTCCACAGCCTAATTCTCGATGGTCGAAAAAAGACGAAAAAGTCACGTACAAAAATGTGTACCAGGTCGAAAAAAATCATAAAAAATATTTCAAAAGAGCAAAACAAAGCTGAATATTTTTTCTCCGAAATGTCATTCGGTAAATAAATTCCGCACTAAAAGCTGAGTAACTTTTAGTGCGGCAAGAAATATCGACTGGTATGTCCAAAGTTTTGAGCGGCAGTGTACATGCGGCATTGCAGCCGTGTAGTGATTAAAAAAAAAGAATAAAACCCTGTTACTATGATTATTAGATTCACCAAACGGACACGAGAACGGATCAGCAAAAAGAGGACGATCTTATAAGGGAGTATCTCGAGAGTTTGGAGCTGGCATCGAGATCCGATCCGGCCAAGGAGATAGAGGCGAGATTGAATTCGCTGAAGGGCTCTGATCCGACGAAGCAATATTCGTCGGTACCGCACGGCGCAGGCGACGAAGACGACGAAGCATCGATGGCCAAGAATATCGTGAAGAAGGCTCTAGCCGAAGCAGCTCTGGAATCGAAATACGAGGCCGAAGAGCTCGAAGATTTCGATCAAATGGAAGTAGAGGTGAATTTATTTTATTTCCATTCGACCCGTCGATCATATTACGTTTGGTATTGTCATTTCTGCATCAACGTTTCACAGCATGGAACAGCTGCGAGTTCCGATGACGAAGTTTCTTGCTGCATGTGCGAACAGACGACTGGCTTGGTTCGTTGTACCGGATGTACCGGGGATCTCTACTGCGAAGTGTGTTTCGAGGACAATCACGACGATTTCGAAATGGCGAAACACAAAACTGTACCGTACCAACGAGCGAGAAATGCCACGTCCGATTAATCATTCAATGTGCGTTGTAACGCATTGCTTTTCTATATCTCTAGTATTGGGGGTCATTTCGGTCACGCAAGTATCTCCATAACGCAGTAAATATTGTGAAACAAGTACGCCTTAATACTCGCACGCGGGTTGCATTGACTTCTTACGGCCTGCCGAATGTACCGTTAACTCATAACATAAACTTTGATGTTGCTCGTCGAGAAACACTCGACGTTTTTTTTTAACCTTGGATTTTGGATGTCAATCCGTAACCAGCAAGTTCTTAACTCTATTTGGAATTTTCGAACGCACGCGCTTGCGAAACAATCATCGCACAACACACCTCGTTGGGACGAGAAAATATTATCCGCGGCGCTAAGCCGTTTCTACAGATAAATTGCAATACATTTTTTACTTACTCGCATTTTTATCTCCGATTCCGTCCAACATTTTTTTGTCGCGAGCGTGGATAAATTATTTCGATGAATCATTGGACTCGCGTTTGTTTCGGTCGAGGCGACGGGCCTTAATATCGTCGAGCTGCCTGGATTTCCCCAAAGACGCAACGTCGATGTCGCGACGCAAAAACTTCTACACCCTCGTATCCCGAGCGACGATACCGGCGGTAGTAGCATATATATCTATATGTATGCACATACACATACATGCCTCTGCGTGTATATGTATATTTACCTCTCCAAGCGCTTATTTATAGAACCCTCGTTATACAGAACTGTGCCAACTCTTAGTTACCTCTTAAAATTTCGAAATACTTGTATTTTACGTTTACGAAAGAACTCTGCGAACGTAAATTTCATTTTTTCGTAAGCTTCGCAATGACTTATCGCTATTTTGCATAGAAACGCTATTGGATATTTTTCTGCGTCAAAAAATATGAATTCTTTTTTTGCTCGTGCAAAACAGCTTTGTACATTGGACGCAAGAATTTTCTTGACATTCTTTTCGAAACATCAAGTTGGTATTTTAGCAATGACAGAGTCCAACTCGGTGCTGTATCGAATTCCACTTACCCCAATTGAGTCAGTAATTTTCTCAGTGCGAAACGTGACGATCTCTTTTTTGTTCTACACGAAAAGCATTGGCAATTTTTGTATCTCGGGGCATTGACTTTTTTTTCTCGTGCAGAGAAAAAGAATCTCTTATTTTTCACATCAAACATAAGGGATGAAAAGTGTGCGCTAGTTTTTGGCACGGATAAAAGCGATGTTGCGATTGGAATACGTTAGAATTGCACGGAAGAATTCAGTGCCAATGGCCTGATTTTCCGCCGTCTTGCCGAATGCTGAAACATTCTTCAGATCGTGAGACCAGATTGCTTTTTGCAACAAAAAAAAAAAGACGGCAATAAACGAGCGAAAAAGAATCGAGCAAGCTATTCCGTTGATGCTGGCGAGTGAGCCAAAGTCTGGCAGCTGCTCTCGTTGCCAGGCAAAACGTGCACAAACGGGGGAGCAGTGGCTGCAAAGACGGGACAGTCCTCAAATAGCGAAAATGTCAATTTCCCGAGTTAAGAGAGTGTTACAAAATCGACAAACCCACATGATTAATTTTCGTTGTCGTTCACGACGTATCCGCTGCTGAAAAAAAAATCTGCGAAATCTTTCTATAATGATCACCGTGTTTGGCGATCAAATTCGACTGTCATTTATTCGTGAGATCGTCTGAGCGTTACTCTATAATATTTCGGATACTGCTTTATCGCATCACTTTTCCAACGACTTTGCTACTCGAGCCGATAACTTTTGCGGAATTGAATGAGTTTTTTAAATCGACACGAGCAAGTTTACAATAACACGTTCACTTTGCGTCAACAAATGTTCGTTATATACACGCGGGCGCAAAATAAATGGAGACGAAAAAACTATAATAATAAAACAAGAATCATAATTATTATATTTAAATTATACATTTTTCGCTTATTACACTTTATTTTCATTAATCATTGGGCTACCCTTGAACATAGTAATGAAACGGAGTCAAAAGCTCCGAAGAAAAATGGGAAAACAGTTTTTTTTTTCTCCGAAATTCCGAATTCATCGGTATTTCGTGGATAAAGTGTAAATTATCAGGAGCCTAAGAAACGTTCGTCGCTAAAAAATGTCTCCGTCTCGCTCCGACACCGAGGACAGAGAGTCCTCGTTGAGAGCAAACGAGAAGAAAAAAACGACGCACTGACCGCGTGACGAACGAAAAATAAGTTATCGCGACAAAGTTTCAAGAGTATTTCTCGTACAAAAAACTCGAAACAGTTTGCATCCGGGTGTTCTAACGATAGGCTGACTAAAGACATTTTATGTCGTAGAAACCTCCTCGCATCTCTTATTCAAAAGGCGCTCAGTTCTGGCCGACTCTCGTTTTTTTGTATAGTCTCAAAGTCCTTTTTGACATCTTCGATTTCGCAAGATTCGTTGAATTGTCGATTCGACATAGGCTTTTCACGTCGGAGCAGACCGACAAAAGACAGGAAGTTGCAGACTTTCGCGAATCGCGTTGTTTATTTCCCGACGTTAGTTTCGTGAGGTTCCGGCGCCGGAAGTGGGATCGCACCGTCGGATATCGGCGCGTGTTCCTGTGGTTTCTTCGTTTTACGACTTTTCTTCGTCGTTTTCGTTGACTTTGGGTTATCCGCAACTTCCATGCGCGTTTCCGACACGGCAGTCGGCGGCGTCGCTTCCGTAGCCGGGCACTGTTCCGTTTCCGCGTTAGTTTGCACCTCCATTGAGCCTGTCGACGAAACTTTATCAACGGGCGTTGCCACGTCCATCTCGTTGTCCTGTTGACTAGGTGGGCTCGTCTCTACCGCGACTGTGTTTTCGTTTTCCCGCGGGGCTGTGCCAGCGGCACCTTGCGCCAGTCCATCGACCTCCGGCAACGTGGCGTCTTTCGTCGGTGACGGCGGTACGGCCGGAAGTGAAATACTTCGCTGTTCTTCGCTAGCTGCCGCGCTCTTATCGTCGCTCTCAGCGTTATTTTTATCATTTTCCGCCATCGATTCCGTCTTTTCAGCGGGATCCGAAGTTTCGTTAGTTTCCAGTTGAACCTCCATAGTCCCTTCGGACGGCTTGTGGTCGTTGAGCGGTGCTTTCGACTCGAGAAAACTGATCGAGTCTTGTATGCTCTTGATGGCGTTTTTGCGCGCCTGCCTGACGTTCTCTTTGCCCTCGGTCTCTATGTCATCGAGTTTTATGAGTTCGCGCGTGAGCATCTCATCCAGATACATGTAATCCTTGTCCTTTCTCGACTTGCCGTTCCACTTGATCACTTGTTGGTGCAGCGAGTCAACTTCCTTTTGCACTTCGGCGACTTTTTCCAGCGGGTCTTTCGGCAGTGTCTGTTTTCTCGGCTGGGCCGGTGGGGCGGGTTCTTGGGGCTGTTGCTGGGGCTGTTGCTGCGGCTGCTGCTGTTGGGGGTTCGCCGAGTGGCTTTGCTGATTGAAGTGAGGCTCGTACGAACGCTGCGAAGCTTTCGTTTCCGGTTGAGTTTGCCGGAAGTGCGTCTGACGCGGTGGACTTCGGGAGGTGAATGGCTGTTGGTGTCTTCTCATGCCAGGATGATGAGCGTTGGCTGTCTGGGGACTGTAAATCTCTTCCTCGAAATTGGGCAACCAGTCTCTGGCTCGTCCACCGGCGTAGTGTTGATTGAAGTGGGAAGGTCTCTGAAATTGCGGTGGTGTGCCGAATGGTGAATTGTGTTGATAGTGGGGTGGTGATTCGGTTCGCTGGGGTCTCGGGTAAGGCCAGCCGGTGGAATCGGTCTGATCGTCGTCGAGATTTTTCGGAACGACCGGCTCGTCTCGGCCTTCGACGAATATAGGTATGTGCCTAACGTTGCTCTGCTGTTGCGGCGTCTTTTGTGGCTGACTCGAGGCCGGCTGCTGCGGCTTCGAAGTCATTTTTTCGTTGCTGGCTGTCGAAGATGCCGATTGGCCAAACTGCGGTGTTATATCGACCCTCGATACGAATCGTTGATTCGTGTTTTGCGGCTGTTCGGCCGGTTTTTCACGGAAGCCAGGATCGTTCGGTTGTCTGTTCTCCGGTGGCGCTGACATCGATCTCTGTCCGCGATTGTCACTCGATCTCTCGTCGTTGTCCATTTCGTGACGATGCTGGCCAATGTCGACGGTGTTGCGCAAACCGTACTGCGGTATCGGATTCCTGCGCGTGCCCTGCTGATTGTTCGCGGAGTCTTCGTTGTTTCGCCTCGAGGCGGCTTGCTGCTGCTTCTCGTGATGAAATACGTTGGACGAGGATGGCTCGCCGTGCGAGCTGACACCGCTCGCACCGCTGGCGGCGCTCGTCCCGCTGCTACCGCTCGTTTGGCTACGCGCGTCCTCGTCCGGATGTCCCTGATACGTCGAGGAACTGCCCGAGCCACGACGACGACGATTCTTCAAGCTGCCGGTCTTGTGAAAGCCCAGTATGTCGCCCCAGGCAGAATCCGACAGATGATCCGCGAATTCCGGGTGTCGCGATGCCAAATCGTCAAGATGCGATCTTATGTCGCTGCTGCGACGACCGAAGCCCTCGATGTCGCTGACCGGGAAACCCTGGAGTCACAAGCGAGGCGAGACGTTAAAATAAATCATTTGTGACAACGAATATTTTACGCGTGTCAACTTTTTCATGAGTGGTCACGTTTAATGGGAGCGTGGGGGTTTGCACTTTTGAAAAATCGATTTTTTTGTCTTCTTATAGTTAAATATTTCAAGAATATAATCCCAAAATTTCAAGTCAATCGGAGCAAAAGTCTCGAAGTTATTGACTATTTAGTGCCGCTCCTCAGACTTCTCTAAACTTCAAACGCGTTTTCCTCGAAACCACTTTTTCAAAGTCCGTGTTCACTGCCGTTTGACAACTACGTGACCGATTTATTTCAAACTTGGTACACACTTTCTACATATAAAATACCTCCCCCAACGGTTAGAGATTTTTTTTACATTGAGGGGGTTTTCCACCCCCAAAATGGCGGAATTTTTCGAGAAAAATAGCACTTTTCACTTTACATGACCACCAAAAACTTAGAAATTAAAAAAAAATTATCAAAGACCGTTGGGGGGAGGATTTGATGATACTTTGACTAAATTTTAATGGTACTTGATTTCAGATCATTTCTAGCTGAGATACGGTGAACACCGCAAATCGTGTTTTTCCAAAGGCGTTCTTGGAAAAGCTTTGTCACCGGCTCGTTTGTGGATATTTTCGGGTACAAATTTCACGGAATGTTCTTGAAATGACACTTAACAATGTACAAAAAGTTTCAATAAATTTACCCTATCCAGATAGATGAAAAAAATTCGCAAAAAAGTGTTTTTTTTTTCACCCCGAAACCCTTCCCTTAAGGTGGTCCTCTAGTTTCTCGGGTCGAAAAAATCGATTTTTTTTTTCATAAATCACATCTATACAACATGTGTCGAAAATGTGTGCCAAAGGATTTTTCGATATTCGAAGTAGTTCACAAGTTACGGCCCTGGAACGGAGCAGGTATACGGAGCAGGTATACTTTCAAACGCGTTTTTCTCGAAACACCATTTTTCGAAACGGTGACCACGATAGTTCAGAAACTACTGCACCGATCTTGTTCAATTTTATACAGCATCTTTAATATGTTATAAGCCAGCGATTGAACTAGGATTATCATGATTGCTACGATAGTTTTTTTTTGTACGAGCGAAAAACTTAAGAAAAAATGAGTAAAAAATAGAATGTAATTTTCAAAAGTGTATAAAAAAGTCAATTTTTGTAATTTAGAATTCACTCTAGTTCAATCGCTAGTCTTAAATATGAAGATTAAAATGCCGTTTGGTTTTTTGATTTCAGATAAGCAGAACAGCCGCAATCTTGGTCACCGTCAAGCACCTCTTTTACTTGATGTCTTCCTGTCGGCCACTATAACGTTTATTCTGTTATATATTTTGACTTCAAAAAATTTGTAAAGCTTATTTAAATGTTAATAAAGATTATGCAAAAACAATGAGATTGATTGTTTCGATGCTTTGCCCGTAAAAAATTATTGAAAAAGCCGTTAAAAAACAGCCGAGAAACTAGAGGACCGCGTTAAGGGCATGTACAAGGTCAACATAACCTCACCAACTTTCCTACCCAATTTTCTCATAGATGGTTAATTTTTTTAGGAAAAACAAAGCATTAGGGCCTGGAGTTTCCTTTGCCCTAAATATTATTCATCTCTGAGGAATCTCTGTTCGAAAATTTCAGCTATCTCTCTCGCACTCATATGTCACGTGGTACATCTTCTACTTCGCCTTAATTAGAAAAATGAAAAAAATAGTTATTCTAACGATACGCGCAGTATTTCTAGGTTTGATATTTGGCACCATTGGTACTATCTCCGTCTCTTTTTACTCAACCAGGCGAGTTTAACCTCCATGCTTGTCATCGTCGATCTGTCAAAACAACGTCAGGTGCGGGAAATATAAAGCATTGTATTCGGCCCACGGCTGGTAAAAAATGTGGACAAATTTGTGTCGGCGAAATATGTCGGTTAAAAATAAAATATGCGTGGAAATTCGAATGAGCAAGATGAGGTTAGGACTACAGTCAGCTGTTGCCTTGCTGTCGTGTCTCTTTATCGTAGCAAATGGTAATAAATCCAATACCGGAAGTTGAAATTAAACTTGATATTGCACAAAAATTAGTTCAATAAGCGTAATTTTTTCTCAGAGCATTGGATTACTACAAGTGTGTAAATCTGATTATTTTTAAGAATCTCACGATTCCCAGTATCATGTACACTTTTGTAGCGACCGGAAATTGGGTTTTTGTATGTCGTCTCGGAATTCCTTCACAAGAATACCCAATTTTTATTTTTTTTCTCTCTGTAATTAGGTCGATAACCGACCCTAAAATTTTACAGATACGATTATTAATATATTTAGTGAACAACAAAAAATTATGAAAATCCTATTGCTTGAAGCCTGGCGATATGATTACCTCAAGTAACGTTTGGGAAGCTGACGAATCTCGATACGAATCAAACTAATTACCGTGGATTGTGGTTACTTTGATAAAAACTTTGTTTTGTCTTTAAATTCAAACTACGAAGTTCCTGAACGCGACCGAAAGTTTTTTTTTACGGTTAGCAAGCCTGAGTGTCTCTTCATGTCATCACTCAGACGCAGCACGATCGAACGGGTTTGAGTGACCGTAAAAATATAAAAAAAACGTAAGTAATGTATTTAAACTATCCTTTATGCTCGAATAACTAAAAAAATAACAAGTTGAGTGTTGCAATGACATGTTTTTCGTAACAATCACCTTGTCAGATGTTTATCAAACTACACCGTTATGCTTTGTTGTGTGGCATAACCTCAAAAACATATTTTTTGGGCGACCGTTGTTTCGTTGGTGTGTCTTTGATCACTTCCACGCGGTAACATTGATCATTGATCAATTTCACCCCACTTATTATCTTTATTGCATGTCTCGGAGTATTCTCAGGGATTTTCGTCTTTTCATAATTTTTTAAATTGTAGGATTCAATTGTAGGTTAAGAAATGTTCCTATGTGTACGGTAGGAACATTTCTTAACCGACAGTTCTGCAATTCTGTACCAAATCACACTAATTGTGCGACAAAAAATATCAAATTATTATTTGATATTTTTGTCTTACAATTAGTGTGATTTGGTACGTGACCTAGTTTAAGTAAAACATGTTCCAAATGAAACCAATGTGATCTCGTTTTGTGATTTAGATACTACCTAGCAGAGTTGGGCGTAATTCTATTTATAAACACGAATACGAATTTATTCACATCGTGATTTTCATGTGAATATAAATACAAATTTATTCATACTTCACTTATTGTAAATACGAATACAAATACTATTGTATTCACAAATATTCTGAACATACAAATACATTCACAGAAAAATTGTGAATATTTACAAAAAATCCTGTGAATTAAAAAAAATTCACATAAAAATCTGTGAATGCAAATGTATTCACAAAAAATTGTAAATACGAAAAAATTCACAAAATAAGTTGTGAATTTTTCCGTATTTAAGACAAATTAAAATCAAATTCACAATGATTAGATTAAAATTCACACCAAAAGTGAGTTCTTACTTGTTGAGTTCAACACAATGTTTTCTCTCAAAATACATAAGGACTCACTTGTGGTGTAAATTTTAATATAATTGTCGTGAATTCGATTTTAATTTTCTTCAACTTGAGGAAATTCACAACTCATTTTGTGAATGTTTTCATATTTATAATGTATTATTTGAAACTCACAACTTTTTTTGCAAAAATTTCTTTGCGTCGACGCAGTTTTCTCTCGAAATACGTAAGAACTCCCTTTTGGTGTAAATTTCAACCTAATCATTGTGAATTTGATTTTAATTTGTCTTAAATACGAAAAAAAATCACAACTGATTTTGTGAATTTTTTTGTATTTACAATTTTTTGTGAATACATTTGCATTCACAGATTTTGATGTGAATTTTTTTTTTATTCATAGGATTTTTTGTAAATATTCCCATTTTTTCTGTGAATTTATTTGTACGCTGAGAATATTTGTGAACACAATTGTATTTGTATGCATGCATGTGATACAAATGAGTAAAGTATGAATAAATTTGTATTTATATTCACATGAAAATCACGATGTGAATAAATTCGTGTCCGTATTTATAAATAAATTTATTTATTTTATAGATAAATTTATAAATAAATATTTATAAATACATTTATAAACTAAACAACCTATTGAATCAAACCAAAGTTTATTTTCTTCAGTACTAAAATCTCTTCTAAGGGAATTTAATAAGTCTTTTAAACAATTTTTCATAGCGCGTTAAAGTGTTTTTTTTTAAACACATTTTTTTTTCCAAACCTGAGAAAAGTTATAATTTGACGATTTTTCCAGCTGTTTTTTAGTTCACCCAGAAGAAAAATATACGACAATTGAAAATTTTATTGGTTTATTTGGTTCAGTCAAGAATTACGAGCTGCATCTTTCCCGCCGATTGGAGCCTGCAGTGGCAAGACGTAGATGGAATAGGCTGATAAATCTGCAGTCATTTATTGTTTCATGTTGAACATTTTTTATACATTTCAAATATATAAGAAAGAATACCTCAATGTTTACTGGGCTCACTTGATTTTTTCCTTTCTAAAAATTCCCGAAAAAACGCCTTTTTGGACCTTCTAATTCAGGCTCCTGCCTTAACCGTTGATCGTTCGACAAAAAACTCGATTTATCCCCGTCCTGCTCAACTAAATGCAAATATTTTCCAGAATGATTGCTACTTTTTTCTTTCCGCGATAGGGCAAAAACACATTCTCTCCCGGAGACACTACGTATTTTTGATTATGCGAGAAGTAGGTTGGAACGGTGTCTGGCGTCCTGCAAAAAATTATACCAACACAGGATGAAGAGGAAGAAAAAAAGGAAGCGAGAGCGAGCGAGAACGGTGGCGACGAAGAACGATGGGCCAACGTATACCGAGGAGATACTTTGAGTTTATTTGTAGATACGTATTCAAACCGAGTGGGCGAAATTATATGCCCGCTCAACGTCACGGATGACCTGGCATCTCTGTCTTTTTTCTTCTTTTTCTCTCTTATTTTCTCGATCTTACAGTAGCGTGTGCGTGAACGACAACGACGTACAATTTTTCACCGATATTTCTCGACCTATGTCACGAAAAAACACCGCGAGGAATGTATACGAAAACCTTACATTTCTTACATCAAAGTGAATTTGTGGATACATATATATTGGTTAAAGTTTTTTAATATTTCATGGTATGATCTGTAAATTTTTAAAATTTCATTCTTTCTACAATTAATTGGTATTTGGAACTTCACTACTTTCACTTGCTTGAAGACTCTCGCCTCACACTGACAGAAAAATTCTATTGATATTAACTAACCGCGTCTATGAGATTAAAAAAAATTTGAATTAACTAGATTTTTCGTGAAATAAAATTTTTCCTACTGCATTCCATTATTGGAAATATTTATTTTAAATAAAATTTATTTATTCAAATAAAAATCTATTTAATATCGTCCAACAACAAAATATTTTATTGAATGCTAATAAATCTGTGATTCGGTTTCATCTGTTCAAAAAACCATTTTTAGTTGAATCCATTAAGTTTATTTATTTGATTTTTTTACAATTTCAATTAAATAGAATTTTCGTAGAGTCAACCATTTTTTTTTTATTGAACTAATGGTCTGTCTAATATTTGACAAGAATAGCTGAAACAAATAAAAAAAATATCATCGAAATGAATAAGATCGTAGTAGGCCGTGAGACAAGGAAAAGCCTATTTGATTTAAATAGATTCTATTTGAATTAAATATTTGTTTTAGCAGTGCATGACGTTGAAGTTTGCATCGTTGGAATGCAACGATTTTTTTTGTTCATTTTTCACTTCTTCATTTTGATGCTTATCCAACGCCTTCCGTTTTTTTTGCAAATCGCGATCGTAAATGTCTAACAAGAATACATAAAAACGGTTGAGTGATTTTCACGTAAAAAAAAAGATAATAAAAAAGAATTGATTTTCGTTGCACTCCAACGATGCAAACATCAACATCATCCCGCCCCAGCGTGTTGCCTTTGTTTCCCATTCGGTGCGAGTTTAACGGGCGACATCTACCTAGGTGGGTCAAAAAATTGCATTTCCCAAAAATGTTTCTATTCGATAATATCACCTTTTAATATTCCTTAAAAATTTCCAAGCAGCACCATACTTCAAACTTTAAACTCGTTTATCTCGAAACACTGTTTTCAATGTCAGTGGACATGATATCTCGAGAACCGCTTGATGGATTGTTTCCAAACTCAGAGGAGATACGACGAGAAACATTTGAAGGTCTTTGACGATCTCACTTTTTCAAAATCAATCTTCATTTTTTAATAGTTACCTAAAAATGACGATTCAATTCATAGAATTTGTATGCTCTAGTTTCAATTCGTCGTTACGTTGTTAAACAGAATAATTTTGAAGATCGACGATCGTCAACGACTCATATTTATTGTTAACTTGAATAACCCGTTTCGTTTTTAGATGTCGGATGGACCGTTTAAGCTGCAGAATGTCCACCGCCAAACGTCACGAAAAAAAAAATCACCATCTGCGAGTGGCCATGTTTTAGTAATTTTTCTGTATTTTTTTTTAAAGCCTCACAATACTAGTACCTTTGTCTTTAAAAAATGAGTTCTCTTTTACCAACAGTTTCTCAGGAAAAAATCAGAATTTGGCCATTTTTTTCGGGCCTCTAGGTAGACGTAGCCCATGTACAATGAGTTTGAAAGAAATCAGAATTTTTTGAATCCGTCAACCCTGTCTGCGGCTACGATCAATTATTCATATACGTGTAAAAGGTTTTCCAGACCAAATCAGAGCAACGACCTCAGAAATTTCTGCTCCGTATTCTGCTCCATTCGACATTTGAACAAACAAACACGATCATCAAATTAAGATGTACGATTAATACGAGATGTCCTCCGGAATGCATGAATCACGTTGAGATATGCGAGTCTGTGTTTTCTCATTTTCTCTCCTCATATGAAACGCATACAATTGTTCTCGTGTTTGCATTCTCTGTCCATCCAATACTTGTATATATATTTTTCGGATCTCGTTGATTTTTTTGTCCTAAATGGGCTATGCACATCGGCAAATGAGGGCAACCAACATCGTCGGACTGGGAAAGACGACAGAATAGAAACTGGCGGGCGAGTCGAAATGAAATGGAACAAAATTGAGCATGCAATAATTGGGGCCGGGTTAAAATTCCGAACTTTGAATGCTCCGACCGTTTGAATTCCTAATTTTTATGTTCCGAAATTACAAGTTTTGTCAAAATCATGCCAGCAAAAGTTGACTACACCGTTGACTGTAAATAATGTAAAACGTATAACATTGTCTAGACAAATTTCAAAATTTACGCAAAATCACCTCTGAATTGAAAAAAAAAATATTTATATAATTCGTCGATTTATTGCAAATTTTGAAACTTTTAAAACTTCCATCGCCGAATTATTTCGACTGTGTTCAAATTTTCGAAATTTTGGTCTTTCGGGTAAAATTATTTCGGAGTTTTGATCTTTTGGGGTAGTATTCTTTCGGAGTTTTGAGCGTTCTGATCATTCAAAGTTCGGAATTTCAACCCAGCCCCGTATAGTTCTGAGCTGGACATATTTTTTAATCGAATCGGGGTAATGATGGATTTCTCGGGACACAGCTGGCACGATTATTAGTCATCGGAACTTTTTATAACTCAATGTACGTGTGCAATTATGTAGTCTCGTGAATTTATTTCATATCCTGTACCCTTCGCGTCTCTCTCTCTCTCTCTCTCTCTCTCTCTCTCTCTCTCTCTCTCTCTCTCTCTCTCTCTCTCTCTTTCTCTCTTTCTCTGTCGAGTGACCACAAAAAGTATGGAGTAACGCATTCCATATGTCGAGACGATAAAAAAGTTTCCTGACGCCGGTAAGCGTTACATTCCGTCGGGTCACCTCGCCTTTTATGAGGATTTCCTCGATTGTATATTTTTTGTCTCGCTCTTCCTCTCTTGATACCCCCCCCCCCTGCTCCGTTCCACAAGAGCTCTGACGACGACTTGGAGCCCGCGAGCCACGCGCCTGCTGTTTTTCATCGTCATATGCCCCGATGATGACGTAGGAGCCCCGGAGAATACTATATCACACTTACGTATATACGTCTGTGCACATATATATCGTGTATTTTCGCGCTGCGGCGCGTGGGTGGTTCGAACGATAGGATTCATCACGCGTTATGACTATATAGACCGCATGACTATATATAGATCGTTTGGATGCAACTTTCACGTAACTATTGTAATTCAAACTCCTTCGTATTAATATACGACAATCCGTAAATTAAATCATCGTTAATTGTGTTATCGTCGATCGTTTATAATTGTACGCAATCATGCTGCTGAAGTTTGCATCGTTGAAATGCAACGGAAGTTCTTTTTTCGTTTCCCTTTTCTCCATTTTTATCGTTCTCCAAAATGTCTTTCGATAGATTCGGATTGTAGGTACGAAACAAAAGTTTTACGAAGCTGCGATCTGCGAATATTATAGATATTGATATAGAAGTTGTTACGCATAATAAATAGTTTCGAAATACATTTTTTTTTTTAATTTAATGTTTTTATGTAACCCAAACAACTTTAAACGCGTTTTTATCGAAACAACGTCTTTCGACGGCTTGTTGATAAAATCTTCGAAGCTACTGAACCGATCCTTATGAAATTTAAACCACATATTTTTTACAACTATAGCTATAGCGCATAACAAGGATTTTTTTAAATTTCGATATTTACTATTTTTTTTTGCAAAAAATGGTGCAAAAAACACGTTTCTTTTTTTTTTTTTTTTTTTTCGAAAAATGTCCGCCATTTTGTTATTTTTGCATATATAAAAAATCGTATGATGTGCGCTATAGTCATTAACATACTGAATCTAAAACAGTTTGATTTTTTTGTTTCGGATGATCCATCTCCGAGATTTCATCAACAGCGCAGACCTACAATTTTTTTAGGACATTTTTTTAACTACCATTTTCGTCTATAGTGACTTAAATAAAAAGAATGTTTTAAATGTATTTCGAAAGTGTATTTATTAAGTGTAACAACTTTTATATCAACATCTATAATACAAACCTATAAAAAAATTCATGAGAATAGCCTTTTTTACCGTCTAAAGTGAGAAGACCCCTTAACACAAACTAATCCTTTGTAGACATTTAGAAAAAAACCTCATCTCGCCCATTGTAAGCCATATACAAGGTGTTCCAGAACTAAATGCGTTCCCTGGAATGGGGCGTTGGGGGTGGAATTCTGGGTCGATTGATATAAGCATGTGTGGGTATCAGACCAACCCCTGAATTATTATTAATTTTTAAAGTCGGGCCAATCAGGTGCGCCCGATGAGCCGGCGTATGTCGGTGAGCCATACACGCGTGTAGTGGTGCCTGGCGGGAGCACCGCACCTACAGGCACCACACTACCACCCCCCATTCCAGGGAACGTATTTAGTTCTGGGACACCCTGTATATTCAATATTGAACTATCAAGATTTTATGAAAGATTACGAATCTTGGCTGGTGAATGGAGAGCAGCATTGCTGCCTACCTCAATGTCCACGAAGTTTCCGTCTTTCAGCAACACTTAATATTAATTAATGGCAATAATAAATAATTTCGTGGCATACACTACCGTCCAAAAACACTCGCCCCGGTTCCGACACACACAAGAAGTTGCACCGCTCTTTTAAAAATGACGATATCTTAATTTATCAAGCGGCGTTTCGAAAGGGACATATTTAGCTTCATGCAGCTTTAAAAAAAAATTACGATTTTTTTAAAACCCGGTACACACTTTGAAAGATGATCATTTTTTGGCTTTGGGGGGGGGGGGGGGGGGGCGGGTTTAAATTTTAGCGCACTACTCGGGAAAAAAATTTAATCGTTTTGCCCATGAAAAACTTAAAGCGGGGAGTACAAGCTTCAATTTCGTTTTTTTCAAAGTTTCGTACGTTTTTTTTTCGCATAAATATTCAACTTTTTGCAAAAAAACGACCAAAGCGGCTCAGTTCACGCCGTATGTCCAGTAGACGAACATATTATTGTGATTCATGTCAGCTAGTATCCGGACGAATAGCATATATATAATCGTCCGGATAGAATGTGTTAAATTGTTAAACAATCTATCTGGACGAATAATTTACACGCATTCGTCCGAATAAAATCTTTACAATTTTGTTTGGATTCGATTGGTTTTGTTTAGTTTTGTTTGGGCTGGTTCGGTTGGGGCGTTGCAGCGTGAACTGAGCCGCTATCCGGACGAATAACACGCTTATTCGTCTGATAACCGGACGGCTAGCCGCATCGTATATATAAATAGGCACAATTATAAATGACAAAAAATTTCATTCTAAGTTGTATAAATAAAAGTTGTTATTTCATCGTAATCATCGATAATATTATACCTTTTCAAGTTGGTAGTAACCCGAAAGTTTTTTTATTTGCGTAATAAAAACATAAAAATGCATAATTTTGGCCTTTAATTATATATTTTATAAAAATGTAGTATCTACAGAAAAAAATCTATAAACCGTCGTTCGACTCAACTGAACCGCTCCAACCTCTTTGAACATCCACGATGCCCTCCGATTTCGGGAGTTATCTCATTCTATAGTCCGTTGATTCGTCACTGCGAAGGATCCCTTCGCCGTTGCTTTCTTGACCAAAAAAGTGGATGAAAATCGAAAAAAAAAACGTTTCAGTTGAGCGCAACTTCGTTACAAGGTGGGGGTACGCATACTGTATGCACGAAGGGTTCTCAAAAGGACGAATAAAAAGTAGGTGAATGTCGCGGCTTGTCAAGTCCGAAGCGCGTTGCGCGCGCTGGTTGTTGGACGTTCATCATTTGGGTCATGGTTCGAACGTGCGGAATGTATACACAATCGCTACTTTTTATTTCATCCGTTCCTCATCACACTCGTTTTTCCCTCATTCTCCTTCTCGCCGTATTCCCTTTTACGATTCCCTTCTAGATTTGTGGGTTTCACATCACGACGATTCCAGACACTCGACTCTCTTTCAAAATAGTGGGGCCGGGTTGAAATTCCGAACTTGAAATGATCAGAACGCTCAAAAGTCCGAATTTATTAGCTAGTGCTCAATACATCTGGACATTTACAACTCGAAAATTTTATAAACAGAATTATCATGTAACTGAAAATAATAGTACACTAAGGAATTGAATGACAATAGTCAACTTCCCATAATTAGAGAGTCCACAGTTCCGAAAAAATGTTTGTGTTAGAAATTCGAGTTCCTGTCTGAAAAAATCCCACCACGAAAGATCAAAACTCCGAAAATCTGAACACCGTCAAAATAATGGGCTATGGAAGTTTTTAAATTTTCAAAATTTTACGTCAAGGGGTCTTCTAACTTTAGACGCTGAAAAGGGCTGTTTTCATGAATTTTTTTGATAGGTTTATATTAAAGATATTGATATAAAAGTTGTTACACTTAATAAATACACTTTCGAAATACATAAAAAAATTTTTTTTATGTATTTATGTAACTCAAACAAACTTTAAACGCGTTTTTCTCGAAACAACGTTTTTCGACGGCTTGTTGATAACACTTCGAATATATGAACCCATCCTTATGAAATTTGAACCACATATTCTTTATAACTATAGCGTATATCAAGGATTTACCTTTTTTTTGCATATGTACTATTTTTTTTGCCAAAAACTTTTTGCCAAAACATTTTTTTTTCTTTCGAAAAATATCCACCATTTTGTTATTTTTGCATATATCAAAAATCGTACGATATGCGCTATAGCCATTAACATACTGAATTTAAAACCGTTTGATTTTTTTGTTCCGGATGATCCATCTCCGAAATTTCATCAACAGCGCAGACCTACAATTTTTTAGGACATTTTTTAACTACCATTTTCGTCTATAAATAGTGACTTAAATAAATAAAACAAAATTTTAAATGTATTTCGAAAGGATATTTATTAAGTGTAGAAACTTTTATATCAATGTCTAAAATATAAATCTACCAAAACAATGCATGAAAATAGCCTTTTTTAGTGTCTAAAGTGAGAAGACTCCTAAAGTTGATGTAGCATAAATGAGAATCATTTTCAATAGATCGACGAATTATTTCAATAATTTTTTTTATTAAAAAGTGATTTTGCGTCAATATTGAAATTTTTCAAATGTTTCTTTGTAGATTGACAATTGTATATTTTCTCATTCGAAACTCAACTGAAAATTGACCTAGTAGCGACCTCCGGCACTTGATTAGTGGAAACATGGTTCACATACACTGTAAAAAAAATCTGTATTAAAATTAATATAAAAGTGTAGGAAGTCTTTTTACAGATACCGTTTATGAATTTTAATATTGTCATTTGAAAATCAATGGGCTGCTTTTAGAATGTCTAATAATCGTTCAGTAATATCGCAACACTTAAGTACTGGAAAAATCATATACGTATCGCAAGGTATCTATTGTGAGCGTATTAAAATTAATACGCACAGATTGCATTTTTTAATAAAAAAAAAGTAAAATTGGCATAGAAAAGTGTATTTATTTTACGGTGCGTATTAAAATTAATATAAAAGTGTAGGAAGTCTTTTTACAGATACCGTTTATGAATTTTAATATTGTCATTTGAAAATCAATGGGCTGCTTTTCGAATGTCTAATAATCGTTCAGTAATATCGCAACACTTAAGTACTGGAAAAATCATATACGTATCGCAAGGTATCTATTGTGAGCGTATTAAAATTAATACGCACAGATTGCATTTTTTAATTAAAAAAAAGTAAAATTGGCATAGAAAAGTGTATTAATTTTACGGTGTTAGGTTAGTGTAATTGTTATTATTTACTTTCTGCGATAAAAATTAATGCGAATCGATTTGGGTTTTTAATTAGACTTGCTGCTTTTGTTCGGTGTTAATTTCTCGCGTTTATTCCTATCCTACCCCTTCATTGTGACCGTTACCCCTCACTTTCCCCTGTTCTCCTTGCGGCCGCAGGCACTCCCCCCCGCCACTCTGTATTATATTCATCATGACTACAATCGTATTTCTAACTTAGTTGTATTTTCGCCGTGAAATGCCGAAGAAAAACATTTCACGACGAAATGTACGCGACTAGGATTCGAACCCGGGATCTTCCGTCCGCTGGTTCAGTGGCGAGCACGCTAACCACTAGACCATGACAGCGGGTGTTAATCACTTACTTTAGATTTGGTGTTACTCGATACGTTTTTTTATGATTTGATTTAACATGCTGACCAAAGCACGAATTTGAAGTTTTCTGCACTGAATTATATATTAAATCAGACTATCCGAATAAACACATACTAACAAGGAGAAGGCAGAGCCTGGATGTCGCGAATTGGTTTCTCCTTTCGCGTGGTGAAAGTTGAAGACCTCTGAATTAACGTCGTTTTTTATTTTTGTTCTAATAGACCTTAGTTGCTGAGATAGCGCGATTTGAAAATTTGGGAGTTTCGGATGGAGCCAAGCAGGTTTCGGCTGGCGCGTAGAGTACGTTGAGCGTTAATGCTTGACACAAGAGCGGCCGTAGCTAATATGGTAAGACGACGGGTTGGTACTTGAAAAGTCACGGTTCGCGTCCCCGTCCTTTTTTTAATTCAATTTTTATTTTATTTTATAATCTCTCATGACTGCATGTGCAGGTAAATAAGAAAATTCGAAAATATGTATTACTAGTTTTATTTATCTATTATATTAAAATAATTAATGTGGTTGCGGTGGTATTGCGTTCATCTTATGTTCGTGGTGTCGTAAGCCTTTGTGCTTCCCTTGCTTTTACGATGGTTTCCTCCCTCCAATTTGTCAGCATACCGATCTGATAGAAGAAGAATCAGAATAATTACCTGCCGCGAAATTTGCAAGTGTGAATTAGATTAATTATTTATTTTTTATACCATATTATTTTGCTTTGTAATTGTGACTTGATTATTAGATTAATTATTTGTTATACAATATTATTTTGCCATGTAATTGTGACTTCATTTTTGGATTAATTATTTTAATATAATAGATAAATAAAACTAGTAATACATATTTTCGAATTTTCTTATTTATCTGCACATGCAAAGTCTTAAAAGAGATTAGAAAGAAAAAAAATTGAATTTAAAAAAAGCACGGGGACGCGAACCATGAACTTTCAGTGCCAGTCCGTCGTATTACCGTACTAGCTACGGCCGCTCTTGTCTCAAGTATCAACGCTCAACGTACTCTACGCGCGAGCCGAAACCGGCTTGGCTCCGTCCGAAATTCCCAAATTTTCAAATCGCGATATCTCAGCAACTAAGGCCTATTGGAACAAAAATAAAAAACGACGTTAATTCGGAGGTCTTCAACTTTCACCCCGCGAAAGGAGAACCCGATTCGCGAGATCCAGGCTCAGCAGTCTCGTTGTAAATCAGAAAATGTACGTGCCTTCGTATTGTAAATGTCCTATTCATTTCTAAATATTCTCCAGTCTATCAGAATCTACATTATATATATTCAAAACGCTTGTTGTATTTTTCAACTAAGAATATTCATTTTTCTATTAGATGCCTTGAAAAATTGTAGATATTGTATTAATATTCAATTCGTACGTATTACGAAATGTAAAACCGTATGAAATGTAGGTCCGGTATTGAATTTTACAACACTAAAGCCTAAATATTCATTCATATACTAAGTTTTGAAATTTCATTTGCCATAGTATTGTAAAAGTATTTTAAATTTCATATTTCTTTAAACAGTTTTTTGTAATATTCAATGTACAAGGTATTGTACTTTTCAACAGAATGAAGTTAAAAATAATAGTCATATTGTGATTTTAAAACTTTTTGTGTAAATATGGAAATCATATACGTTTGTTGCATTAATCAAACAAATATTTGTATGATTATGATGCGCGTTGAAAAACTCATACGCAGCATACTAATATTCAATGACCCATATATTAAAATGTATACGCATCTATGAAAATTCATTTCCATTACTGAAGTTTCCATTACTGAAGTGCGAATTTGCGTTTCATATTCCGAGTTTAGAAATTTTCAATTGTAAAAGTATAGTAAATTTAATGACTTTTTTTACAGTGTACGTTACAGTAGTGGTGCTGCCGTCTAAACGCATGAGGCTAACGTGCTATCTGCTTTACGTGTGAGTTTTCGGATTTTTGAACGTTCTTTATCGGAAGCTATGATTCCCGGAGTCCAAAACTTTAGTGAACCTGACGAATCTCTTATTCGCTTTCATTATATTTGAACTTTCTAATATAGCTCTTTTTTTATAATAAAAAATTCGGAATTTAGTGGCATGCTTAATATTAAATATTCGGAGTTTTGTAAGTTGTATCACTGGTCGTCCAAATATATAAAGTTGATCTTCTTCATACTATTTCTGAAAATGATCTCTATAAGAAATCATACTTGTATCCTTTTTCTGTCGCTACTCGTATCGTTCTACATCATTTACAGTCAACTGTGTAGACTTTCGCTGGCATTATCTTTACAAAACTTGTAGCTTCAGAACATTAAAATTAGGAGTTTTAAACCGTCGGAGCATTCAAAGTTCGGAACTTTACCTCGGCTCCAAAATAGTCTAGAAAAGTTTGGCAGAAAAGATTGCCAATTTATAGCATTTTTTGTAACTAAAAGTGCAACTCGGGTAAAAAAAACATAAAGCAGATTGATCAATGGCACTTCAGTAATAAACATACACACAGACGGAACAGCAATACCTTAAGGAACAAATACATGAATATATCTTCACGTCAAGCCGGGAGAGCAAACGTGATCTCGCGTGTGGTACACGCGGTCCATATAAGTCCGCACAAACGATTTCTCGTTGATGGTACGTTGAGTTGGAAATCGAGAATTATATGATAGCATATTCAACTACTTCTACGAAGTGAATGCTGTTACAACGTGTTACTTATCCGAACCGGTAAAACTTGCAACGCGACAGATCGATAATCACAATGAAGAGATTGATCAACATGGCGTTGAAGTTGCATCGTTGGAATGCAATATAACCTTTTTATTATTTTTTTATTTTTATTAGAACCCAATGTTTTTTTTTCAGTCATCGAGGTCGTAGATCTCTACTGAAGGTAGGAAAAATCATTTGAGTGATTTTCTTACCTCAAGTTGGCGGATAAAAATGTGAGCAATTAAAAAAAAGTTATCTTTCGTTGCATTCATCAACGACCGTTATTATTATTATTATTTAAGATTATGACAATTGTTAGAAGCCTCGAGGGAGTCTTATCCCTCCGCGTGTACACTGGATCTTCAAATAAACAGTTGAATTTGCAGTTTCGATCGTTGTTATCGTATATTTGCGCAAAATCCAGTTTTAATCACTTTTTACCACTCGATTTTATTGACTCTTGATTAACGTACTGCATACTGTAAGGAGTTACCTTGATTTCTTTCCACCTTTTTGCAATAATAATGGAATAATTTGTGAACTTGGAATGACTTTGAAAGGAGTTTCGAAAAAATACGAAAAATATTTCACCTTTTTTTTTAAATGTGTCTCAATTTCATCCTTTGGACGCCGTTGAAGTTTGCATCGTTGAAATGCAACGGAAGTTATACTTTTTCATTTGCTCCAATTTCTATTGGAAAAATCTTATCTACGGCAATCGCTCGATAATTTTTTAATTTACTTATTTAGCAATCTATAATATAAATTTGCGAAAAAAAGATTTTTTGCGATACTGAAAAAGACGAAATAAAAGAATTTAAAAGAATTTTCGTTGCATTCCAACGATGCAATCTTCAAGAGAATTCCTTTGGTGGTAATAAACTACTAGAATTTGTATTTCTATTTTATGAAATCGATAGGTGCCATAAAAATGCATTTAAATTGAGCATTCCAAATTTGTGAATACGTAAATTTTGTTGGTTAAAAGTGAGTTACAATCCCTATCATTGGTGTGTAGTTCCTAAATGTACGAATACTAGTGTAAGAACACCAGGAAAGTTGTGGATTAAAAAACCAATTGATATAAATATGAGGAAGACTTGGTTAAAACTTGCGAGAAGAGATCCAAAGTCATAGTCCGAAAAAAAATCATTTGTTCTTTTTTGAAGTACAGATAACTGTTTGAAAATATGCAATTAACTATGACAAACGAGAATATATAGTTGACGCTTTTTTCACAGGTCAGAGAATAATACGTCTACCGCTTCGCATGTTCGTTGAACAGATAGAAAAATTATTTAAAAAAAAATGAATTATAAAATTTATTTTGTGTTTTTATAAATAAAAACCAACATTGTTCCATTGCTTATTGCGAAAACTATCTTATTTGTACATTCTTAGTATTTTTCTTACATACAGTGAAATACCCTATTATCGGTGAAAACAAATTGTAGCACCTGATATGAGAGATGCGAGAAGAGGCCGGGGCCATTCAACTTATCGTGCACTCTTTTCTTACCGGCTCATCTTTATTTATAAATCGATGACTCGCTCCAAATCACGAACGGGTCGCAACCGCAATCGTTTTTTTAATCGCGAGAGCGCAATACCTAAAAAAAAAAATTATTTCGTCCGCTTTGTTCATTCGTCTGTGTATATGTATACACGTGAATACGCAAACGAGAACACGTTCATTGCGGAGCACTTTATCGACCATGAGATAGTGAATCTATCGCGTTGTATGTCGTTGCGCAATAATCACATTCGTCGAGGACCGTTCCTGATCCGATATCTTGCATTAGTTTGAAATACTTTTAATCCACGAATAATATTGTTCGATCAATTTATAATATAAGGATACTTTTTTATAATCGTAAATATACGAGGAGTAGGCGGACAAAACCGGACTTGTCCACACTACGACAATCTTTTTTTTTCGTCTTGAAGCACACCTTTATTGGCTCCCGAAATATTTTGAATCAAATCCGGCTCTGAACAACTCAAAATGGGTTAAAATGGGGACAAGTACCTATTAAGGAGGGGATACCTTTAGGCGAGGAAAACATTCGCTGATTTTTATGATTTTTTTTTAAAGGAAGATTTCTTAACTTTTTTTAGACTTTGAGTATGTTTTATTGCTACTTTTGGCTGTTACATGGTGTTTTTTGATTGATTAATTTTTAAAATTGGCGGTGGTATGGCACGGTCGTCAAAACTGCATTTCCAAAATTGACGTGACGTATAGAAAACCAATCAGCCATTTCTGATGAAATTTGGTACAAATCTTCCCACCCTTATTATCTAAAACATGACCCTAAATGTTCTCGAAAATAAAAATGAAATATTTTTTTACAACAAGATGTAAGGTAAGGTGGTAAATGAGTATGCACCTAAGCTTTAAAGCGGTGAAAAAACAGTCAAACACATTTTACGAATCAGTTTTTGTTTTGATTGAAAGAACATTTAGAATTCTAATTAAATTATGACCGACAAATAGGAATCTTAATTTTTTTAAACAAACTAAAAACTACAAATCGGTATTTGCGAAGTCTTAGACATACAGGCGTTTAATAATACGCATGGGGGTCGATAAGAGTACGCAAACATCAATCGACACATAAGTCGCAAATAAAGTTGCCCACATTTGTATGAGCGGTGCATTTCTCACGCCACCAAGCTTCACACTTCAAACACTCGATCCAGTCCTCGCATATTGGTTCTTCGTATGCTTCTTTGTATGCTTTGAAAAAAAAAATATATACTATATACAGTCGAACCTCGATATGACGAATCTCTAGGGAAGTTCGTTATATCGAATTTTCGTTATATCGAGATCATGTTCCTTGAAATGTTCATAAAAAATATATATATTAGTACTAAATATATAGGGATATTTTTTAAAGAAAGAAAGGTTTTAATTAGAGCTTTTTTTACAAGTAATTAGCTATTAAAACATAATGTATATTATTAAGTTGTTGTTATAAGGTTTCGGGTGTCTATCCCAGTGTTTTTCATCCTTCTAGAATACGCGACCCCTTTACAAGAAAAATTGTGGCGCCCCCTCCGCCCCCAGAACTGGCAAGGGAAGCTTTGAAATGATTAGTGCCATTCGCCACTTCCTACCTATGTGAACCAATAGTCCAGTAAAAGAGACGAAAACCCAGCACTTTTAGCGTACAATTGGAATTTTTTACCGAAGCTAGATGGCTGCAGACTGGTAGTAACCCCAATGAAATGTTTACCCTCAACTCGCCCCAACCCTACGAAATAGGGGTTGAAAACTTAAAAATCGCCGTATCTCGATAATCAATAGCCCAATCGAAAAATGTTTCAAACAAAAGTTGTTTGGAATAATAAAATACGTATAAAGTTGTCTGACGTCCAACCCCCTATCTTAACCCCAGATAGGGGGTAGTTTACCCCTGTATTATCGAACCCCAGAAAAGAGCGGCACAAAAACGATTAGAAAATTCGGGGTTGATGCGTGTGCGAGCGGAGTAGGCATATCGCGTCCTTGTCTGGGACAGTGGTGCTCTTGCGTTTTTGTGCTGCTATTTTCAAAAATAGGGGATGGACGTCAAACAACTTTATACGTATTTTATTATTCCAACCAACTTTTGTTTGAAACATTTTTTGATCGGGCTATTAATTATCGAGATACGGTGATTTTTAAGTTTTCAACCCCTATTCCTTAGGGTTGGGGAGAGTTGAGGGGCAAAATTTCATTGGGGTTACTATTAGTATGCAACCATCTAGCTTCAGTCAAAAAATCTAATTCTTAAGTTAACTAAGTTAACACAAAAACTAAAAAGAGAAATAGGCTTCAACTAGAAAATGATTCGATTATTTGCGTTTCAAAAATATTCTTATTGTAGTGTAAGACCTACACCCGTGCTTTTTACTTTTACCTGTCTTACGATCGCAACCCCCCGAGCAAGACTTTGCAACCCCCACGTTGAAGAACACTGGTCTATTGGAAGGGAATGGACAAATCTTGGTTATATCGAGGTTCGACTGTATATAAAATATGTTATATATATATATATATATATATATATATATATATATATATATATATATATATATATATATATACTTCTTTGTATACTTTGTATTCTTGTAAAAAAAATCAACAGTCGTATAAGAGCACGCGCGTACTCCTACGCACCTAAGCACTGCGTAGTCTTATACGACCTGCACATTTTAAGGATGTATGGCAACTAAGTCATTTTCTACTGTTCGAATTGAAACTCACTGATATTGTAAAGGAAAATATCGAGAACTTTTTGAGATTAAAAAAACAAAATTTGCCCACGTGAATGCTGAAATAAACGAATTCAAAGTTGGGTCATTTAACACGGGGAACATAGGACTGTACGTCCAAAATTCCCTTTACATTGGCAAAAAAGGTATTTCCGGAGTACTCTTTTGTAAAAAAAACTTTTGTGCGGTATCGCTGTAATATGCATGATACGGTAAAAATAAAAAATCGACATGTGCCCATATATTTTGCGAGATATTGCGAGTTAAATGGGACCGTTTTCGTATTTCTTTAGCTCGTATGTCGTAACCACGACAACGTCAGGGAAAACATACATCAAATCAACAACTAAATTTGCAGTTAAAAATTGAAAATTCTTCTTTCTGTACCGCATGTTTTACTTTGAGCTGTGGTAAATCTCCTTTTTAGCTTTAATGAATATTACAATTATTTTATTTAGTCTTTAAATGCGATTTTTGCAAATTGCATAATCAGTTCTGTAACGACTCTGCAGTAGCTGCCATACATTCTTAAACAAACACGACTGTTACTGCCATTTATTGATGAGATGGGAAATTACTTTCATTTTGAACAACAACCTTAGTAAACCGGCGTGCAAAATTGATAGTTGTTTTTGAAGAAAGTAAATTTAGCTTGGTTAGGAACATATCTAACCTAGCAGAGCCGAATTTAGAGGTCTGGAGGCCTTGGGGCAACAAAGGAGTGGAGCCCCCCCCCCCAAATTATTTTCCAAATAAAATTAACAATTTTTTTCACTCGAATTTTTCAATAAATAATTTATTGTGAAACCAAGTAGATTCTCTTAGCATTTAACAAACATATATAAATATAATCGAAAACGAGAATTATTTGAAATCAAATTAACCTTCCGAGCTTTTTTCGCCGAAAAATCGTTGATGATTTCGCTGAAATCCAGTTCCCGAAGTAAATCACTTCAATGCTTAGGAGCGATAGCTTTGATAGACGGTTTTGTACCATCGTGGTTCGCAGCCTATTTTTTATAATTTTCATTTTTGAAAATGAGCGCTCTCCAGTGCAATTCGACACCATCAAAACCAAATATATTCTCAATGCAATTTGGAGGTTTGGGAATGTAGCTCTGAAGTTTTGGTCTTCGAGAATTTGGTAGTAAAATAGCTCCGGAGATTGGCTTTTTCCATAGTCCTTTTAGTACACGTCGATCAAAGATACAAACTGAACCAACTCATTACCAAGACTAGGTTTTAAATCAACGGTTCTAAAACAGCGAAAAAAAATATCAAAGGAAAAGTTGTTTACTAGTGTTTACTAGTTTACTCGTCGGAATTTGAAATACTTTTTTTTCCGAAGTCTTTATTGTGGGGGCCCCTCTTTTGTGGAGGCCCCGGGGCTGTAGCCCCGGATGCCCTCCCCCAAATCCGGCCCTGTAACCTAGGTTACCTTATTCCAAAGTCTAAGGATTTCGAGTTAACATGATAAGTACGATTTTTGTAAAATCTCCCCAAATTAGGTACTAACTCGTTTACCACTAATGTTAATGCTATTTTTTTAAAAATAGCATTAACATAAGAGGTATTTTTATCTTTCGACAAGTTTTTAATTGTTCAACAGGTCCAATTTAGTTAGTTGTGTGGATACAGATGATTGTATTGGTGTTTGTCGATTGAAAACACATTAAGCTAAGACGCAAATGAGTTTTTAGTTACCAATTATCGACTCTTTGAACATCATGAACGAGTTGGTACCTAATTTTGGGAAGTTTTCCAAAAATCATACTTACCATGATAACTCGAAATCTCTGGATTTTGGACTAAGGTAACCTAGGTTAGATATGTTCCTAACGAGGTGACCTATCACGCCCTTAGGGCTTTGCATCGACCTTCCTAACACCAGGTATGTGAGGAGAGCGACGAGAATCACGAGTTTGTTTGTTCGCCTAACAATCGATCGAATTTGTACAATCTCGTGTATTACGTATACGTGGGTAGAGGAGGGGATGCATGGTCGTGATAATGAGGATGATCGTGGCACCTTGAGTTCGTATACACACGTATGTGCACAGCAGATGTGCACATGTATCGAATATGTGCGCTGTGGGGAATTGCATGTACTCGGTCCGTGGACCGTGGCGCGAGGTGAGTATTGTGAACCGTTGCTATTGCATTATTCAAGCGTGTGTATGTGTATGTGTGTGTGTGTGTATGCGCGCGCCAATATTCGAGATCCCTATTTTTGGCACAACGTTGCCGATTCATCTCTCTCCGATTCCAGCAACGCCATACACACACACACACAAGTGCGCGCGTGGCATATGCAAATTTTTGTGCATACAATTTTTCGTATCTTCAGAATCGCGCGATCGGCCACATTGGGGTTGCGTACTTTTGAGCTCGTCTTTGAAGGCGATTTAACGAAACACAACTAAAGGCGTATCACCGAAATGGACCGACGAATAGTCGAGTTTCCTCAGCTGTTCATCTCTTCGAAAGGAAAATGATTCCGTCTACCAGTTTTTTTTTTGACAATTTTGCTCACCCCCAAACATACAAGATAAAAAATAGTTTAAGGCGGTCCTCTAGTTTCTCGGGTCGAAAAAATCGATTTTTTTTTTATAAATCACATCTACAACATGTGTAGAAAATGTGTGCCAAAGGATTTTTCGATATTCGAAGTGGTTCACAAGTTACGGCCCTGGAACGGAGCAGGTATACGGAGCAGGTATACTTTCAAACGCGTTTTTCTCGAAACACCATTTTTCGAAACGGTGACCACGATATTTCAGAAACTACTGCGCCGATCTTGTTCAAATTTATACAGCATCTTTAATATGTTATAAGCCAGCGATTGAACTAGGATTACCATGATTGCTACGATAGATTTTTTTGTACGAGCGAAAAATTTAAGAAAAAATGAGTAAAAAATAGAATGTAATTTTCAAAAGTGTATAAAAAAGTCAATTTTTGTAATTTAGAATTCACTCTAGTTCAATCGCTAGTCTTAAATATGAAGATTAAAATGCCGTTTGGTTTTTGATTTCAGATAAGCAGAACAGCCGCAATCTTGGTCACCGTCAAGCACCTCTTTTACTTGATGTCTTCCTGTCGGCCACTATAACTTTTATTCTATTATATATTTTGACTTCAAAAAATTTGTAAAGATTATTTAAATGTTAATAAAGATTATGCAAAAACAATGAGATTGATTATTTCGATGCTTTGCCCGTAAAAAATTATTGAAAAAGCCGTAAAAAAACAGCCGAGAAACTAGAGGACCGCGTTAAGGTTTCTCGCCACAGTCACGTTGAAAAGTTTATTCTCCGCTCAATCGATTAAAGCTTCAAAATATTGCGAAATATCTTTATAATGTAAGTTGTACATGATATCGGGATGTAAAAACTTATAAATGAAGAAAAAACCTATTATAATGCTTGGAGGTCCAAAAATAACAACGTTCCCTCCATCACCGAAACCTCACTTTTGCATCAGACTATCCATTCCGGCTCCTAATACGTAGATACTCTGCGTATACGGATATGGGAGTTTAGATGGGCAACACGCTCATACTACGGGTGATGTAATTTTGTTGCAAATTTCCATCTAAAAAAACTCATCTTGCCGATCGTAAACCATATATATTCAATATTGAACCATCAAGGTTTGATAAAAGATCACGAATCTTGGCTGGCGAATGAAGAGCATTGCTGCCAACCTCAATGTCCGCGAAGCTGACGTATGTCGGCAACGCTTGAGGTAGGCAATCCCTATAGACGCCCGAAAATGAGTCATTTTTTATGCATTTTTTAAATTATGCGATGAAATAATCGCATAATTTAAAATTTTGACATTATTTTATTACCACTTTCAAGTGTTAAAAAAAATTAAACCAAACACAATAGCGGCGTTATAAGGTATTCGTTTAGGCGTTTTTTGAAAAACTGCTCATGTTATAGCTTAATAAGTTATTGATCGATTTGACTGAAATTTTGGGAGGTTTCCCACTATAACATTATTGGAAGGATACACCTAAAGTTGTAAGGTTATCGTGTAAGTAAATTATTTATTTGGGGTAAAAATTGTCGAAAAAATAATAATTCATGGTGATAATCAATAACCACGTGACATAAATATAAATAGACATGATTATAAATAACAGAATTTCATTCTGAGTTGTATAAAACATTCACTGACGCAGATTTCTCATAATAATCATCGATAATGTTATACTTTTTCAAATTGGTAGCAACACCAAAGTTTTTCTTATTCACGTGATAAAAATATAAAAATGCATAATTTCGCTCTTTGATTATATATTTTATGAAAAATAGCATTCACCAAATACTCCGACAACTGCTAAGTACTTCTTTGAGGTTGATTGAAAAAAAAAAAATCATAAATCGTCATTTGACTCAATTGGATCGAATCTTCTTAACTAAATTATGAAATTTAAACATATCTATTTAATTTGCAATGGAATAGCTACTTTTTATACAAATTGCGAAATTTGTATAAAAAGTCGAAGGAAATAGTTCAAGTTTTATCAAATTATTTCTTCACGCTTGCTCAGGTAAAACTTAAGGCCTTATATATGCGAAGTATAATTTTTTTTTCAATATCATTGTAGCCTGATCTTTTGAGAATAGCTTAAGGCGTTCATAATTTAAAAAATCAACTAAATGTTGAAGTTACGACATTTGCAGCAGAATTTCATTATTTCCCTCTAGCATGCCAGAGACGTTTTAGATGCCGATGTAGGCCACGCATACGACGCAGAGTGCTATTAAAAAAGGCAATAAAATATTTTGTACTAGATACCGAACGGCGATTCTTATCGCTAACTTCGAAGCCGTTTTCCCACGAATCGGTTTTGTCGACCTCGTGACAGTCTAAACTCACGAGCAGAGGTTCCGATAGCTTTAAAAAATTTACAGCGTAATCTATTTATCAGTACCGATCGTGCGAACCTCGAAAAGAACAAAATTATGGCTTATTATGATCTTTCAAATTAATATTAAAATTATCTTGCAAATTAATATTTTATTAGTAGAAAATTGAGTCCAAAAATTAGAGTACTCCCATTTTAACATGCTTTTAAAAAATATTTTTGTCGTTTCACACCGAAGGAACATCTATTATGTAATTATATATATGTCCATTTTTTTAGATACTCAATTGGACGCCGAGAACTTGCGCCATCAACGCATGCGTCGAGAAAAACCATTTACTTACCGGCCAATAACTCCGCCATTTTTTAATATTTCCGTAATTGCTTTTTTTAGGCAGTTGATAGATTGAATAAATATATTTATTTTGGTAGATTTATATTATAGACATTGATATAAAAGTTATTACACTTAAGGCGAGAAATCCCTTTAGAATTGTCAAAAAATCGATTTTTTTTACATATTTGGAAAGAATGATACCCAAAGGATATACTGACCAAAGGAAAACTCGAAATATCGAATATTTGCGGAGTTATCGCATATAGTCTAGAGCGCGGGGACAGCATGCGGTCATGTAGCGAGTAAACTTTAAACGCGATTATCTCGAAACTACTTTTTCAAAAGCTGCTCGTGCTGTAGCTCAAAAAGTTATCGACCGATTTGGATGAAATTTTGGGATGTTACTCTCAGTAATATTATCGGAAGGATATACCTAAAGTTTGGAGGATAGCGTGTAAATAAATAATTTTTTTGGGGTCAAATATGTCGAAAAAATGGTCGAACATTAGAACTTTGGAGTAAAAAGGCTTCCAAATTTTCAATTTTGCAATTTTTCACCATTTTTAGGTATATTCTTCCCCTTAATATGTTAGTAAACGAATGACACTTGTTAAATCTTTTTCAGATCAACAGAAAAAGAGTGACAACTGCAGCACTTTTCGGTGTCGCGGAAAACAGGCGTCCGAAGAGCCTTAGAACGCCGCCACTTTGTTGGTCATCCCAAAAACACAAAAAAAATTTCAAACTTGACAGTTATAATAAACTCATGTCCAAATTTGAAAATGATCGGATTATTTTATCCCCCCTAAAAAAAATCCCGAAAAATACCTATTTTTCACGCTCCTAAAGGGAATTCTAGACTTAATAAATCCACTTTCGAAATCCATTAAAATTCTTTTTTAATGTATTTGTGTAACCCAAACAAACTTTAAACGCGTTTTTCTCGAATCGACGTTTTTCGACGGCTTGTTGATAAAATCTTCGAAACTATTGAACCGATCTTTATGAAATCTTAACCACATATTATTTACAATTCTATATATATATATATAGTGCATATTAAAGATTTTTAAAATTTTCATATTTACTATTTGCTTTTGCCAAAAACGGTGAAAAAAATACGTTTTGTTTTTTCGAAAAATGTCCGCCATTTTGTTATTTTTGTATATATCAAAAATTGTATGATATGCGCTATAGCCATTGACATACTGAATCTAAAACCGTTTGATTTTTTTTGTTCCGGATGATCCATCTCGGAAATTTCATCAACAGCGCAAACCTACAATTTTTTTAGGACATTTTTTCAACGACCATTTTCGTCTATCAATAGTGACTTGAATAGAATTTTTTTTTTTAAATGTATTTCGAAAGTGTATTTATGAAGTGTAACAACTCTTATATTTATATCTATAATGTAAACCTATCCAAAAAATTAATGAAAATAGCCTGGATTTAGGGCCTAAAGTGAGATTACCCCTTAAATAAAATAAACTTTTTATTCGAATTTAATTTTTTTCTGGGGGGATCGAGATTTCTGAGGGACGTGACCACCCCCCCCCCCCTGGCTACGCCAGCCGCCAGATATGCTGGTAGACAACATTATGGAGATAGAGTGAGTTCAAATTATGCGCGCGCGTTTATTGTCTGTTTTTGTTTTTTTGGTTTCTCGCAACCATTCGCGTACAGAAGCATAATGACGTTCTGGCAGGAATAAAGTTTTCTCGGACGCCCACGTGACAACTGTCAATTTTCGCTCGCGTTCCGCGGTCGCACTCGTCATCAACGACAAACAACGACGACGTTGAGAGTTCGAATGTACCGCGGGCCCTCGGTCTGTTTCTTTTGCCACCAAAACCGGTTTCTCTGTTCTTCTCCGTTTTTTTTTTTCGTCTTTTTCGCACAGCTCTCAAGTGCCATATACGTCTGTAAGCGTCGTATCTCGTATAAGTTGTATTCATACGTGTCTATATTTGCTTATACTATTTTTCTCACCGTTTAGAGACATCTACGAGAAAGAGAGGGCAGAGGGGGGGGGGGGGAGAGAGAGAGGGAAGAAAGAGTCTCCCCATTAGATCATCTACGAAAATAAATGGACAACCCGTGCGTCAAAACTTTATCGATATTGACTGCAGAAAAAATGACTAAAAGAATGGGCGAGGTCCCCCCCCCCCAACGAGCTGAAATTTTGCACAAACCTTCCTTTTAATGTTTTAAGACAACCCCTAAAGGATTTTTGGCGACGCGCAATAGTTTTTGGGTTTGGGTTTGTTTGGACAAAACGGAGAGCGCGATAACATATACAGTCGAACCTCGATATACCGAATCTCTAGGGAAGTTCGTTATATCGAGTTTCGTTATATCGAAGTCACGTTCCAAGGTGGAGCCTGAATTGGAAGGTTCGAAAAATCTTTTTTTTATCGCTTAAATCGATAAACTATCGAAGAATATATTTACAAAGTTACAAAGGCCAATTGTAAATATTTTCTATTTTTTCAAAAAACTAAACGACCTATTGAATCAAACCAAAGTTTATTTTCTTCAGTATGAAAATCTCTTCTAAGTGAATTAAAAAGGTCGTTGAAAAAGTATTTTTTAAATCATTTTTATAGCACGTTAAAGTGTTTTTTAAACACATTTTTTTTAACCTGGGAAACGCTATAACTTCACGATTTTTTCAGTTTTTTTCTTAATTCTCCCAGAAGTAAAACATATGACAGTTGAAAATTTTATTAATTTTTTTGTTTCAGTCAAGAATTTACGAGCTAAATTATCAGTCATTTATTGTTTCATGTTGAACTTTTTTTTAAATACATTTCAAATATACATGAAAAGATACCTCAATGTTTACTAGGCTCACTTGTTTTACCCCTTCTAAAAAATGTCCCGAAAAAACGCTTTTTTGGACCTTCTAATTCAGGCTCCCGCCTTAAAATGTTCTTTAGTAAAAATATATTAGTACTATAAATATAAGGATATTTTTTAATGAAAGGTAGGTTTAAATTCGAGCCATTTTTACAAGCAATTAGCAATCAGTGCATAACGTGTATTATTATGTCGTTGCATCAAGGTTTCGGGTGTCTATCGGAAGGGAATGGACAAATCTTCACTATATCGAGGTTCGACTGTATAGGTATAAACAGAGACGTAGCAGATACAGATACAGTCGGCGCACGTTAAAAAAAACTTAAAAATTCAATATCTCGAAAACGCGAGTTGCAAAAATCCTTTCAGGGGTTGCCTTAAAATATTAAAAGAAAAGTTTTTGCAAAATTTCAGCTCGATCGGAGGGGGGATCTGGAACCTTATCCAAAACACTAATACGATTAATAACAATAATAATAATAGAAATAAAGCAACTCAAGCAGCTGCAACTTTCCGTGTCTCATTTCGTTCTCTTTCGTCGTCGTTGTGTGCCTCGAGGAAACGTATGTTTCACCCGACAACTTTTTTTTTTACCTTATAAGGTAAAAACGACCATATTCGTAATGCGATAAAAAACAACAGCGGATAGCAAGTCTAAGAATTAGATCTTAAAGTCGAGAAAAGTAAATTCCATTTTTTTTTTAATTGAGGAGCGGGAGTATTTTTGCTACACGGAGAAAAATTCCAAAAAATCTCATTTTTCGGAATCAATTGTTGGTACGCATATTTTCTATCGTTTTAAGGAGTTTCGGGACAATTGACGATACGTTACCATTTGATTCAAATTTATACGGTAAATTCTTGGTCATATACTGAATGCACTCTTTCAATTTTAATTCGATCGTCTACACTATTTTTATAAAAATTACAGTCGAAGAAACACCTCTCAACATTGGGCCATGCATAATTATCAAAATGTAAAGTTTTTTTTCACAACATTTTAATCATTTTTTCACAACATTTTAATCATTTTTTCACACTATTTCGTGCGTAAGCTGTCATTCAGCGATGAGCGTAGGCCTATGTTAAAAAGTGTTTCTTCGATTGTAAATTTTATAGAAACGGTGTAGACGATCGATTAAAAATTTCTCCGAGAAGAAAAAGAATCCGAGCGGTGAAGCACAGCGTTGACGGGCTTGTAACGTTTGAAGTTTTTTCGAATTTCGCTTTGAAACTTTGGGAAAATATTCCATATTTATAGTTCCATCGTTTAAAGAAAAAAAAAAAAGAAATCGATTTTTTTTTTCATTGTAAATGTATATCCCGCCTTAAGACAGATCCTGAATCGGGAGGTCCGAAAAATCGTTTTTTTTATTGCTTAAATCGATTGAAAAAACAAACCAAAAATATATTGATAAAGTTACAGAGGCGAATTGTAAATATTTTCGAAGATACAAGGTCAAAAGCAGAGAAGCGATTGATATTTGTTTTACATATTTCCTCCTATTGATAACTTTGGAGCGCGTTTTCTCGACTTTTTGTTTTCACAATTTTTCCAAATTGACGGGCGTGATAGCAAAAAAAAACTACACAACCTATTGAATCAAACCAAAGTCTATTTTATTCAGTATGAAAATCTTTTCTAAGTGAATTAAAAAAGGCTCTGAATAATTTTTATAGCACGTTAAAGTGTTTTTTTAAACTTTTTTTTAATCTGAGAAGAGTTATAGCTTCACGATTTTTTCAGCTTTTTCTTAATTTACCCAGAAGAAAAATACATGACAATTTAACATTTTATTGGTATTGTTTGTTTCAGCCAAGAATTTCGAGTTGCATCTTTCCCGCCGATTGGGTACTGCAGTGGCAAGACTTACATGGAATAGGGTGATAAATTTGCAGTCATTCATTGTTTCATCCTGAAACATTTTTTTTATACATTTCAAATATACATAAAAAGATACCTCCATGTTTACAGGGCTCATTTGTTTTTTTCCATCCTAAAAAATTCCCGAAAAAATGCTTTTTTGGACCTTCTAATTCAGGCTCTCGCCTTAGCGGAATCATTGATTTTGGGTAGAAGACGGTCTTCGCGGTCGAACGTCTTCACGATTGCCTGTCCATTGTATGTGTGTGTGTATGCGTGAAGGAAAAATATACTTTTGTATTTCCGACATGTTAAACACGCGTCCTCAAAGGGGACACGGGCGACGTTTGCCTCGCGCACAAACGATAGACGGCGATAAGAATTGCGCTACCGTGTTTGCCGCTCCTCCGGGTAGGCGCCTTCGCTTCTGGATTATTATTAGCGTGCGCGTGTGTCCCGGTATAATACTCGCCAGTCTTTTTCTCATTCTCCGCCAACGGTCTATTCTTTATAGCATTTTTTCTGAACGCTCGTTCGAAACTCGAGTTACAAATGGACTCAAGCATTTCCCATATAATAGTTGTGAGAGTTGGTGTTGAAGCTTGCATCGTTGAAATGCAACAAACATTTTACACTAATCGACCCATTCTGATGATATTTGGTGTAAATCTTTCTAACCTTATCGTCTAAAACATGACCCTAAATGTTTTCGAAAATTAAAATTAAAAGTATTTTTTTGTTGCACAACGTAGACATTTTTGCGGAAAATTCAATCTTTTCGTTTCAAAGCGTACCATTTAATAAATTTTCAACATTTCTCAGTTTTTCTTGGTTCATATTCTGCCTATAAGTGTTTATGAAAGAAAAATTTTCGTTGGTTTTTTTCAGATCAATCCCGTTGATGCTACGTGTCACGCCGCCTGACAACATTCGCCGCAATCCGTTTAGAAGATCGTGCCATACCTCCGCCATTTTGGAAGATTAATAATAATTTAAAGAATACCATGTAACAGTGAAAAGTAGTAATAAAACATACCCGCAGCCCAGAAAATGGTGAAAAAATCTTTCTTAAAAAAAAATGAAGATCAGCTATTTTTTTCCTCGCCTAGAGGTATCCCCCCCCCCCCCTAAAAATGATATTTAAGTTTGCATCATTGGCACGCAACAAAAGTTCCGTGGCCCATTTTTTGGCACATTTAGTCCTCCAAAACCAGTAAACCGTCTTTCAGGATCATCATTGGATATCTTTAGCCTAAATATGTGAGTAAAGATTTTCGATGATGATGAAAATGAGAAAATAAGAAAATATAGAGGAATGTTCGTTACATTCCAACGATGCAAACTTCACAATCGTAAAAACGAATCATTATCGTTGCTTGCGTACGATGCCAACTTTTAAAGAACTGCGCTTATACATTGGAGGCGGGTTTTTCGCGCACGTGGATATGCAGGACAGCAGCGTAAGAGAAGAACAGTGGACATTGTGATACCGCGATAATCCATGTTGAATGCAGTAATTGATAACGGGACGCGAAGGAGAGGGAGCGTAGCGGGAGGCGGGAGGGGAGAGAGAGAGAGAGAGAGAGAGAGAGAGAGAGAGAGAGAGAGAGAGAGAGAGAGAAGGGAAGTGAGTGCAGGCGTACCATGCAGATTTTCCGCAAAGTGGAATAAATATGAACACGCGTACGTGCAAACTTCGATCGAATTAGCACGAAAAGTTTGTGCACGTGCTACTTTATTTCGTTTATCAAGCAGAACGTGGTTAAATGCAAGGCGATAATAGTCAAGAAACGAAAGGAAAATACCCTACCAATCCTAAAAGTGCACATGTGCAGATGCGACGTCCGGTCCACCTTTATTAAAATTCCTTTTTCGTTGCAGCAATGGATTTAAGGATTCTTATCGACATGGCCACTTTCCACGAACATGAGTAATATGCTCTTAAATAATTACGTTTCGAAGTATTTCGCACGACTGACATTTTCTTGAACACGTGAGTATTGCGAAAATCTCCGTTTGGGCTCTTTTTTATTTCGTTTTATCATTCGGAAGATTGATTCGTTTTCAATTAATCATTTATTCGTGACTGCTATGAAATGGCATCAATTTAATTTTGGACATTAAAAGTCGTTTTTGTATTGATCGATAACCCTTTTTAATAAAATTCAAAAAATGTAAGTTTTTGTCTAATATTGAAAAAATATAATTGTCGAAAATGTCTAAAATGTGAGTTTGCGTCTAAGATTAGGAAAATTTAAATTTTAGGCCATAATTGCAAAAATTCAAATTTTTGTCGAAATTTACAAAAAAAAATTTTCTCTAAAATTAAAAATATATTTTTTTTTTCTAAAATTAATTTTTTTTTCTAAAATTAAAAAATCTAAAATGAAAAAATATTTTTTTTTCTAAAATTAAAAAAATATTTTTTTTCTAAAATTTCAAATCCAAGTTTTTGTATAAAAATAAAAAACGTAATTTTAGAGTATGATTCATAAATGCAAGTTTTTGTACAAAACTGAAGAATCATACACATTTATAAAAAAAATTCAAAAACGTACATTTTTAGACGAAACTCGAAAAAAGTTAATGTTATTGAAATATGTTTATTAGACAAAATCAACTCAATTTAATATTAAACAATGAGATTATGGCATACGCTGACTTTTCGACAATAGTGCCAGGCTTTCATGCGTGAATAATGCTGCCGCTTACATACGTGTATATACGTGAAAGAACAAGGTTGCGCACCGTATTACGAGCAGTAGCGCGCAACGTGCTCATTCCGGAAACTCTCGAATTTTCTCGAAGCCCCAACAAACCTCACGAGCACCGGCAACAAATAAATTCTCCTTCGTAACCTCACTCGAATTTTTGTCCACACAATGGAAAGCCCCGAATTAAGGGCCAACATCCCGTTTCGGCTAATGAGCGTTGTTATCGAGTCGCGTTTTATCCTCCCGCGTGTCCCGAAGAATACGAAAGGCAGACTCGAAAGGGGTGGGATAAGTACAAGAAAAAAAAACGGACTTACAGGAAACACGCGGTCCAGATCGATTCCTCGTCCAAATTCGGATGCGTGGTCCACGACGTCAAGGGAATCCATAGTTATAACCCCGTGTAAGATTTTTCAATTACTTTTTATCTCGTTTATTTTTCGCTCCTCGACAACTGATTCGTCAAGTTTTTATTGCCCCTCTGAATTTTCGATTGGTCGTTATATTTCACATATAGTGTCGTGTTATAGATAAATGTAAGTGTTGGAAGCTCAAATCCGGCGAACAGGAATGAAATGATGCAAAGCTCTCTACGACGATGTTTTCTTTTTAACGGGTTTTTGAAAAAAAAATGCAACACACACACGGATGCCACACAAAATAGGGAAAACTCTCTCTCTCCCTCTTCGACTCTCCTCTTATGATTGTGTCAAGAAATTTTACCGTGTGAGTTATCCGATCAAGTGAAATTTCGCGTGTGTACTCTTCGTGTCCTTATATAAATATGTCTTCTGACGTTTCTCCTCGCGGAACGTTACACCACTCCTCGTTCAAACGTCCGCGTTCCTTGTATTACGTAATAACTACGCGGGACGCACGAGCCAGCACATTTGGATGTTAAAAAGAACGCCACTCGTAAAGCCCGGCACCCGCTGAGACTCGAAACGTTTCTCTCACGATCTCCTTTTCGTCGTCTCGATCCAATGATTTGCGATTAGTTGTTCCTTTCGTTCGAACGAATTAAATAGTTTATATGGTAACAACAACAAAAAAGTGTAGCACTTTCAGTTTATTCGCGCAGGACGCGATTCGTTCAAAGCCGATGGCGTTACTGACAGTCCGCGGCTACGAACGTCCAATGCATATAAGCAAAGGGGAACTCCAGGTGCGCCTGCGCATTGCGATTGGATGCGAATACCAACGGAACGTACGCACACTAGAAAGAATTGAGCCTCGATCTCCACGTCGACAGTATTGCCAACGCGTTGAATACACGAGCCAACGACAAAACTGTGTGTGTTTGCGTGTGTGCGGAGCTCGTTCGCGATCTCGTCGCCGGCTATGTGTGGGCGCTACGAACCGCCAGAAACTTCTCGAACAATATATGTGTGGGTCAACGCTACTCTAGTACGTTCTAGAAGCTGCGGGAGCGCGTCTATCTTGCGTGGATGGAACATGGCCAGCACGGCGGATCAATCTTTACAGACGATTACATTTTCTTTCTTCTTTCTTTCAAGTCAGTCAATATACTCAAGTTAATGCGATCAAGCTGAGTCTGCTTGCTTTATCTTCGCGGCCATTCATGGAGCACTCACATTTGGGGCGTTTTCATTTTGAATTGTCGTTTAACGAGCTACGTCTACCTAGGTGGGTAAAAAAAAATGCATTTTCCAACAATATTTTCATTCGTGCTATATTCCCTGAAAATTTCATTAAAATATTCCTGAAAATGAATGAGGTACAGCTTGTAACAGTCGGTCGGGCGAGCGGTGGCAGCACCATACTTCGAACTTTAAGGGGTTTTCTCACTTCAGACGCCAAAAAGGCTATCCTCGTGAGTTTTTTTGATAGGTTTATATTATAGATATTGATATAAAAGTTGTTACACTCAATAAATACACTTTTGAGATACATAAAAATTTGTTTTTTTTTTTTGTATTTATGTAACCCAAACAAACTTTAAACGCATTTTTTTCGAAACAACGTTTTTCGACGGCTTGTTGATAAAATCTTCGAAACTACTGAACCGATCCTTATGAAATTTTAACCACATATTCTCTACAACTATAGCTATAGCGCATGTCAAGGATTTTTTTAAATTTTGATATTTACTATATTTTTTCGCCGAAAACGGCGAAAAAAGCGTTTTTTTTTGTTTTTTCGAAAAATGTTTGTCATTTTGTTATTTTTGAATATTTCGAAAATCGTATGATATGCGCTTAGCCATTAAAATACTGAATCTAAAACCGTTTGATTTTTCTGTTTCGGATGATCGATCTCCGAGACTTCAGCGCAGACCTACAATTTTTGTAGGACATTTTTTAACTACCATTTTCGTCTATAAATACTGACGTAGATAATATTTGTTAAATATTTTTCGAAAGTGTATTTATTAAGGCAGCAGTCTGATCTAGAAATGTGAAAAAAAAAACGATTTTTTTTTTTCATTTTATTATTCCTTGGACCTTTCTTAATACACTCGTGAAAACCGTTTATTGATATTTCGAAAATTAGCAGAGTACTAGAAATTATAAGCAAGTCGCGCGCAAACCTCGTCTAACGGTATCAAAGCTTTGAGCGCGTTTATCTCAGAACTATGTTTTTCAAATCGGCGCCCACGATATCTCGATAACTAATTGACCGATCGAGCTCAAATTTTGCACATACCTTCGGTAGCCTCTTTCTGAGGACTGGTAGCAGAATTGAGCCGAACAATAATTTTGCCCATATTTTATCACTCGTCGAATACCCGAAAATGTATGAAATATCGTTAATGAAAGTTTAACAGGCCCCCATTTTGTAACGAAATTTTTTTAAGTACTAATTCTGCCACCAGTGCTCAGAATACTCATACGGATTGAGAACATATATATATTTTTTTTGATGCATACAACGTCACCCAGAGTGGGCGCCGATTGAGGCGGTTTTCGGCGGACCATGTTGTAAAAAAATAAAAAACTACATGAAAATATTTAAAAAAAAATTTTTAATGTAGATACATTCTAAAGGAACAATAAATACATATGTAAAATTTCATCGAGACGACTTCAACGGTTTAAAAGTTATTCCAACCCAAAAATGACGTAAAAAATCTCGCTCTAGACCAGACTATAATATATGAAATATAAACTTATGAAAAAAATTCATGAAAGTAGCCTTTTTTAGCGTCTAAAGTGACAAGACCCCTTAACCCTTCGTGGTCACATTTCCCACTTCGATCACGGTGGTCACACTGGGTTGATTCTACCCAGCCAATTTTCAAACCAGTATTGTGGCCAAGCTATGTATTCACAAAGGTTCAAAAAATCACTGAGCATGCTTTGAACATTGTAGATGACGTACGAAAAATGTATTTATAAGAAATGAAATGGGAAAATATTTTGAAAAAATCATAAACAGATTAAAACGAAATAAATGCACTTTTTCACTTAAAAAATCGCAACTCCGTGAATATTCAATATTATTACCTAAAATTAAATAATCAATAGTCAAAATAATTCGGCTATGGAGGTTTTAAAAGTTTCAAAATTTTCAATAAATCGACGAATTATTTCAAGAATTTTTATTTTAGTACTGATTTTACGTCAATTTTAAAATTTGACTAATTTACTAAATTAGGAGATAATAATTGAAGCTTTAGTAGATTTAGATATTTTTGGGGCCGGGTTGAAATTCCGAACTTTGAATGATGCACGAGCCAATTAAAATTATAATATCCAACGTTTAACGTTGGGTATAATTGATTGTGACTTTTTTTAAGCGCGACTGTTACTTACTAAGGATTCAGAAGGGCTCTGGATATGCCCCCACAAAATACGGCCCTCCGCGGAAGGAGGGCCGTAATTTTGGGCCTTAAACATTACAAGTGTAACAGAAAAATGATATTTTCGCTTTTAATTTAAGAATCTGTATTACCGGATTTTCATGGACGCTCGTTTCGTAAAGATTGTGGAGATTTTTCATTGACCTACAGCCAATCATAAAAATATGAGTTACAAATCTCTTGCAATCCCCCCCCCTCTCTCACTCTCTCTCTCTCTCGCCCTTTCTCACTCTGTCGGGTCTTCGTGCAAGACTCTCGCGACGAGATCAGTGCACCATGCGGCCGTGTACGAAACTCGCTCAACTCCCTATACCATTTACAGCAAACGCGTTTCCCTTCGTAAGATACCCTGTCAGGAATATCACAGGGACACTGTATTTTTTTGCTTTCACGTCTATTTGTATTTTCTTTAAGGTAGTACGTACACCCAGTGGCTAATTATAAATAAGTTTCGATGAGAAAATGTTAAGATACCCCGTTTTCAATGTAAAAATTGTAATAAGAACAATTCACATGGGCATTGAATCACTTGATTTTGTACTATATTATTTTGAGACAGAAGCAGTTTCGACTCTCACTGATTGCGAGACATATTTGAGAGGTGAACATAACCGGTAAAATGTTTTTGAACATAGCAATTTTGGTACTATAATTTAAGGAGGTTACAGCCTTCTCCACAATCCAAGATTATTTTTTTTAATATATGGTATTTTCTAGACTGTACTGAGTCTTTACGATTTTGTTTGAAATATTTTCACCCCATAACATCAGAGATAAAAAATAGTTTAATGTATGTAATTTTATGTCCGCCAAGATGCCGTGTTTCGGCAACCCTCAATATTCATAAATGATATCAATACATAATCTCGCGACATAAATAGGCATAATTGTAAATGACTCAAAATTTCATTCTGCCTTGTATAAAACATTCGCTAACGCAGTTTTTTTTTTATAATAACCATCGATAATGTTATACTTTTTCAAGTTGGTAGTAACACAAAACTTTTTCTTATTTACGTAATCAAAATATAAAAATGCGGAATCTTGCCCTGTAATGATATATTTCATGGGAAAGAAATCCAATTACGTATGCAACGATGAGAAAGCAAGGTCAGTATTCTACAGCGGCTGGGTAGCCCCAGTCCCTATAAAACACTCGATCGATAAAACAGCAGTTTCCTCGTGTCACGAGGAAACACGCACGGTGCGGTTAAGGTATTCCTTTCGCGCAGGGCCGTATTTTGCGGGGGCATGAGCAGGGCCCTTCGGAGGCATCGGTCAATTACAGTGGCGCTTAAGGCGAGAAATCCCTCAAGAATTTTCAAAAAATCGATTTTTTTGTACATATTTCGAAAGTATGATACGCAAAGAATATACTGACCAAAGGAAAACTCGAAATATTGAATATTTGCGGAGTGATCGCGTATAGTTTAGAGCGCGGGGACAGCATGCGGTCAGGTAGCGAGTAAACTTCAAACGCGATTATCTCGAAACTACTTTTTCAAAAACTGCTCGTGTTGTAGGTCCAAAAGTTATCGACCGATTTGGATGAAATTTTGGGAGGTTACTCTCAGTAATATTATCGGAAGGATATACCTAAAGTTTGAGGTAGCGTGTAAATAAATAATTTTTTTGGGGTCAAATATGTCGAAAAAATGGTCGAAAATTCAAACTTTGGTGTAAAAAGGATCCCAAATTTTCAATTTTGCACTTTTTCATCATTTTTTAGATATATTCTTCCCCTTAAGGATGTATGGCAACTAAGTCATTTACTACTGTTCGAATTGAAACTCACTGATATTGTAAAGGAAAATATCGAGAACTTTTTGAGATTAAAAAAACAAAATTTGCCCACGTGAATGCTGAAATAAACGAATTCAAAGTTGGGTCATTTAACACGGGGAACATAGGACTGTACGTCCAAAATTCCCTTTACATTGGCAAAAAAGGTATTTCCGGAGTACTCTTTTGTAAACAAAAACTTTTGTGCGGTATCGCTGTAATATGCATGATACGGTAAAAATAAAAAATCGACATGTGCCCATATATTTTGCGAGATATTGCGAGTTAAATGGGACCGTTTTCGTATTTCTTTAGCTCGTATGTCGTAACCACGACAACGTCAGGGAAAACATACATCAAATCAACAACTAAATTTGCAGTTAAAAATTGAAAATTCTTCTTTCTGTACCGCATGTTTTACTTTGAGCTGTGGTAAATCTCCTTTTTAGCTTTAATGAATATTACAATTATTTTATTTAGTCTTTAAATGCGATTTTTGCAAATTGCATAATCAGTTCTGTAACGACTCTGCAGTAGCTGCCATACATCCTTAATATGTCAGTAAACGAATGACACTTGTTAAATCTTTTTCAGATCGACAGAAAAAGAGTGACAACTGCAGCACGTTTCGACATCGCGGAAAACAGGCGTCCCAAGACCCTCAATAACGCCGCCATTTTGTTGGTCATCCCAATTTTTTTTTTAACTTGACAGTTATAATAAACTCATGTCCAAATTTGAAAACGATCAGATTATTTTATCCCCTCTAAAAAAATTCCCGAAAAATACCCATTCTACGATCCGTCTTTCGCGAAATATTTTATATAAATAAAAAAAAAGCGTGAAAATGTCAACCCAAATGCGATACGAAGGAAAGTTTACAAGAAAAAAGGCGCTTGCCAAAAGACTGAAAGCTGTGGCAGCCATGTGTCAAGCAAATGCGGCTCAACGCAATGGGAATAACCGTAACCTCAACGATCAGCAACAAAAATTTGTTGTCGAAGGACGTCGGGTAGTGAATTTACAACATCTAATACTACATTAAATAATTCAGTTATAGTTGTGATGAGGATGCTTTGTTGTAAAAAGCGGTACCGTTAAGCTGTGAAAACTAATAAACTATAAAATATAATATATCTACATACACACTTACGCCCCACACACACACACACTTATATATAAATATATATAACACGAATAAATACATGAATTTCGATGATGCATAAAAATCGATGTTTTATCGTTGTAAATGTTGTAAAATATTGAACTATTTAAAATTGTAAAATTTTACAACGATAAAAGTTGTAGACGATAAAATTTTATCGTTGTAAATTTTCAATAAACATTTAACAAAAAATTACGACTCTAAAAATCATCTAATTTATACGGCTCTTTAAGGAGATGACACGCTGGCCACATTTCTATCTATTAATTTATACACTAAAGGAGTCTTGATTTCTGGCATAAACTGCTCTACGCGTGAAAAAAAATTCTAAAGATTCCGTAACGGGAATAAAATCGGGGTTTTACCGAATGTTTAGATAAAACATTAAGGTGGGTTGTAAAATTGTAAGGCGTAAAGGTTGTAAAAAATTGTAAATTGTAAAAACATTAAGGCGGGTTGTAAAATTGTAAAATATTTTATCGTTGTGAAATTTTATCGTTTGTTAAAAATCGTTAATAACCCGCCTGCACGGCGTGCAGTCTTGCTTTCCGTAGACTTTGATTTGGAAAAAAAAATCCGTTACAACATGGATAGTTTCTATTTGACAATAATAGAAAATGACGGAAATGCTGAAGCGTGCATCGCACCCAACTGTTTGAAAAGTTTTAAGAACGATACTAGAAAGTGTTGAGCCTTTAAAGTTCCGCAGGACGAAGAATTGTGTCGAAAATGGGACATCGGCAAAAAAAAATTGTTGTCAAAAGCAAACTCGCTAACGTCACAAAACAATAAAAACGGTGCCATTTAAACGTACACAATGCATTTATTTCTTTTTTTTTATTCCTCTTCCATTACATTTCTCATTTACTTCCATTTACAGGTTCTCATTAACATAGTAAAAAAGCAAAAATAAAACAAAAGTTGTGCAAACAAACAAGGAATGCAATCTACTGAGAAAAGACAAATTAATTATAAAGAAAAAGAAGGAAAAAAGTTGAGGCCGTATAAATTTGTTCATACCCCATCTATCCAAGATCCCATCTACTCCAATGGCCAAAGACCAAATTGAAAAATAATAGAAGATCGAAGATACGAGAAATGCAGTCTATTGAAATAATAATTGTCATTCTCACCATAGGATGAGTAGTAAAAAAAAGTAACCTTTTTTCATTTATGTCGCCCTTAAAAATGTTGTTTATTCTGAAAAATCTGATCCATTGCACAGCTGTTCGGATCTGCGTTTGATTGGCTCACCCCTAGGTAGCAGCGCTTCAGGTGGCAGAAGCGAGAACTATCACTTTGCCTCATTATCTAAGAAAGTCACTACCCACCCTACAAGTTTCCAGACCTGTATGTAAGGCTGTGGTTTAGGGGGGGGGGGGGCGGATTCCTTTAGGCGAGAAAAAAATTAGCTGGTCTTTATGATTTTTTTTTAAAGAAAAGTAAAGATTTTTCTACCATTTATGGGAATTGGGGTATGTTTTATTACTCCTTTTAGCTGTTACATGGTATTTTTGTAAATTGATCTTTAAAAGTGGTGGAGGTATGGCACGGTCTTTTAAACTGCATTCAAAAAAGTGGCGTGCCGTATAGCTAAGAAAACTAATCGGCCGATTTTGATGAAGTTATGTATAAATCGTTCTAACCTTATTGTCTAAAACGTGACCTTAAATTTTTTTGAAAAAAAGTATTGCTTTTATTGCAAAATAAAGCAATTTTTTTCGAAAAATGTAATCTTGTTTCTAAGGGTACCATTTCATCGATTTTCAACATTCCTTACTGTTTCTTGCTTTGTATTCTGCGTATGAGCGTTAGTAAAAGAAAAAATCTTCGTTGTTTTTTTTTTCAGATTAATTCCGCCGTCTGACAACATCCACCGCAACCCGTTTGAAGACTGTGCCTCCGCCATTTTGGAAGATTAAGAGGCACCACTAGTGTGACTGCCCAAAAAATGTGATTTTCGGGAATTTATTGGCAGAAAAGTATTGCATCGAATATTTTGAAATTTCGAAGATATATTTGCGTATTAATTATGTATATACAGTAATTTTTTTACATGAAAAAATTCAATTTTTAGGAACTTATGCGCCGTCTCCCGAGTCTCAAAAAAAAGTTCTCCCACTGCTGCAGTGATTGCGGCCGTCAGAGTGCCAGAATAAAAAAAAAAAAAAAACAACAAAAGTCCCTTAAACTAGAAGGTATTGCCCGTACAATGACGCAGGATTGCGGAAAAAAATAAAATCCAATAAAATGACGGAGTTTTGAAAAAGTTGCAAATTACGCTTAAAAATCTGATGGTGTTTTGCATGGCAAATTGAGATTTTTTATCCAATCGAAAAACTGGAGGGTCATTGTATGAAGAAACTAATACTAAATACGCTAAAATAAGATGCAAGGCGAACGCAAGAGTTCTATTCGAGTTAAAACTGCAGCAAATTTGAAAAATGGCCTTTTCAGAAAAACGCTTCGAAAGATAAAAGAGCAGCTGCGCCTTCTAAAGAGCCGCTGCGCCTTCTAAAGAGCAGCTGCTCTTTAGGAGGCTGTAGTTCAAAAAATATTTGAGATCCGCACTCGAAATTTTAGTATGTTATTCTTGAAGGTATAGACTATCGAAAAATGTACAAAAAATCGACTTTTTGAAAGTATCGCACTAGTGGTGCCCCTTAATAAAACATACCATGTATCAGTCAAAAGTAGTAATAAAACATACCCAAGTCTCAAAAAGGATGAAGGAACCTTTCCTTTAAAAAAAATCATGAGAATCAGCAACTTTTTCCTCGCCTAAAGGCATCTCACCCCTGAACAACAGGGCTCACACCTCCGGTCGGTGAAAAATTCTACGGCCAATTTTTCTCCTAAGAGTATCACCTTTCGGGAAAACGCAGAAAAACACGTTCATTGTCGTTCAACAGAGCGGATGGTGGTTCTGATCTTTTTTTCGGAAAAATCAACCGTTGCGAAGAACATTGGGAATCCGCAAATCAGCTCTCGCACTCATAGCCGTTTGTTTGGTGTGACGGTGTGGCCTTAACGCCGTAAATCGAAAGGGCTCTAACCCTACCGCACGTATATCATTTTTTTTCATCGCGAACGTCCCATACCTGTACGACTGGGACATAAAAAAGGACGTATACGCGAAGCTCTGAACAAGGTGGCCGTAAGAAATGAGGGGCCCCTTGGTTACCGGGTACCACACAACGGACGAAAAAAACTTGTCGGCTATAAAGGACAAGAAGTAAACGATCGTATCTCGTTTGGGGTGTCCCACATTGGGGCGCTCAAGGACAATCTCGATTTATCCCCGAGTGCATTTTACGCCTGAAGACAACTTTTTCAAGGTCGTATCGAGAACCGAGCTCGGTGGGAATTACGTTGTTTTCGGCCTGTTTCCTCATCATCGCTACAGGATATTAATATCAATTAGAAAACGGTGTTTTTTTTGGCGCACTTCGAGACATGGGCCTCTTATACACCGAGAGAGATGGTTAGTTTGAACCAAATTCTCTTAAGGGGTTAACCCCACTTGCGATTTTGAAAAAATCGATCTTTTTTATTGCATTTTTTTGAAGTGCAATTTGAAGTTCAGTTTTTTTTTATGCCCGGAATAGATGACTCTATGTAAGTTTACAAAAAAAAAATATTTTCTTCGTGTAAACTGAAATTGAAACTTTAAACGCGTTTTTCTCAAAATGGCATTTCTGAAGTCGGTGACCAAGATTACTCGAACACTAATGAACCGATCTTCTTGAAATTTTACAGGCTTATTTAATACATAAAAATGTAGTCTTTATTCGTTCGATTTTTTTTTTCGAAAAAAAAAATGGCCGTTTTTTTTTTCGTTAAAATCGAACCATTAACTTTGACTGTCCGCCATTTTGTGAAAAATGAATATTTTTTAAAATCCTTCGATTAAAGACTAGTTTATACTTATATTTGTCTAAATCCATCCGCATTTTTTTTCAGATGATCCACTTCGCCGCAATGTTGGTCACCGCAAACCGTGTATATAAAAACATTATTTCATTGACGGCCATTTGCCACTAAACAATGTAATATTTTTCAATAAAAAAATTACTGAAAGTTCTTCAAGATGTGTTCTTTAAGATGGTATATTGATCGATTAAAAAAGTTTTGTAGTTTTCTTAAAAAAAATTCATGAAAAAGGCCTTTTTTGCGCTACAAGTGGGGGTAACGCCTTAAAATGTTGGCCTACTAGAATTTCGGTTGACATTTGGTGAAGTGATATGTTTAGGGAACCCCTAAAACTTATGGAATTAATAGAAAATGTCGGCCTCCCCCGACGGAATATAAATGAATGAATAAAAATAATTTTTATTCGGTGTTTCTCTGTTACATTTTACAGTGTGCCAATTTGGCTTTCATTAATCAAACATGTGTGATGAGATCCTGGTAATTGTGTTAGGTTATCCTTGCGACAGTGAGGTGTTATTTATAGTTTTTTGATAACTAGCCTTATTGGTGCGGTATTTCGCGACTTGGAGTAGTGGTGGTAATGGTATGAGGTGAAATTTTATTTACAAATGGTGTGATGGGTGGTACTAGCGTATCACAACAAGTACGGAGTTTCGCGGTCGTGGGGCCACGTTGTCAATTCCTGTTAGGCTATTATTTAATGTTTTTACTCTTTCTAACTGTGACTTAAAGTTGGCTATAGCTCTTTCTCTGAAGGTTACTTCGTCGAGCATTTCATAGAGGTCAGCGGTTGGAAAGCTCCGTGGTAAGTTTCCTGCTATTTTAATTACTTTTTTATAGGCTATTTCGAACTTATTTAGGTTGTTTTCGCTGTACAGTGGATATAGGCAGCCTAAGCCGTAATCTAATATTGGCAATATACATGCCCTGATGAGTTTGTAGTTGATGTGCTCGTCTATCTTATTGTTCCAGCTTAGGATTCCAGAAAGCATATATGTTGTTTTGCGTGCCTTTTCTATGATTGTTTTAGTGTGGCGTGCCATATTCAGTGGAATATAAATAGTGGTTTCCAATTAAAGCAGCTCATGGAGAAAAAAAATACCGTCTTTCGGAAAAGTCGTCAAACTGCATAATTACCATATTTTCTTTAAACACTCGGTGACAACCTGTTTTTATTGTCGTTACGGAATCTTTAGATTTTTTTACACGCGTGAGCAGTTTATATGAGGCATCTAGAGTTATTTAGGGTATAAATTAATAGATAGAAATGTGGCCAGCGTGTCATCTCCGTAAAGTGCTGTGTAAATTAGACGATTTTTCGAATCGTAATTGTTTGTTAAGGTTCGGTAACTTGGCTTGAAATTTTACCAGTATACTGGACTGTATTTTCACTTCATTAGAAACGAAAATCAGTTAATTGTTAAATATTCGGGTTTCGTGAAAGGAGAATACTTCAAGGTTGTTACGGGGTTAGGGCGAAATGTTACCACCGAGCAGAATTTTTTTCTGGAAGTTTATAATCCCTTAGTTGATCATTCTGTGCAGTTTGGGTACGCACCGCAGCACTGTTTTTTAGTGAATAATTCGGAAACTCGAGGTTTTTGGTGGGCTAATTACATTACGCTTATGGAAAACTCCCGATCTTTTTTCAGTATATTATGAATATCTGCTAAGAAAATGCCACGAGGGAGCTGAAAAAATAGGCACGGTTCGACTAATTATCGGACTAACCTTTGGTACCGTGAAAATTCACAGCACCGTTATACAATTATTAATGTTTTCAATAGCGAATTTGTGCGAAAATCAAGCAAACAAAATATTAGATGAAGACGCAATTACGAGAAGACTCAAGAAATATAAACCGAGGGACCTACCAAATCGATTCCCAGTGTGAAATGAACAGTGAACTAACATTATGAACTGCGCGAATTTAGTATGGCTGGCCACCACGATCTTGTCAAACCCACATCAACCAAATTGCCGAATGTCAGGAAATAACAGATTGCAATTAAATGAAATGAAAAAAAAAATAGACCGTGCATCAAACTACTCGGTCCGGATAATTAACAACGAACATTATTCGTAATTAGTCATAATTACTTAATATTGATTTGTTGACTATGTTCAGAAATTATAATTTTATATAAATTTGTGGGCAAAGACAAAATAAAGCGGTTATTTGCAATTCACCAAAAATGTACTTGTATTATTAACATATTAATGTTCATTGTATTATTAAATATATATACTTTATCATATTAAAAGAATCGACGTTTTTTTTCACCCACGGAATATTGGTGTTCGGTTATCCGAATTTTCGATAATCCGAAAGGCGCTCGGTCCCAATTGATTCGGATAATCAACGCTTTACTGTACCACGGTTTACGACGCTGCCAATTCGTCTCGCGTTAATTGAGCGAAAAAAAGTTATAGAAAATAATTATACAAAGTAATAAAAACATTTACTGTAATCACCGAATGTTCAAAAAGGCATATGTTTACAAATATATGTAGAAAAATAGTTCGAAAACGGACGTTTAATATGACGATCATTCGATAGCTAACAGTTGGTAACAGTCAATAATAAGCATGCATAAGGATAGGGCGCTCCCGGCGTACTTCACCCCTGTCGGCTAGACGCCATGATAACCTTAAATTCGCAACCGGACGCCTCGTACCCGTCTTTTATTTCGAACTGGTCCGACGAGAAGGGAAATGATCTCTCGGCGAATCAGCGCAACTAAACGGATCTCAACCGTAACGAGTTTAATGATAATCTCCAAATTGACAAAATCAATTGAATCCCGTCCCAACGGGTGATCGAATTCGATGTGCTCGTGGCCTTGTTTTCTTTGCGCTACTTGTGAACCGCCATTTTGTTTATGCAACATGTATGAAGTTGGTGCTTGTATAGATTTTTCAAAAACCAATTACTACAGCCTACCGATAAGACTCGTTTCGTAAACTTCGTAGAAGCGAACGAAAAATTTTTTGAACAACACAAATCACGCGAGAATTAGCTTTTTATCGTATATAAAAAAGGTCATTATATCGATGGTAGCAAAAGGAATCGCGTAGACGAAGAATTCATGGATCTAGCTACGGAGAAACGAAGAACTAACGGCGACTTTCACCTCTCGAGGATCGAGAAATGATCGATAATGACGATCGATGATCTACGCTGATCGATACAAGTATCAGGAGCTCACGAGGCGCGAAGAGCTCTCGCGGCACGACCACGGCACGACACACGCTAGCCCAGATGTGGGCGATAGTGGCGCCACCAAATTCGCTGCGGGAGGTACAAGAATTGAGAGGCTCGTGGTGACCTCACGCGAGAGATCGAGTAGGCCATACAAAGTAGTACCGCTAGGCGATAGTGGCGCGGCAGTCGATTCGTAACGACCAATTCAAATCCCAACTTTCGCCCCTCCCTCTGTCGCGCTCTTGCTTTCCGGTTCCCTTTCTATAATACTATACGTGGCCGCGCGTAATTGTTTTCTAGAATTCGCCGAAGAAATCCGTGACACGTATTTGATCGTGTAAGCGACTCGACTGCTCGTACAGTCCTAGTAAAGAAGGTTTCTAATTCTCTTCGATTTTGTGAAGCTGACTAAATTATTGATTTTTTTTACTGCATCCCTTATTTAAAGAATGTCATGAACGATGCGGCTCATTGCAATTGTTCAAGGCCGTCGTCTAGTGTGAATATAGAGAAACGCAGGTATTCTTTGACATTTTTTTCTCGAAAACCATCAGACATAGGACTTTTCGAGTTTTTCTGGTTTATTAAAGAAGAAATGTTTATTTTGTTACAGATTGAAAAATGTTAATTATTAACAAAGTTACACGTATATTAATATGACTAGAAAAAATGGATGCCGCCGTTTTTTGGGCATGATACCTAACTTCCAGTGGCGTGAAATGAAAAATTAGAATTTTTTTATAATTTGTAATGTCGCTATTACGCTTACTGGAATAGAGAAAGAGAAAAAATTGAATGAATGGAGAACGCGTTTGACTTTGATGAACGGTACATGCACAAATATTATGAAAGCTTCAATCTTACACTCAGTCTGCGATTTCAGGGCCATACATCACACCTTCTTCTTGCTAAAAGAGATTATTAATATTTGAATATTGCGGTTTTTGGGCACTCATTTGGGTTTTTCCGAAAAAGGTCATGTGCGCCGTCCAGGTCAGGCAGTCGGTTACTCCGATTGCCGCGGCCCCTATTAAGGCCCATAACTCGTGTAATTGTTCGAATTTTTCAATGACTCAAAAATGAAAATATCTGGAAGAAATTGTACTTTCAGAAAATGCCATAAAGAAAATACATTTTTTCGACCCACCACACTCGACGACGGCCTTAAGGCGGGAGCCTGAATTAGAAGATCCAAAAAAACGTTTTTTTCGGGATCTTTTTTAAAAGGAAAAAAAAAACAAGTGAGCCCAGTAGACATTGAGGTATCTTTTCATGTATATTTGAAATGTATTAAAAAAATTCAACATGAAACAATAAATGACTGGAGATTTATAAGCCTATTCCATGTGCGTCTTGCCACTGCAGTCCCCAATCGGCGGGAAAGATGCAGCTCGTAATTCTTGGCTGAACCAAATAAACCAATGACATTTTCAATTTTCATATACTTTTCTTCTGGGGGAATGAAGAAAAAGCTGAAAAAATCGTGAAATTATAACTTTTCTCATTGTCAGGTTTGAACCACAAAAAAACACTTTAACGAGTTATAAAAATTATTTTAAGAAAATGTTCAACAACTTTTTTAATTCACTTAGAAGAGATTTTCATACTGAAGAAAATAAACTTTGGTTTGATACAATAGTTTTGTCCCAAATAGTTTACTTTTTTTGCTATCGCGCCCGCCAATTTGAAAAAATCGTGAAAATAAAAACTGGAGAAAACACGCTTCAAAGTTTTCCATAGGAGGGAATATCAATATCAAATATCAATCGCTTCTCTGCTTTTGGCCTTGTATCTTCGAAAATATTTACCCTCTGTAACGTTGTAAATATATTCTTGGGTAGGTCATGCATCGATTTAAGGGGTTACCCCCACTTGCGATTTTGAAAAAATTGATTTTTTTTTATTGCATTTTTTTGAAGTGCAATTTGAAGTGCAGTTTTTTTTGATGCCCGGAATAGATGACTCTATGTAAGTTTACAAAAAAAAATATTTTCTTCGTGTAAAGTGAAATTGAAAATTTAAACGCGTTTTTCTCAAAATGGTATTTCTGAAGTCGGTGACCAAGATTACTCGAACACTAATGAACCGATCTTCTTGAAATTTTGCAGGCTTATTTAATACATAAAAATGTAGTCTTTAATGGTCCGATTTTTTTCGTTAAAATCGAACCATTAACTTTGACTGTCCGCCATTTTGTGAAAAATGAATATATTTTAAAATCCTTCGATTAAAGACTAGTTTATACTTATATTTGACTAAATCCATCCGAATTTTTTTTTCAGATGATCCACTTCGCCGTAATGTTGGTCACCGCAAACCGTGTATATAAAAACATTATTTCATTGGCGGCCATTTGCCACTAAACAATGTAATATTTTTCAATAAAAAAATTACTGAAAGTTCTTCAAGATGTGTTCTTTAAGATGGTATATTGATTGATTAAAAAAGTTTTGTAGTTTTCTTTAAAAAAATTCATGAAAAAGGCCTTTTTTGCGCTACAAGTGAGGGTAACGCCTTAAGCAATTAAAAAACAAACGATTATTCGGACCTTCTAATTCAGGCTTCCGCCTTAAGGAGTTTCGGGACAAACGATATTCTACCATTTGATTCAAATTTGTACAGAAAATTATTTGTCATATACCGAGTGCACTCTCCAAATTTGAAAAGAATCGTCTACGCCGTTTCTATGAAATTTACAATTGAAGAAACACTTTTTAACATAGCAAGACGCATACGCTCATCGCTGAACGGCAGTTTTACGCCCGAAATAGTGTGAAAAAGTTTAAAAAATGTTATTTAAAAAAAACTGTCAAATCACTCAGTACATTATAACAATGTTGACTCCTTTTCCATTATGACAGTTAGGCATCTGTCCATATTAAGGCGTCTTCTCACTTTACAATTTTCAAAAAATCGATTTTTTTAATCACTTTTTTCGAAAGTATACATACCCAAAAGTATCATATTAACATTTTCCGAAGCTCGGAGGAGTCTAACTGTATTTTTGTGTGACCTTTACTTTACTACCTGAGCACGTTCATCTGCTCGTTAAAAACTTTTTTCGACGGCTTGTTGATAAAATCTTCGAAACTACTGAACTGATCCTTATGAAATTTAAACCACATATTCTTTACAACTATAGCTATAGCGCATATCAAGGATTTTCAAAAATTGTAATATTTACTGTTTTTTGCCAAAAACGGTGAAAAAAAGCACGTTTTTTTCGAAAAATATCCGCCGTTTTGTTATTTTTGCATATACAAAAAATCGTATGATATGCGCTATAGCCTGAATATAAAACCGTTTGATTTTTTATTTCAGATGATCCATCTGCAAAATGTCATCAACAGCGCAGACCTACATTTTTTTTAGGAAATTTTTGTAACTACTATTTTCGTCTATAAATAGTGGCTTAAACAAAAAAATGTTTTTTATGTATTTCGAAAGTGTACTTATTAAGTGTAACAACTTTTATATCGATATCTATAAGACGAACCTATCCAAAAAATTCATGAAAATAGCCTTTTTTAGCGTCTAAAGTGAGAGGACGTCTTTACAAGTGTTTCTTCATTTGTACATTTTATAGAAACGGTGTAGACGATTGATTTATAATTTAGAGGGTGCATTCAGTGTATGACAAAGAATTTACTGTATAAATTCGAATTAAATGGTAACATATCGTCAATTGTCTAAAAACTACTTAAGGCGTTACCCCCACTTGTAGCGCAAAAAAGGCCTTTTTCATGAATTTTTTAAAAGAAAACCACAAAACTTTTTTAATCGATCAATATACCATCTTAAAGAACACATCTTGAAGAACTTTCAGTAATTTTTTTATTGAAAAATATTACATTGTTTTCGTGGCAAATGGCCGTCAATGAAATAATGTTTTTATATACACGGTTTGCGGTGACCAACATTGCGGCGAAGTGGATCATCTGAAAAAAAAATGCGGATGGATTTAGTCAAATATAAGTATAAACTAGTCTTTAATCGAAGGATTTTAAAAAATATTCATTTTTCACAAAATGGCGGACAGTCAAAGTTAATGGTTCGATTTTAACGAAAAAAAAACGGCCGTTTTTTTACTATAAAACCACCATTTTTTTTTCGAAAAAAAAAATTCGAACGATTAAAGACTACATTTTTATGTATTGAATAAGCCTGCAAAATTTCACGAAGATCGGTTCATTAGTGTTCGAGTAATGTTGGTCACCGACTTCAGAAATGCCATTTTGAGAAAAACGCGTTTAAAGTTTCAATTTCAGTTTACACGAAGAAAATATTTTTTTTTTGTAAACTTACATAGAGTCATCTATTCCGGGCATAAAAAAACTGCACTTCAAATTGCACTTAAAAAAAATGCAATAAAAAAAATCGATTTTGTCAAAATCGCAAGTGGGGGTAACCCCTTAAAATCACATTTCTTCGGATTTTCCCGAAAAAAGTATCCCTTTTTTGTTTACCGGGAGAAATGGTTGAATTCAACAAAATCAATTTTAGTTCAAATCCCGACCTAGTAGACTTTTGTTTGATGTTCAATAAAAATTACATATTAACTTCATCGACATATTTCCATTGATTACAACGCACTCTAAACAAAAACGATAAGCTCATTCTAATAAAACTTTGGATTGAATACATTGTTTTCATTCAATGCAACGAAAATAATAGTAGTAGTAGATTTATTCCATCTGTACAGCTTTCGCTTTTTTACAAAACCCTCCTTCTTTCCATCCTTATCCATAACCTATAAGCTAATGAATTAAAATTAAAGTTAAAAATTAAAATCAGAATTACAATATTTGACCCTAAGCACTGTACGCCGTTTTGTGCTTTTCATTCCTCCATCTCTTAATCGTTCTAGGTTCTCGCCCTTTTTAATTTCGCTAACGCCCTTAAATACTCGCAGATTACCGGCACCGGTTCTCCTCTTAGTGTCTTTCGGCCAACGCTCTAACTCCTCGCCTTGCAACGAAAATAAATATTCAAGTTGGAAAGATATTTGATTTCGTCATAAAAGGGTATCTCCAATAGAAAATGGTATGTTTCACCCTAATATTATTTTATTCGATTCTGAACATCTTACTCGTTCGATCAAATGAATTTTGTTCGCCTTTGGTACCCGCAGACAAAATCTCGAATTGTCACTATAGAATGGCAGCTGCAAAATAAGGAAGTAAATTCTAAATAGCTAACGGGATTTTTCGTGATAAAATTACGAACGTTAGATTTCAAGGTTAAAATACGATCTGTAGGCAACTCGATCGTCCTACTCACTACGTGACACAGAGCACACTTTAGATATTATTTAAATGTAGTAGATCATTAATTGAGAAGAATGAATATCCCATCAAACCATTTATTTATCTTCAATAAATAATCTTCAACACTTGATAAAAAGTTCATTTGGAACCGCAGGTATGCTTCCAATGCTCATTAATATGCTGGTAAACGTGAATAAAAAATAGTCGAGTGAAACAAAAATCCGTCAAGTGTACCGCGTTGAGTTGACCCAAGCAAATAATTTCTTACGGACGAAAATGCACGAAAAATTCCGAATCGAGGTTACGAATAGACTTTTTCGTCACTATATTTTCGACTAGGCTGTACAACTTGTATATTCAAAAGAGACTTTGTCGTCTCCCAGAATGCGAAATAAAACTTTCTTCTTGGTATATTCGAGGCACGATGCTTGTAAAATAAAGAATTAGGAACACGCTTTTACTTATCCATAGTTGCAAGAAGGGTTTTCCCGCCGAATTACGAGTTTGTTGAAGTTGAAATTTCACGAAAATAAGTTTCCAAATAATGACGATTATTAACCACTTTTTCCATTTAATATATGCCATGCGATTGATTTTATCAGTAATTTCACGGGCCTAAATTTCTATGTGTACGCTGCGCACACGGAAGGATGGAGAGGTAGAGGCAGCGAAGTGGGCCTATAAGGTCAGCGGAGCGCACTAAATCGCACGTGCGAAGTTTTTATTTTGTATATAGGCAATCAGAGAGAAGTCTGCTTCCTTCAATCGAAAGTCAAGATCAAGATACGAAACCACAAAAAAATGTATACCTCGCATTTCGTCAGATCTAAAAGCATCTTTTTTTAATTCAAGGCAGCTCGAGCCATGGAATGACGAATTTTAAGGTTGTTGCTAAATCATTTTTGAAGGGTGGAGGAAGAAACGAAGTTCCTATGCTATTAAATTGTGTCACGTCACCAGTGCCAACTTATCGTGGCAAAATATTTATTATGTGTACGAATGAATGTCGCGAAAAATTTCAAACGTACGATAGATAATCGTAATTATTATGTAGATATATGTTGATTTGAAGAAGTTCGGATTATCAGAAAATTCACTTTCGATGTATGAAAATCCTGTTAAGGCCTTAGGCCACAGTAGCAGGTATAAAATCATGTGCGAATTTAACAATTTTTTTCGTATGAAAAAGTGATTCACTCATAAAATTAATTAACATCCATTTAGTATGAATATCAAGCTGTTAGAATTTTTTTTTTCGATGTACAAAATGGCCGATTACTCAAAATTTCTCGAAACAGCTTTTTTCCAATTGGCGTGACAAATAACTTCAACAACTTTCACTCGAATTACTGCAAATTTAAAAGTTGTGTTTTCCTAATTGCATTTCGCAGAGAAGTACGTTCGGAATTTCTGATTACTCGAAAACTTTTCATTTTATGAGCAGTTTATGAACAGTTGTAACGAAATTTTTCACTGAAAATTCATTTCACTTCAAGTACCTACCACTTTTGCATAAAACAATATTTTTTTAATTCCGTACGTACTTCTCGAGGTATTCTATGTAGATTGACGAGAATTTTTGTTTTTTGTTCTAGGTAAAAAATTGTGGATGCTAAATGTCACGCCGCGGAACCCAAAAAAAAGATAAAAGAAAATATTAGTATATTTTCTTATATCATATTATTATTATTTAAATATTAGTAATATTGTATATATTTTCTCACAGCTTGATATTCATACTAGGTGTAATTAATTTTATGAGCGGAACACTTTTTCATGTGAACAAAATTGTTAAATTCGCGCATGATTTTATAGCCGCTATTGTGGCCTAAGGCCTTAAGATGGACATGGAAAATATACCATAACGACTAGTAAAACTTTCATTAATATCTATTCACCCCAATATTTTTAAGCGACAACCTTAAAGGGCACGGATTTTATTTATCCGTGTATACCTCCTATGAAACTTTAACTTTGAAGTTTCCCCTCCATCGATTTCGAGATATATATAGGATGTCTCAAAATAGCCTGACATTTAGATTTATTAATAAATCGTATTCTTTATTTGCAAGGTACGAATATTTTTATTTTGATATATGGTAGAAACATGGAGGTTATTCGATAAATGGCCGCCTCGTCCCTGTTAATGCAATATATAATTATATTATATAGTATATATAATATCATATATAATAGTACTAGTAGCAGTAGTAGTTTTATTTCCTAGGAATACTACTTTGGGTTTTTACACGGTACCCCCCCCCCCCTTACATATTTTCTCCCCATAAGATTATAATACAACGCAATATAATTTATTTTTCTTGCTTACTTTTTTGTTCCACTCGCTCAGCCATTCCCACATACTGGTACAGTTCTTGCACCGGCCCTCGTTTCAACGCGCGCTCTATTTTCGCTTTTAAGGGGTTACACCCACTTGCGATTTTGAAAAAATCGATTTTTTTTTATTGCATTTTTTTTAAGTATAAGTATCCTGGCCCATACTTCTGTATGGGCCCGGAATAGATGACTCTATGTAAGTTTACAAAAAAAAAAATATTTTCTTCGTGTAAACTGAAATTGAAACTTTAAACGCGTTTTTCTCAAAATGGCATTTCCGAAGTCGGTGACCAAGATTACTCGAACACTAATGAACCGATCTTCTTGAAATTTTGCAGGCTTATTTAATACATAAAAATGTAGTCTTTAATCGTTCGATTTTTTTTTCGAAACAAAATGGCCGTTGTATAGCCAAAAAACGGCCGTTTTTTTTCGCTAAAATCGAACCATTAACTTTGCCTGTCCGCCATTTTGTGAAAAATGAATTTTTTTTTTTTAAATCCTTCGATTAAAGACTAGTTTATACTTATATTTGACTAAATCCATCCGCATTTTTTTTTCAGATGATCCACTTCGCCGCAATGTTGGTCACCGCAAACCGTGTATATAAAAACATTATTTCATTGACGGCCATTTGCCACTAAACAATGTAATATTTTGCAATAAAAAAATTACTGAAAGTTCTTCAAGATGTGTTCTTTAAGATGGTATATTGATCGATTAAAAAAGTTTTGTAGTTTTCTTTAAAAAAATTAATGAAAAGGGCCTTTTTTTGGCGCTACAAGTGGGGGTAACGCCTTAAGTTTTTTCCTGCACTGCGATTCACCCATATCGTCAGATCATCCACCACTTCTTTTTTTATTGCCTTCTTTATTTTTTCGCATTCACATATGCGGACCAGGGTCATAATATAATATATAATAATTTTGTCTTCTACATTATAATATTTTTGTACCAACGAACTATTGTAACATTTTCATGTTTGACTCGTTGTCAACATTTATTTTTGAAAAGTTGACTTGTATTTAACTTCTATCAAACTTATGCGCATATAAAACAAAGTTCGTATTTTTCGTAAGTTCGAAAATGATTAATTTTACCCGTCGTACTAACGCATCAAAATAGGAAGAGAAAAATACTTATTTTCTTGTATCTTCGGATTTCTGGTCTCCAAATAAGGCAAAAGAAGTTCAACGAATGAGAGCGATGGTATAAAGTAAAAAAATTAATTGAAAAATTCCTGCAACGTAACGATTCAAGCTGTCAAGTCCTAAACTGCGAAGAGTAAAAAAAAACCAAACGCCACTAGTGCCTAGTTTGACGATATATAGTGGCATTTGCGAAATTCCGGGTTCGCACGACTCGCGGGAAAGTTACATTCTTGAAGATGCATTCTCGAACGATTACGTCAAGCAGTCGAATAGGAAGAAGCCTCACGGGCAGGTATCGCCGTACATTTCGTCCGCCAGCGTAACGTCTTGCGTCGCGTGCACACACTCATACTCACATATATATATATGTGGGAAAAAATTAATTTAATCCAATCGGGAATGTCGAAAAAATGTCAAGTGTGTGTATGCGTGTGTGTGCATTTATTGAACGATCAGATTCATAAATAGAAATTCCGGAAATTCGCAGACGGAAATGTCAATGAAAGAAGAGAACTTCTGACGAATATATGATGAACAGTTAAAATCAAAGGTTTCTTTCTACCTGTTAATTTTTTTTCAGGCGACTGGTTGACAAGTTTTAAATATTATTATGATTGCAAATCAATATCCGTAACATCTCGCATATGGATATTTTTCGAATTCTCGGTAAGTAGCAAAATTCTGAATTCTAAACGTATTGAGATTTTTTACTGGCGATGTATGTGTAATTAATAATTTATTTATCGACGACAAAAATCTGTACTTTGAAGTGTAGAAAAACATTTTTTGTTCTCATTACTTCCAGCTGCCTGTAACGTTTCGTAATTGAGTTCCCCAATGGAAAATCGTAGATGAAAATCATGCTCGGGTGCACTGGTTGAAATCTTTGGTTCACGTTACACACTCGCACATACACGCGCGTGCCGTTTTTTTTTTTTCAAAGGCGTGAAGAGAAAGAAACGGGCAAACTACGCGGCGAGAAATGATTTTCCTCGTGGAGTCGACGACGACGATCCACCTCGTTCCGCTGCTCCGCAGCAGCGCCGCGCGGTATGAAACGCAAGTTTTTTTTCTCATCACGATTATCGAGAGCCGTATCTTGGCAAATGTGGCTTCGTTTACCAGCTGTAGTACCGTGCTCCATCGTGATAAATTTCTCGGCCAGACAAAGAGACTTCTGATGTTTGCGCGTTTCCTCGCTTGGCTCTCAATTAGAAACCACTTGTTAATGTCAGAGTGTGACTTATTTTTTTTCTAGTTTCTTTTTTCTATCGCTAGAGTAATAATCGAATCTGGTTGGTCCGACTGGACGTGCCGTTCTTCGGGCAATGCCCACTTGTGTACACCGCGGACCAAAAAATGATGACAACGAGTCATTTTCTTAATAAAATATCGAGGAAATAATAAAAATAAATTGTTCTTTTTTTTTAATTTATGTACTAATTACACATATTTTCGCAGTCAAAATATTGATACGTTCAAAATTTAGCTTTCTGCTATTTGACAAAAACCTGAAAGATAGCCATTTCGAAGATGTTTTCTATCAACAAGGTTTTTATTCAAATTTAAGTTTACAGTACTGTATTATTTTACGGCTCCTAGAGTCTATATACTTTTATGGGATCGATATTTATCGAAGATGTTGGGAACATTCCCGAGTAGAAATATTGTCAGGCTGGCCTGATATTTGATCTGCGCCTGATCAGCTTGTAGTACGAAGGCCTTACTTAAGTTTGCCTTAATTTGCCTGATCAAGCTGGGGTCAGGCTGTGGTCGAGCAACCGGACTTACGGCTTACTTCAATTCGCCTGACCCGGCTAGCTTCAGGCGATGTCAAGCAACTGGACTTACGGCTTACTTCAATTCGCCTGATCCGGCTAACTTCAAGCAATCATCATGTAACTGGACTTCTACAGTTTGGCGCTAAAAACGTGCCTAACCTCATCTTGTCAAATGATACACAGACACGAGAGAAGCACGAGACATATTATTAATGACTTTATACATTTTTACATATAACGTGTACGTTGTGAATAAGATGGACAAACACAATCGGAAGAAGATTGCGCAACGACTGTGTCTGCGTGAATAGCGGGCTCTAAATAAGGGAAAAAAACGAAGAAATAATACAGCAGCAGGTTAGTATAACAATTAATTTTTTTCAAAGACTTACAATTCTTAAATCTATAAATATAAATTGGATTAAATCTGACTGTAAATTAACCATACGCCAAATTATATATGCATTGGTTGAAATATTTATTATGATACATTTGACAGATCCGGAACAGATCCTCTCAGCGAGGAACAACTCGAAATTCCTGAGGATTGGCATGTGTTGGCGCTACTACTGTGTAAGTAGATTTATATTTGTTTTGTGTATGGCTTTTATTTTTATTTACTTGGTCCGTCTCCTTTGTCAGAGGAGAAAAAGAGATAGCGTAGGCCAACCAAATAATGGTAAGCTGACAGCGTAGTTCAATCTGGTAAATGTTTTGCCATCGGTGCTGATTAGCCCAGACAGCATAGGCTAACCGAATAATGATAAGTTAACTGCGCAGTTCAGTTAAGTGAAAGTAATTCCATCGGTGCAAGTTAGCCCATAAGAAATGCACTTCGGATGGACATTACATTCACTGAACTGACTACGCTGTCAACTTACCATTATTTGGTTGGCCTTCGCTGTACGGGCCCGGGCAGCGTAGGCTAACCAAATAAATAATGACAAGTTAACTGCGTAGTTCAGTTAAGTGAAAGTAAGTCCATCGGTGCAAGTTAGCCCATTAGAAATGCACTTCCGATGGACATTACATCCACTGAACTGCACTACGCTGTCAACTTACTATTATTTGGTTAGCCTTCACTACAGGGCCGGACAGTGTAGGCTAACCGAATAATGATAAGTTGACTGCGTAGTTCAGTTAAGTGAAAGTATTTCCATCGGTGCAAGTTAGCCCATAAGAAATGCACTTCGGATGGACATTACATTCACTGAACTGCACTACGCTGTCAACTCACCATTATTTGGTTGGTCTTCGCTGTACGGGCTCTCCTGCTTCAATTCTAATTTTCGTTAAAAAATGACCGCTCGCAGCTTTTGCAACAATTTTTTTTCTTCTTTAAAGTAGATAATTGGATGGTGAGAAAAAGGAAAAAAAAATAGAGCTCAAATTTGTGCCACTCTAATAAAATAATGTGCATACCTTATATAGATATATATGTAGACATTGAATTCTAAGTGGGATACACATTTTCGTATTTTTCAGTGGCTGTCATTTCGAAATATAGGGAACACGGAATAGAAGTTCTTTCGAAGCAAATTAGACAAGCTGTTGGAGCGGTATGAAGGCCTGATTAATTCAGCAAAAGACTGGGACAAGTTTCGAGCGTCGCGTAAAAAAAACGAACAGAACGCCCAATGTAACGTTTCCTAGAAACGTCTGGTCATAAAAACGTTGAGCTCTGTTTATTTTATTCACGAAGTTTCTCAAGTTTTTGTTTAAAAAATATATTAGTTTATTTCGGGAGTTTTTGTTCTATTGCAAATACAAGAAAAATGATGTTTGTTTTCCACATAGATATATGTGAAAAATATATGTAATAAATTTTATATTAAGATTAAAAAATAAACGATCAGCCCTATTTATAAAGTGGTACCTTTTTCTCTTTTGTGTATGCGTTGTATTTTTTATTTCAGGAAAAAATCGGTCATCCTGAGCCGTGAAAAATCATATGATTTTTCATTTTGATCAAGCCGTGAAAAATTAAGCTCTTATCAGGCCTTAATTTTTTACGCTGATCAGGCCTTGATCTTTTACACTGACCAGGCCTTGATTTTTTACCCTGATCAGGCCTTGATAGTTTACCCTGATCAGGCCTTGATTTTTTACCCTGATCAGACGGAAGTCAGGGATTGTGTTTCAAAAATGATCAGGGCTTGATAAAAAATTCTGATCAAGGCTGGAAAAAGAAGTCAGGATGCCTGATCAGGTGTTTATTGTAGCTGGAGCAAGATTTCTACTCGGGTTGATTTGCAATCGTAATAATACCCAAAAGATGTTAACCAATTTTGTAAACAAAACATTATTCAACAGGTAACAGCAAAACTTTTGTTTCCTTCTATACCTTTTTATATCTGTTCGTTTTTGGATGTTCAAATACCTGTATTTTTAAAACCAATCGTTCAATGACTTTGAAACCCAGAAGTTTGGCAGAAATCAGCCAAAGCAAAAATATTATACCTAGACATCGATTTTATCGTTTATCGTATAGGAATATTAGACCAGTGTCAGCGAGCTGATGCTGTTTATGCCATTTATCGGATATTGTGTTCCGCACATAACCTCCATGATCGTACCTTGTATTCAAACAAAAATATTCGTACTTTTAAAATAAATAATACGTTTTATTAATACATTTAAATGTCAGGTAATTTTAAGACACCCTTTAGGAAAACAAGTTTTCAGATGATTTTTCAAACAAATTGTTAACCAACCTTTTGGTATTATTATGGCTGCAAATAAATGTTTGCAACATCTTCGATATTACTAAGAACAAGACACCCTCCAAGGTGCCCCCTATGCAATTTTGATGGAATTTGGCATTTTTTTATAATGGGTTTAAATAGTCGACACGTATTTTTTTATATCGGCAGAACCCCACTTTCAAACGGTCAGACGCACCCGTGAAAATTGTGGTTTCCCCGTTTTCCGGCGACAACTTTTTACCGGAACGACGTACGAAAGAATCTCAAATGGCAATAATGTTTTATTTTTCGAGTACTATACATTGTTGATGAGAACGGTGCACATAACAAAGAACTTCATATTGTTTGTTTGAAAAATGCAATTTGTTTATGTCTATCCACGAAAATTTTCATGTGATTGATATGTATATAAATTTGCACATGTGTACAGGATGAACAAATAGGGGATACGTGTTTTTTGTTTTTTCGATATCTCGCAATTAGTATATCGAGGTCTAATCAACTAACATTTTGCTTTACCTGGTTAAATTCGTATCATTACAAATCCATTCGATTACTCGATTAAATATTTATATAAAATACACTCCCTCCGCCGCTCACCGTCTGCTGATAAAGAACCCCCCAAGGTGTCACACGCCCTGATTTCGATAAAACTTTGCAAGCTTGTAAAGTGAGTTAAGGGGTTACCCCCACTTGCGATTTCGAAAAAATCGATTTTTTTTTTATTGCATTTTTTTGAAGTATAAGTATCCGGGCCCATACTTCTGTATGGGCCCGGAATAGATGACTCTATGTAAGTTTACAAAAAAAAAAATATTTTCTTCGTGTAAACTGAAATTGAAACTTTAAACGCGTTTTTCTCAAAATGGCATTTCTGAAGTCGGTGACCAAGATTACTCGAACACTAATGAACCGATCTTCTTGAAATTTTGCAGGCTTATTTAATACATAAAAATGTAGTCTTCAATCGTTCGATTTTTTTTTTTCGAAAAAAAATGGCCGTTTTATGGCCAAAAAACGGCCGTTTTTTTTCGTTAAAATCGAACCATTAACTTTGACTGTCCGCCATTTTGTGAAAAATGAATATTTTTTAAAATCCTTCGATTAAAGACTAGTTTATACTTATATTTGACTAAATCCATCCGCATTTTTTTTTCAGATGATCCACTTCGCCGCAATGTTGGTCACCGCAAACCGTGTATATAAAAACATTATTTCATTGACGGCCATTTGCCACTAAACAATGTAATATTTTTCAATAAAAAAATTACTGAAAGTTCTTCAAGATATGTTCTTTAAGATGGTATATTGATCGATTAAAAAAGTTTTATAGTTTTCTTTTAAAAAATTCACGAAAAAGGCCTTTTTTTGCGCTACAAGTGGGGGTAACGCCTTAAAATATATGATACGATTTTTTTTTTGTGTCGGCGGAACGCCTTTATCAAATGTCAAATTTGGTGTTATCTACACCATTCCTTTTCGAATGCTATACATCACCAGTGTATAATATACTCGAAAAATGAAACATTTTTACCATTCGTAATTTCTTCGTATGTCGTTCCATTAAAAACTTATCGCCGGAAAACGAAAAAAAAAACAACATTATTTTTAAGGGTGCGTTTCACCTCTTAAAAATGGCGTTCGTCCGATATAAAAAGATCCGTTTTTACTGTTTGACCCACTCTACAGGCATGTCAAATAAAAGGCATGTCAAAATAAAAATCAGAGTCAAGAAGATCTCCCGCGGTTTCCGTGTAGATTTGTTTTAAGATGATGGTCGAACCGCAGAGCATCCGAAGGCTGGGTTCACACTATGCGGTTATACCGGAGCGTTTTTGCCGGATGTATAGTGAAATTGAGTCTTAAACTTGAAGTCTTAAATAGTCCATTTACCTCAATTGTTTATCGAAACGTGCGATTTAATATTCCTTCTTAATATTAAAGCTCTGAAAAATTATACCATGTCATTGTAATCATAACAACAACAACAACAATAGTAACAGTAAGAAAAATAACACTAATAATATTAAATGCCGACAGTGATGGACGTGCGGTCATCATGCGGATGCGGCAATTTCTCATTTATTTGATGTTTTTACGGTTATGATGGCAAAATAATTGAAATTCGGTGAGTATATATGAACGCGATACGGTAGTGCATTAGGAAAGAGCGGCTGTGGGTAACACTTGAAGAGATCTCCAAAAAACGGAAAATAGTAAACTGGCAAGTATGGGGTTAAAGCAAAAGAAATGGTATCGTGAAAGCCCCACACGACCTACAAAGGTACATTGCAATTTAACAATAATAATGAACGGGCGTAGCCATCTGGCATGCCCATCGCCCGGCGAAGCGTGATAGCACCCCCTCGCAATAGCCACCGATGTGCCAGGCCTAGCATGCTGACACTGGGTTGCCAACCCACCCAGGTAAGCTTCCCACAGACCGTCCCTCTCGGGTGGGTACCAAGGATCAGTTGGGAAGGGCACCCTGACAGATCCACGGCATGGAAGACAGCGAGATATGGGGGTCTCGAGTAGGAGAGGTACTCAAGGAAGACCTTATTTGCTGGTGGAGGGATAGTGGGTGGTCACGGCGGTGGTATGTGGCCAGTTTGCAGGCCCTGTGGAGCCAAGTGCACTCAGAGCTTGCACACCTCACGTAACAACATCTGCGAGACCAGGCCGCCGGCTTGCGAAGACAGTGCTACGATCTTACTGCCTGGGAAGCCTGGGGAATTTTTCTCTTGAGCCTGGGAAGCCTGGGGAATTTTTCTCTTGAGCCTGGGAAGCCTGGGGAATTTTTCTCTTAAGCCTGGGAAGCCTGGGGAATTTTTCTCTTGAGCCTGGGAAGCCTGGGGAAGTTTTTCCTTGATCCCGGATGGCATTAAAATTTTCTGGCGAAAAAATTCATAGGCAGCTTTACCCATTTAGCCCACATCTTCTCATCGTTCATCGTTGGGATGCTTCTAATCTTTGCGTGGCTGACAGAGGGAAGGACGGTGTTACTTCCTAGAAAGGGCGGATGTCCCGCCCGGAGAACTGTCGCTCGATAACGTGCCTGAATGCGTTTTGCTAGATCTTAGCCAAGATAGAAGAATGTGAAGGCGGCTGTATTCTTTGTGGGATCGAGTCCACATAGCGAGAGATATGCAACCAAAAAAGATCCAAGACGGGGCTGGCAGGTTGTAAGTGAACCGGACGGTGGACCACTGCATTACGCCACCCGTGGTCTAGCGCAAGGAGGTACAACCTCCCAGTCGCTTGGATAGACTACCGCAAGGCGTTCGATACCGTCAGCCATAGGCTAATCGTACACATACTCGAACGACTTTCGCTGAGTCCTTACATATTAGGATGCATTGAACAGCTCATGCCGCTCTGGAAAGCACGCTTGGCAGTTAAAAATAGTGATGGCAACGTGTCGACTGGAGTGGTGGAGTACAGAAGGGAGCTTATACTGGGAGATTTTTCCAGCCCTCTCCAGGTTTGCGTCTCACTACTGCCCCTCCCTGTCGCCTTGCGGTCTGCGCGTGGATGTGAAGCAGAAGCCCCTGGGGAGCATCGGCACGAGATCGCCCATTTATTCTACATGGGTGACCTTAAGTTATACGCTCCTGGGAAGGGGGGGGGGCTCAACCGTCTCTCAGACATCATAGCGACGTACACGCGGGCGACTGGTATGAACTTCGGGCTGGACGAGCGCGACGTTTTTTTAAATCTCAGGCGGTGAAGCGCCAAGGGTGTCGTGGCTAAAGTTTGGCTGGTGAACCAAACCTTGGCATCGAGCGGTCTGTGCAAGATGCTGAGGGTGTCAAATGGGGCCTCCGCAGCGAGTATAGGCGGCCTCTCAGACGGATCTTGAAATTAGATCTGTCACATTTAAGGCGTTACCCCCACTTGTAGCGCAAAAAAAGGCCTTTTTCATGCATTTTTTAAAAGAAAACTACAAAACTTTTTTAATCGATCAATATACCATCTTAAAGAACACATCTTGAAGAACTTTCAGTAATTTTTTTATTGAAAAATATTACATTGTTTAGTGGCAAATGACCGTCAATGAAATAATGTTTTTATATACACGGTTTGCGGTGACCAACATTGGGGCGAAGTGGATCATCTGAAAAAAAATGCGGATGGATTTAGTCAAATATAAGTATAAACTAGTCTTTAATCGAAGGATTTTAAAAAATATTCATTTTTCACAAAATGGCGGACAGTCAAAGTTAATAGTTCGATTTTAACGAAAAAAAAAACGGCCGTTTTTTGGCTATAAAACGGCCATTTTTTTCGAAAAAAAAATCGAACGATTAGACTACATTTTAGTTTTAAGGCTTTCACGGCTCTTTATGTAATGAGAAGAGTATGTGGCTTCCGGATGGAGGCCGTGTTGAGGATCAGCGTTGTGCCGACGTTTCGCAAACGTTACAGTCTGCATCATCAGGGCTGAGAGCTCCGATACTGAAGCTCTCGTGTCTCAGGTATTCCTTATATAGTTGCAGTCATCGTTCCAGATCGCTGCATCAGCGAATCAGATGTTTTAATTGATCAGCTGGTCAATTAAAAAACCGGAAGGACGGTGTGCCAAATGGGATTAACGCGATATCCTCCATCTCTGTTTAGATTGTCCGGATGCTTTCGGATTTCCAAGCCTTCTCGGTGTTTCCTGGAAAAATAGCTGTTTGATGGGGCCAGACTTTGGGCTTTGTCGAACTGGATGGCATGACCAGTCTCCATCCAATGTTCGGCCAGCGCTGATTGTGTAATATGGCCATATTTGATACACCGTTGGTGTTCTTTGATCCGTGTACTGATCTTCCTCCCGGTTTCCCCTATGTACACTTTACCGCATGAGCAGGCTATTTTGTATACTCCTGGTGCACTTAATGGTGGTCTTTGGTCTTTTGCACTCGGAATCACTTGTGCTAGTTTCTTTTGAGGTTTGAAGATGACTCGCACGTTATGTTTTCCAAGGACCCTGCCTATGCGATCGGTTATGCCCTGAAGGTATGGACGGGAAGTTGTTGCAGTTATTTGTCCTTCATTCTCTCCATCAGGTGCTGTAACCGTTTTCGGATCAGCTATTTTTCTTTTTAGATTTTTTATCGTTCTTTCGATGTTGCCTGGCTTGTAGCCATTGTCTCCTAAAGCTTTTCGTAGGTGTTCTAGTTCAACCTCCAGGGAGTCTGGTTCGGAGATCGCTAGAGCTCTGTAGACCAGAGAGCTTATGACCGACTGTTTTTGGGAAGGGTGGTGATGGGACGTAGCGTGGAGGTATCTATCCGTATGCGTTGGCTTCCGGTAAACTTTATGGCCCAAAGTGCCATCGCTTTTCCGTTGAACCAGTACATCCAGAAAAGGGATTTGATTTTCCTGTTCTATCTCCATGGTGAATTGAATATTGGGGTGTTGGGAGTTGAGGAAGGTTAAGAAATGATTGAGGTTTTCTTTGCCGTGACTCCAAATGACGAAGGTGTCATCGACATATCGGAACCAGGTGGAGGGCTTGAGGGAAGCTTCTTGCAGAATTCTGTTCTCGAAGTTCTCCATAAAGATGTTGGCAATGATAGGGGAAATAGGAGAACCCATGGCTGCGCCTGAAGTTTGTTCATAAAACTGGGATTGAACTACATTTAGTAGTAGTGTAGATTAGACTACATTTTTATGTATTAAATAAGCCTGCAAAATTTCAAGAAGATCGGTTCATTAGTGTTCGAGTAATCTTGGTCACCGACTTCAGAAATGCCATTTTGAGAAAAACGCGATTAAAGTTTCAATTTCAGTTTACACGAAGAAAATATTTTTTTTGTAAACTTACATAGAGTCATCTATTCCGGTACAGAAGTATGGGCCCGGATACTTATACTTCAAAAAATGCAATAAAAAAAATCGATTTTTTCAAAATCGCAAGTGGGGGTAACCCCTTAACGGCGTCAAATGGCGTAGAGATTAGCTTAAACAGCTGGACATCGGCACCCGCAGGATAATGAATATCCAGCGGAGTTTGCACCTCCCGTCTTCCGCCTCGCGTCTGCATATCTCCGAACGGAAGAAGAAAAACGGCTCAAGTATCAACCCCTTCTGGCCGCGACCTGCATCGTCTGCACCGGAGATTCAGAGTGAGTCTCGTTGTCCCCGCCATCGATGCGCTTACGGGGATGGAGGAGTCTTTTGCATCGGGCCTCGCCGGATATCGGCTTGTAACCCCATCGTCCGATTGCTAGCAGGTCGACTGCAGAAGGCGGTTATCCTTGGATCCCTTCGCTTACTCAGACTACTCTGGACTGCGGTAGCCGGGCAACACCCGAGGTTGTGTCGGAGCCCTTGCGTGCCGCCCAGTATTATTATTCCGGTTTTGATGAAGATTGAGCCTAACACACCAGAATAGACGAAACTTTCCCAATGCAAACTGAGGAACCCCGTTGCCCGGAGCAATCAAATCTTGTGATAATAATAATATTTGCATCGGTGCGTTTCTCCGTGAGGTTTGGTAAAAGGATGTCAGAGACGAAAACCCGAATGATCGTGGTTGAGTGTGCTGAGTCTTTTCAATCTCGGAGGATCACGTTCATATTGACACGAAGGTTGTGACAGGGATGAAGAAGCCTCCGGCGTGTATAAATATGGCAATTCTGGTAGTGGATACTCACGCACGTGAAGGGGTGTAAAAGAAAAACTTTATTTCCCTGGTCGCATATATTTATACGTCTGGAACTTTCACTCGAGTTCGTTGTGTCGTTGCGGGCGAAAAGGCGAGAGTAAAAAAGCAGCGCTAAAAACGAAAAGCAAAGAATTTGTTCATGTTTTTCATGCGGGTATATGTATATAGCGCTAGAATATTACGTCGATTAACGTCGAATATAACGACGTATAGGTTGGATCGAAATTTGTTGTGGGCCAAAAATAGTCGAGTGACTGGTTAATTGCCGACTACGGGCGAGCGAACAGTGGGACGAAATAAAAATAGTGACGAAAGGTCAGATCACTCAGGAACATTGCTTTGTCTTCTCATTTCCGTCTCTCGGCAAATGTCCTACCCACTCCGTATGTGTATCAAATATCGTCGAAGAAGCTTTAGGATTTTTCATCGATATTCCTTATCTCTCCCTTTGCTCCTTTGATATATATATATATATATATATATATATATATATATATATATATATATATATATATATATATATATATATATATATATATATATATATATATATATATATATATATATATATAGTTTTCATGTTGGAAGTAAAAACCCACTGAAAAAACTGAGTAGATCCGTCATCCAACAAGTCATTTATTGAAAAATCGAACACTAGATAATCTCAAGAATTATTTCTTGAGTTATTTCTTGATTTATATTATTATTCCATCGACCTAACATACACTCGGAATAATAAAATATTTTAGTGTTTCGTTTGAATATTTCATTATCGACTTTTGGATGAAACATTTTCTTGATTCAAGTGATTTTGTTCTCTTCTTGTGAAACTATATATACAGTTTTCATGCCCACTGGATTTTTTTCGCCGCCATATATTGTTTTTTGGACATGAATTTATTATACATTTTTTCCATCTCTAAAATGATCTTCGAAAAGTGCTAACTCGGTCCTCTCGTCGGTAGAGAAGCAAATGGTCGAAACAAACATTATTCAAAGCCTCCTTTGGATTCTAGAATGCCTCATACGTATACATACAAGACGTTCACTATCGGAGTTTTCCTTTAGACGAAAATTGAGCGTGAACCCGCGATAATCGCAGGCGTTCGACTTGATCGTTGTTTTTCATCGATTTTGATCAGCGCTTTTCGTCGATTCTTTTAGTCGCTGGTTTTCCACTCGCAGCTAACTGTGTATACGTGAGTATACGTGGGAATAATACGCGGGATCGACGAGAAGACTGTTAACTCGCACAACGGGGTAATGGAGTGCGAGAAGAACCGAGGAGGATCAATGCTTGCTATTTTGAGAGTCTTGAGACTATCTCGGTAAGAGCAAAAGCAAGGGAAAACCGAGCATGAGGCGACGTCGTCACGGCGTCGACGTCCTCATCGCGTTGTCGAGAACTTTCCTGCGCGTGCCGCGTTCGTCGCACCGCGTCTCACCCAACCGACCACGAAGCAACGAAATGTTGCGGCTATAATTTTCCCTTCGCCTTTTTTCCTCTTCTCAATTTTCATTTGTTTTTTTTTTGCTAGCGCCATATTGCATTTAAAACTTTGTTTCTTGAGTGGAGAATCTTGATTGGGCCGCGCTCGAATTTTTTTTAACGCATTTTCCAGTTTGTCGTTGATACGATGCGGAAACGGAGACTCTAATCATCATCGAGCGTTCGAGGACTGGAGATCTTCAAAATCTCGATAAAATAATCCTGAAACGACACCATAGGCACGATGATCGAAATGACAGTCGTCGCATTTGCGATATATGTAACTCCCATTGAACTTTAGCCATATATAATTATTTACCTGCGGAAAAAAACAATAGTGGTGTTTTTTGGTTTTTTGTTTCTTGTTACACGCATGAATCGTTCGGCCGACTTTTTAATTCTCTCTCTCTCTCTCTCTCTCTCTCCCTCTCTCTCTCTCTCTCTCTCTCTCTTTTTCGAAACCTCACTATTTTCGCTCGCTTGTTTATGTAGTCGTGCGCGACGTTGCGCGTACGCGGCCTCTTTCGCGAGAAACCCGAATACGCGTATGTGGAGCTTCGTTTCGAAAATATAAATGTTCGCCCTCTTTCGCCGCGATTTTGCCGTCTTCTCGATCGAATGAAAGCTCCATACATTTATTATACACGGTAGACGAGGTTCAACGAAGTGTGCAGTGCACTGCAGTTTACGCGGAAAGGTGTCTTCTAAAACATTCTACTTCGAGGACTGTCCGCAAAGCAAGTAAGCTCAACTTTACGCGGTTATATATACAGGGTATGTCATTTATCTTAAGGGGGGAGATACCTTTAAGGCGAGGAGAAAATTTGATTTGTATGATTATTTTTTTAAAGGAAAGAACACTTCACCATTTTCGAGACTTAGGGTACGTTTTATTACTACTTTTGGCCGTTATATGGTATTTTTAATTTATTAATCATCAAAGATTGCGGAACTATGACACGGTCTTCCAAACTGCATTTTCAAAACTGGCGTGACGTATAGCTAAGAAACTAATCGATTGATGCTGATGAAATTTGGTATAAATCTTTCTAACCTTATTGTCTGAAACATGACCCAAATGTTTTCCAAAATAAAAAAAATATTTTTTTATTTCAAAATGTAGCCATTTTTTTCGCAAAATTCAATCTTTTTGTTTCAAAGCGTGCCATTCCATCGATTTTAAACATTTTTCATTTATTCTTGGTTCGTATTCTGCCTATGAGTGTTAATGAAAGAAAAGTCTATGCTGGTTTTTTTTTTTATTGATCCCGCCGACGCTACGTGTCACGCCGGCTGACAGCATCAGTTGACAGCACCGCCGCAACCCGTTTAACAAACCGTGCCATAAACCCGCCATTTTTAAAGATTAATACAAAAAATACCATCCAAAGCCAAAAGTAGTACTAAAACATACCCTAAGTTTCAAAAATGATAAAAAAAATATTTCCTTAAAAAAATAATGAAAATGAGCAATTTCATCAGCAAATAAATGACAAACAGCTAAGTACACCGCAAAATCGAGAGACACGTATCTAGTAAATTCAAACGAAGCGTAAAATAGTAAGAGGACATGTTCAACTGTAGCTTCTTAGATTGCTTTAACAGTCAAGTGCGAGCTCTTTTTGCGATTAAATGGAAATTGTAAAAATAAATCATCTTTTATACGAACATTATCGTCGAAAAAACGAACTTTTTTTTTCAAATTCGTCTCTAATTTTTTGTTAATTGTTTTTCAATTTCTCCCCGTACTTCGCTGCTAAAACTAATATAATTAACGAACATTTTCACTCTTAGTTCCGCGATTTCATTTACGACAGTTCTACTGCGAGCCGCGGAGAAGGTTGGCTACAAACAGTAGTGCTATAGCGACTCGTGCGCCGCCATTGTGTATTCTTTTGACAAATACATTTTTTTATATACTTCAATATATACCTAATAAAGTCTAAAAGTTCTTCTGACCATGTATTTTATTCCTTTCTTTAAAAAAAAAATTATTTAACAAACGGTCAGAAATGGGCAGTTACTTACAGGTATTTTTTTTATTTCCGCTAAATGCTAAATTTCACGTTTCTGCAGGGGAGAAGAAAGCATCGGAAGGGATCAATATTGCCACAGGAGTTCGCATTATTTGCAATGTATGGTATTCTGACGTTTCTTCTTGTTTGCGAAGCGGCGACAGGGAGCAGGGTTGGTCTATGATTCAGGGGTGCGATGATTATCCACAGCGTAACTCACTATTCGTGCTCTCCCTTTCGGTTTGGTTGGATCACTACTGCCATGCATTTATTTCGCTGGACTTCTTTGTGTGCCGGGTGCGCATCAACCCCAATGCCGTATTTCGGCTGGGGTTGAGTTTCAGCCGCGTATGTACAGTGGCAATATGTACAGTGGCAATGCTGTTTCGAGTTATGTATGTATAAATATATTATTTTGTAGGAATAGTGTGATTCACAGGAATATAGTGATTTTGGAGGAATTTGACTTTAGAGATCGTCTTCATAGTAGACGATCCTTTTCAGTACTGACCATTATTTACACTTCAATTTCGCCAAAATGATCTTCTGATAAATGTGAGAATTTTATGCCAAGTTCACTTCCTCCAAACTCAACGATCCGTTTGAAAAATTGAACGGTCGTTCTTAAGACAGCCAAATGTGCTGATGGTCAACATTAGTGCGATACAACCAATATATGTGGATAATTCTCCTGGAATAATCATTTTGCATGCAATCTGACTTTTTTAATAGCGGCTGTTCGATTACCTCGTCGTTTTTTTAAACAATAGTTTGAAATATTACGAAATTTTTTCATAGAACAGATTTGGCAGAAAAGTCGTCGTTATTTTTTTTCGGGTTCCATACCCAGATGGCAAAACGGAACCCTATTAATGACACTCTCCCGTCTGTATGTTACGGGTCTCTAACTTGTAAACGGAATAAGTTACAGGCCTTAAATTTGCCTATTTTATGTAGAATGTCGGCCCAAAGCCGAATATTGAATTATAAATTCAATAGCAATGAATTAGAAAATCAATAAATTATTTTTCATGGGGGTACCCATGAAAAAGAAGCAGAACAGTTTTTTTTCTTACCCTGGCATGTGGTGTGTCATTTTTGAAAGCTCATTGAGCAGAGTAGAAATATATTTTTTTTCGTTTTATCTTCAAAAATAAAGAAATGGATGGCCGTCGGAGTTGTCAGCTTTAGAAAAATTTTGTTACGAGGTCTATCTCAAAAACTAAACTAGTTAGGAATTTGGAATTTCTGTATATTATGTACTATGTACTGTATTTAAACAACTAAAAACAATTTAAAAGTTAATTTGACTCGCACTTGTTTCTGTATTTTGAGTATGAAAATCATTCCTCTGGAGTGTATCTATTCAGACTTTAAATACTCTAGCAAGCTGAAGACGGACTTAAAATTCAAAAACATTCCTTGAAACCATTGGACATTTAATTCCTCCCAGAAAAATAAAAAATAACAAGCACAGGTATTTAACAATAAATAACAAAATGTTGTACCCGTTTTTCTCAATCATCCCTCTGGAGAGGTGTAAATCAGTTCATATATTGTGTGACAGGTGGCGCTCGGTGATCATGCTTGCCAGAACAGTGTCTTCTAGATCTACTTTTCCGATGAGACTGATTGGGACGTAACATTTATGTAGCTTGCGCTTTTTTTTCCACAGATTTTGTGTGTTATAAAGTGGTGTCACAGGCGAGGGAGTTATTCCACTGGTCATTCTTAACTGTATCATTTTTCGATTAAATAAGTTACTCTTTACTTGTTCCGAGAATAACACCATCTCGGTTTCGCATGTGTGGGTATGCATGAGGTTATATAAAAATGATTCTCTCAGATTATTGCCATGCCGCTCTCGAAAGAAGAAAGACTCCGTAGAAAAAGAGAAGCTGAAAGCGGAGATACGAAAAGCTTGAACAGGATCCTGAATAAAAAAAGAAGTTGAAACAAGAAGAGCAAGATCAATATTCAAAGAAAAAGGAGAATAAGATATTGATAAACCAATTAAAACTTTATAGGAAAATGTTTACATCATTCCTCTGGCCCTACTATTTCTTTCGATCATGATAAATCTCTCAAAACTCACAAATCCGTTTGATCCCTACAGAGTTATATTATACCGATTAGAACTGAAGTCGATTGCATTTTTTTTAATGAAAAAATTGAACATTTTTGTTGATCAATTTCATTGTCCTGCAAAGTGGTCATTTTGGGAGAATCATCCATGTATATAGAAGGGGGAAGAACCACATACATGATAGATATGTATACATACCGATGAGTACATATGTGTATATGCGTCTATACATAGGAATGCTCGATGTACCGTTTTCGACGGGAGGGTGAAGATTCTTCCACATCCCTTCAACATTCGATATCAGAAGAGGGGCTTTGTGTGATTCTCTCCATTTCTGCCTTGCTTTCTCTTTGTTTCTCTGTCTCTGCTTCTCTCTAGCAGTAGCACGGTGCTCTTGGGGGACATTAATCGTAGAGCACGAAATAAACTACGCCTCTCGTTCTCTTTCTCTCCCTTTTTCATTGCACCAACGAGTAGGGGACCACTTCGCAAAGCTGGATACTTGAAATACTCTCTCACCGTCGCTAGGACGAGACCCGGAATGGAATAAAAGACGAGGGCTTATATCGATAAAATAAGAACCGAATTATACGGCACATGCCATGCCGTACCGTGCAAAAAATGGCACCTGCGATCTGTACAAGTATGGAAACTTGCAGGCGTAATGACTTTTCCACCTATTCTCGAAGTGGTTGAAGGATTCCCTACAAATGTATAAATTCACATTGGAGAAGAAATGTCGTTATGTTGTATCCAAAAAAGAAAAAAAAAATGTTAAAGGAAGGAGTCGAGCGATCCGTGAAGTTTTGAGACACTTGCGTCGATAGAAATCGACCGGGTACGAATTATGTTTGTGCAGGGTGTAAGGGATAAAGAGCACGAGGTTCCTCACACTGGCAATTAAGGCGGTCCTCTAGTTTCTCGGGTCGAAAAAACCGATTTTTTTTCTTCATAAATCACATCTACAACATGTGTAGAAAATGTGTGCCAAAGGATTTTTCGATATTCGAAGTGGTTCACAAGGTACGGCCCTGGAACGGAGCAGGTATACGGAGCAGGTATACTTTCAAACGCGTTTTTCTCGAAACACCATTTTTCGAAACGGTGACCACGATATTTCAGAAACTACTGCACCGATCTTGTTCAAATTTATACACCATCTTTAATATGTTGTAAGCCAGCGATTGAACTAGGATTATCATGATTGCTTCGATAATTTTTTTTGTACGAGCGAAAAACTTAAGAAAAAATGAGTAAAAAATAGAATGTAATTTTCAAAAGTGTATAAAAAAGTCTATTTTTGTAATTTAGAATTCACTCTAGTTCAATCGCTAGTCTTAAATATGAAGATTAAAATGCCGTTTGCTTTTTTGATTTCAGATAAGCAGAACAGCCGCAATCTTGGTCACCGTCAAGCACCTCTTTTACTTGATGTCTTCCTGTCGGCCACTATAACCTTTATTCTATTATATATTTTGACTTCAAAAAATTTGTAAAGCTCATTTAAATGTTAATAAAGATTATGCAAAAATAATGAGATTGATTATTTCGATGCTTTGCCCGTAAAAAAATGATTGAAAAAGCCGTAAAAAAACAGCCGAGAAACTAGAGGACCGCGTTAATTGAAATACGTTGCGACTGAATGTAGATGGTTATACATCAAAGAGAATGATTTGTTCGGATGGAAAGGAAATGGTTTGATTCCTCGGTAACTAACTTTTATTTTGATATTCACCCGCGTAGCAATTTTGATGGGGCCCAGATTAGGGCCCGTTCAGTTTGCCTGACTGCCCTGGTAAGGCACTAATAAGGCAGCCTGAAAGGGCCCTACTAGGAAATCCAACGTTGTGCCACATATGGGTCTGACCTGGTTGCCTGATGAGGCCCCTATCAGGTTACCTGATCATGCCCTTATCGGGTTTCCTGGTAAGGCCGCTATAGAGTTTCCTGGTCAGGCCCCTATCAGGTTGCCTGATCAGACATTTATAATACTGCCTGATTAGGTCATTCTCTTTCTGACGCAGCCAGAGCACATACGGATAAATTTTAAATCCTAGTACGTATTTGGAACATATTTAAAAAAATTAAAATCGGTTACAGAAAAAAATGAAATTGAATTACTCAAATAATTGCAATACTATAGTAATATATCGCGTTTTACTATTATACTTTTATTTTTCAATACTGTTTAATTACATTACTTTGAGTAATATAGTTGTTCCCAAATACACGAGCTCACCAATAACTTCTCCATCAGAATTTCTGAACTCTTCAATTTCGTATCGAGTGGATGTTGTTTTCAAAAAAGTTTTTGATGACTTCGGTAATTGAGGAAGAAGTTCCCTTCGAAAAATTTTAAGCAAAGCATCTAAATGCGTGTGCTGGATGTTAGAGTCTATTGGCCACTTCCGCAGTGCCGCAATGTCATCAGCATTATGCTCTCGGGCGAAATCTGTATTGCTTTCATCAGCCTCGCTATGTGAGATGGAATTTAAAGATGCATCATCGTTGATACAATTTTTATCATTCGATAACCCGGTACCTTGACTACCGTCACAAAATTCTTCGCTGTCAGTTTCCTTATCTTCGCAAAATTCTGCATCCATCGAATCATAACTGATGGAATTGTTTGTTTTCTCATCATCGTCAGCTGCTTGAAGGAGGCAGCTTTGCACTCAAATTGGCCTGTATTACGTGAGAGTAATTCGGTTCTGTTCGACGGAAGTTTTAAGGCAGAAGAAAACTTATGCTCGTTCAAATTTTGTTGTCATAATGTTGCGTGCACGCATACCTCGTAGATTACAATATAGTTCATACGTTTTCCGTACATGATCTTGTCATTTTATTTAATTAAACAAAGTAAATATATCTGTACATTTAACGTTTGCGTATGAATAACATGTTGAACACCTATAAACATGGTTATGGATTATACATACGTTGTTCCCACGACGACGATGACTATTTTGTTCTGCGCTCTGAGATTTACGGAGCTGCCGAAATATCCGAACACGCATCCCAGTTGCGTAAAGTTTTTTTTATCGTGAGAGTCCATAACACTTTTTTAAAAATATAAATCAGAAATACATCGAAACTAGAAAACAAAGCTACAGTGCCGTCAAATCGGAATTTCCACGTAAAAAATAAAAGTTTATGGGCATCGACTGCTGAGACAGTTATAGGGCAAGCCTGTTTATGGCCTCATCAGGGAAAGCCCTAGTAGGGCCTTACCTGGAAAAGCCTGCATAGGGCCTTATGAGGGAATCCTGAGTAGGGCCTCATTAGGGAAAGCCTTATCATGGGGGTAAGGCCTTCGGAAATCCCTAGTAGGGTCTATCAGGGCAAGCCTTGGTAGGGACCAATCGGGGAAAGCCTTAGTAGGATCTTATCAGGGCCGTAGTAGGGCCATTTTGGTGCTGCCTCATCTAGGGCCTAAATACTTCCGGCGCGGACGGAGCCGAATCAGGAGGTCCGTAATAGGTGTTACCCGTATCATACCCCGGACGGGGCCTGATCCTGATCAGGCCAACCCTAAGAAATTTCTACGCGGGCAATGACGTATTTATTTCGAGGATATCTCCTCATTGATTACAACTGTAAGAAATATCGTTTATTTAACTGTAATGACATTTTATTTAACGCAGCCCGACCTTTTTATTTACTGTAATGAAATTATGTATTCAACATGAACATTTATTCTGTTTCCTCATAAAAGGAAACTGCCTCTCATAGAAAAATGTATATTTCTTTCTGATGGTATTTCATTCAAGTCTCCTTCCAGCAACCTTTGCTTTCCTCACTTGTACGTACATAGTATCTCAAACGGTAAAATGGCGAAAGCGTATTTACGACTTCAAATCAGTAACTGGATTTTTCATTTAAAAAATACGAAAATCCGGTTCTGAGGTTGCCTCTCAGGACGTGGCGGATCATACGCTCTCGTTTCATTCATTCAACATTTGTTTTAATCCAATAAATGATTTGGGAGATGAATGCTCTACCAAAACACGCATTCGACTCGAATAAACGATTTCTTAGAAAGTCAACACTCAAAGAAATGTTTATTTCAGATAACTGACGCGGCTTAACTATAACCATTGCTTCAAATCTAATAAGTATCTTTGTGCATGCAAATTAAATCATCGTCGCATCCAACAAAGATCCGTCCGTTGATCTCGCGCTTAATTGACCCAAATGAATGATTTTTCTTTCGTCGCGTCGCTGCAGCGTCGTGTCATTACTCGCCCATATTAAGTTTTTGTGTTATTTAAGGTGTTCGTTAAATAAGCCCATAAGCAGCGCCCTCCTCAATCATGAGTAAAATACAGTGGCGGTTAATGACAATGAGTTACTGTCAATTGTTATACCCAACCATAAACTAGAAAAAAAAACTTCGCATAAATCTGGTAGATTTAGACATTTTCTCATTTTGTCGGAAAATGTCGCAGTTGCGAAAATTCTTCTGGTAATCACATTTTTCCAAGTTTTATCATTAGTATTTTCTTATACCTTCGGTGAACCCCGTTTTTATCGGCATGCGGAATCTTTAGAATTTCGACAACTTGACTCGAAATGTTTCCACCATCCTGGGATGTCTTTTTCCCCTATTGTAATATCCGGGCTCGTGAAAGGAATACATTAAGGCGTTACCCGCACTTGTAGCGCAAAAAAAGGCCTTTTTCATGAATTTTTTTAAAGAAAACTACAAAACTTTTTTAATCGATCAATATACCATCTTAAAGAACACATCTTGAAGAACTTTCAGTAATTTTTTTATTGAAAAATATTACATTGTTTAGTGGCAAATGGCCGTCAATGAAATAATGTTTTTATATACACGGTTTGCGGTGACCAACATTGCGGCGAAGTGGATCATCTGAAAAAAAATGCGGATGGATTTAGTCAAATATAAGTATAAACTAGTCTTTAATCGAAGGATTTTAAAAAATATTCATTTTTCACAAAATGGCGGACAGTCAAAGTTAATGGTTCGATTTTAACGAAAAAAACGGCCGTTTTTTTACTATAAAACCACCATTTTTTTTCGAAAAAAAAAAATCGAACGATTAAAGACTACATTTTTATGTATTAAATAAGCCTGCAAAATTTCAAGAAGATCGGTTCATTAGTGTTCAAGTAATCTTGGTCACCGACTTCAGAAATGCCATTTTGAGAAAAACGCGTTTAAAGTTTCAATTTCAGTTTACACGAAGAAAATATTTTTTTTTGTAAACTTACATAGAGTCATCTATTCCGGGCATCAAAAAAAACTGCACTTCAAATTGCACTTCAAAAAAATTCAATTAAAAAAAATCGATTTTTCAAAATCGCAAGTGGAGGTAACCCCTTAAGTGTACAATTTTTGTTTCGAAGTAGCTTCCAACCATTCAGCTGTTCTGCCAATGCGCGCCTCTTGCAAGTATTATTTTCTCCGATGGTATTTTTCTTTGTCGCGCGCCATTTTCGTTACGCGCGGCAAGAGAGGGGGGGGGGGCTAAAATGTCGACCTCGGACGTCGTGTTGTCACAGTTGCGTCGAACGCGAAAATGCTCGCTTTGTTTGGACGAAGAATATGTTTTATCGGTACCTCTATAGAGAGAGATAGCAATAGGGGGGGGGGGGGAGAGATGAATTTACCTAAAAGCATTTCTTTTTTATTGTAGACGAAGGATATTTTTCTTGAGAGTCTCGTATGCCGTTTTCGAGACGCGATGAGATATATAATGAAAGTGACAAGAAATCGATACGGCAACTATGCATCCGATGCGGAAGAGGCGCGAGCCTTTATCCTTGTATCGTCCTTTTACCGCACCGTTTCGCGTTTCATGCTTACATTAGACGGAAATGAGAAGCGTTTCCGCTTTTATACGATGACTACCCGAGTTCCGTAACATCGAAAAACGATCGACGAAGAAAAAATGTTATTTGTGTTTAGCCTATGAAAGGGAATACCTGTCCCTTCACACGAAAGTCAACATCTCCATTTGGCATCCCAAAAAAACGTCTCCGTACATTGCCGAAGCACACTTTTTTTCGTTAAGTGGGTCAAACGTTGCACCATTGGATTTGAAGCATATAACACACGTTTATGTCGGGGCAAAAGTTTGATTTGATCGGAATTTCAATACTTCGATATTCGACGAAAAGATGAAATAAGTCAGATACATCGAAGCTATAATGAATATGCATTTCGAGTAGTGATAATGCTGAAAAGTTATTAATAAATCGTTCGTACAAATAATTGTTCCATAAATAATCATTGAAAAATCTTTTCTTCATACACAATGCCATTTATTTTTCTGAATACTTGCTATTCAATTCAATAATTTTCCGAATTTCATCACTTTTTCATCTTTTTATTTTTATTCTGGGAAATGGATGAACAATCGGAATTTACAAATATTGTTTGTAGTTTCACATTACTCTTGAGAAGTTTCCGAATCATTAAACGAATGGTTTTATAGACACGCCCTTAAAAAAAATCGCAAAGTGGGATTCCGAAATACCAAAAACTTTTTTTACACAAACATAAATATTCAAAAAAACCAACTATTTTATTTCATATGCAGAAAACATAATTTCACTGATTATGGGTTCAACGATTATTTGTTTGGACAATTTGTTCATTATTATTCAAAATCCGTGCCCGTAACATTTTCAATATGTTCGATTTCTTCGGATTTGTGTCGAATCGCGCAGTACTGAATAAGCGGTTCGGCACAGTGTTTTGAGAAAAACCGTGAAATGCGCCCGAATTGTAGCGTTAAGGGGTTTGCCCCCATTTGCGTTTTTGAAAAAATCGATTTTTTTTTATTGCATTTTTTTGAAGTATAAGTATCCGGGCCCATACTTCTGTATGGGCCCGGAATAGATGACTCTATGTAAGTTTACAAACAAAATATTTTCTTCGTGTAAACTGAACTTGAAACTTTAAACGCGTTTTTCTCAAAATGGCATTTCTGAAGTCGGTGACCAAGATTACTCGAACACTAATGAACCGATCTTCTTGAAATTTTGCAGGCTTATTTAATGCATAAAAATGTAGTCTTTGATCGTTCGATTTTTTTTCGAAAAAAATGGCCGTTTTATAGCCAAAAAAGCCGTTTTTTGTCGTTAAAATCGAACCATTAACTTTGACTGTCCGCCATTTTGTGAAAAATGAATATTTTTTAAAATCCTTCGATTAAAGACTAGTTTATACTTATATTTGACTAAATCCATCCGCATTTTTTTTTTCAGATGATCCACTTCGCCGCAATGTTGATCACCGCAAACCGTGTATATAAAAACATTATTTCATTGACGGCCATTTGCCACTGAACAATGTAATATTTTTCAATAAAAAAATTACTGAAAGTTCTTCAAGATGTGTTCTTTAAGATGGTATATTGATCGATTAAAAAAGTTTTGTAGTTTTCTTTAAAAAAATTCATGAAAAAGGCCTTTTTTGCGCTACAAGTGGGGGTAACGCCTTAATGAGTGCAGTTGGCACGGCTATGAGAGATGTCAACTGGTGTTAAATTCACGATTTTTCGTAAACAACTGTTACTATACTATACAGTTACTAAAATGATAGAAACTTCGACGTTAAACTTTTATTACACGTATACCTACCTCCGAACAACAAAAATCCATTCCCCTCAACGTTTATCGTGACTTCCCTTAAGGCCGGAGCCTGAATTGGAAGGTCCGAAAAATCGTTTTTTTATTGCTTCAATCGATAGAGAAATTATCTAAGAATATATTTACAAAGTTACAAAGGCCAGTTGTCAATATTTCCGAAGATACAAGGCCAAACCAGACAAGCGATTGATATTTGCTATTAATATTTCCTCCTATTGAAAACTCTGAAGCGCGTTTTCTCCAGTTTTAATTTTCACGATCTTTCCAAATTGACAGGCGTGATAGCAAAAAATTAAACGACCTATTGAATCAATCTAAAGTTTATTTTCTTTTGTATTAAAATCCCTTCTAAGCGAATTAAAAAAGTCGATGAAAAAGTCATTTTAAATATTTTTAATCGCACGTTAGTTTTTTTTAAACACATTTTTTTTTTCAAACTTAAGAAAATTTATAATTTCATAATTTTTTCAGTTTTTTTCTTAATTCACCCAGAAGAAAATCATATGACGATTGAAAATTTTATTGGTTTTTTTTTTGTTTCATTCACGAATTACGAGCTGCATCTTTCCCGTCGATTGGGGACTGCAGTGCCAAGACGCACATGGAATAGTGCGTCGTGTCACTGCACTTGCACAATTTTGTATTTGCCAGCCAGCTGATCAGCCACCGCAAGGTTTCAGTTTTGGTAATCCGATTAAAGATCAACTAACTTTTGAAGAAAATTGACAAATTGAGCTCATTGAGAGCGCTAATGCTGCCTGAAGCAGTTTGTGCACGTTAGGGCGGAACTCCTTTCAAATGTTTTTTTTTTATTTTTCTATATTTATTTCACATTTTTTCGATTGGAACATGGTTTTTATTATTATAGCCTCGGCATTCAGTGCTACAAAATCAATTTCAAAGCTTTCTCCGCAAATGATGCACTCCGTCCCTTGATCTCTTAGTTCCTGAGTGAAACTTTGAATATTCGGCTTTGTCTTGATTTTTTTATTAATTGCAGCCTTGTATTTATTCTTCGTAGTCTTATTTTTCTCTGCTATTTTATTTTTTAAAGGCGAAGATGTTAAAATCTCACTTTTTAGTGTTTTTCGTGAGCCATTTCTTAGATGCATCTGGAAGAGGGCACAACTGTTTGAGCAATTCATTTGCACTAGGTTCCGTTGATCGTGTAGTTTCTGGCGTTATCGGCATGGTTGGCTGCGTATTGCGACTGGTTGAAAATTTCTCGATAAAAAATCAATTCCTCCATTAAAAAATATTTTTTTTAATGATCATTGCCTTTTTTAATTTCTTTTCAAAATATTCTCTAAAATAGAGTAACCTATTTTATGATTTTTAAGACTAGTCACATTGTGAACCCATTTTTCCTTCTATTTTTTTTTCGAATGAATCACATTTTTCATCATTTTGATCTCCAATACCAAAGAAACGGTTTATTTTTAATTCGTGCTGAATTTAACGTTGAATTTTATCCTATTTTTTGATTGTTCAATCCCAAATATTTGGAAAAAAATTCCCGTTTGATTTCCAAGTTTTAGTAACGTGGAAGTAAATAAATGAACGGTTGGGACATTGCGGTTGCGACTCGACTCTTTGCCTAGGACGATATGTTTTATCAGATTCGATATAATCCGAGAGCGATTGAGCGTTGATAAATGGAATTTTTCACGGATCATAAAGCTGCAAGAGTTAATCATCGACGAGTTTTGCTGAGAGCCAAATGAGACGGTATATCTATATATACGCACATGCGTTGCTCTCGCGTGCGTGTGTCGCAATTAAATAGTTGTTGGATAATTACATCCGAGGACAAGACCGCGCGTTCGCGGCGGGCCATAATTATACCGTAATAAGAAACGATAAAATAAGTCTACCGCGAGAATGAAAACAAGAGTCGTCTTCGCAGTGATTCCCTTCAGACTCCCGAAAACGAGAGACCGCGACTACGCAATCTTGATTCAGGCCGCGCAAATATTTTTCTGCACAATTCATCCCAATTTTCAGCGTCTTCGTGACATAGTATTCGCCTCCGGCGATGAAATATTAAACTTTAGTTTTCAGTAAGGGGAGGAGATACTTTTGGACGAAGAAAAAAATTGCTGATTTTCATTTTTTTTTTTTTTTTTTTCCAAGAAAAGATTTTTTCACCATTTTTGCGACTTTGGGTGTTTTATTGCTACTTTTGGCTGTTACATGGTATTTTATTTTTATTAATCTTTGAAAATGGCGGAGGTGTGGCACAGTCTTCTAAACTGTATTTTCAAAACTGGCGTTACGTATAGGTAAAAAACTAATCGACCGATTCTCATGAAATTTACAATTGGTTGCAAACATTCGAATAAATGTTTTTAACCTTGTGTTTAAAACATGATCCTAAATGGTTTTGAAAAAAATTAACAATTGAAAAAAAAAACACATTAATTAATACAGGAAGATTCCTATGATGAGATAATATAGGGTGTACATTATGACACTGATAACGAAATTGTCATAATTTTGAGTGATTCGACAATTTTTCGTAACAATTTAAACATTTCTTCACACTATTTTATGCGTTAATCTGCCATTCAGCGAAGAACCTAGCCATCTCCTTATGCTAAAGAATGTTTTTTCCAATTGTAGATTTTAGAAAAACGGTGTACACGATCGATTTAAAATATAGAGGGTTCATTCAGACGAAGGATTAACTGTATAAATTTGAATCAAATTGTAACCGTTCGTCAATTGCCGCGAAGCTCCTAAAATGATTCATTTATCGTCGCCCTCCAATGCATGTAGATTATGTTATTATTTGGAAAACGAAGACAAATTGAAAACTTTTCGTCTCACTTTATTCCGAAAGTAATTACTTTACGACACTTGCAATGAATTCACTCGGAAGTGCTCACTCTACAATGCCATTTCGATACATTATTTCGGATTTGTAAAGCAAAAGGGGTACAAGAGTAGAGGGCGGGAGCGGGATGCGACAACCGGATGGGCAAGACGAAGTTGCAGGAGCTTCCCGGTGATTGGGCAACCCTAAAAATGAGTAACTCACCCTTGAGAAACCGGCACGGCGCTCGAAACCGTCTCTCGGGATCCTGTTCGACGTTGGCTCGAAGAAAGACTTATTGCTGTCGTCGAATTGTTGTTTCAATTCTTGGATCAATTCGTCGCCCGATTTACCTCTCAATTTGTCGCCGAATCTCGGCTTTTCGCGAAAGTAAAATGACATTGTGTAGTTATATTTTCCGAGTCGCGCGCCCGTTACGTCGCACTTCGCGAGAGCGACTCGGATTGCTTTTCAAACACGTTTGTATCAACTAAATATAGATATATATATATATGCACCCGATGTCTATATATAATTATACTGTACGATATATGACACTAGACGAGGTGCGAACAATTATTTTCGAATTATTAAACGCACTTGTTTATCGTCCACGTAGCGAATAAGCGTTGAAAGAAAATATCAATAACGTGCATATGAAACTCCTTTGCGTTATTGTTGCAGAAAAACGTTTAAAGATATAGCTCGACATTCAACGATACGTAAAAGTTCGAGATCATGAGATCGATCGTACAAAAGAGTACATAAACATTGTCGCGTGCCGAAAGGTGATGCGAGACTAAAATTACTGTCTGGAGCGCGGCGCGTGAAAAGCACCGGCAGGAGCAGTGGCGCCCCGTGCGGGTCAAAGCGACACTAGCACACGGTGCGCGCGCCGCACCCAACAAAGCGCAACAATTTAAATTCAAACGCCGAGCATTCGAATTTACGTATCGGCTCTGTTATGAGACGATGTTTTTTCCAAAGAATTTGACGTTTCCCCAAGAATACGAGTGTAATTTTTGATAAATTACTTTGTTAGCGATATTACAAGAAAAATCGGTGTGTCCTTATCGTTCCTCTCGATTTTCGGAACACGCGTCGCGGCATCTATCGCGAAAACAAAATTTTGCAGGCAAAAATCTGCTAGAGTACGCCACGGTGAGGTTTTTTTTCGTTGTCCGGTTGTGTGCTCGTTTCTTAGAAATTTGATAGAGTATTCCGTATGTAGGGGCCGTGTAAAGCCGGTGTATTCGAACCATTGTGCGAAGCGTCGTCTGTATGGACGCCACCGTAGAGGTCACCGCGACGTTACAACCCGGGAAACAGCCTCGTCCCAACAATGGTAAGCTTTGTTGTATTCGTTGCAAACAAGGAAAGTATGTACGTGTGCGCGTAATGGTACAATATTTATTAACACTTCATCAGACGCGTCTTTGAGATTGGTAACCTGGGGGTCTTCTCCCGCATTTCCGTCCTCACAACTCCCACAATTTTCTTGCAAATTCTGCCTCCACCTCTCAATGAATGAAATGATGTTTGACGATTACAACTTGTAGAACAAACACTAAAATTATGTTTTGACAACTAAATATTGCGTTAACAAAATAGAGTCTTTTAAGGTCTCACGTTCTTACTCGTGTGCCAATTGGAATGTTAAAATGGGTCCGATGGTCTGAATAACTAGTCCTGTGCCTAAGATACGAGGAAAGTGAGAAGAAAATTCAACAAACCGAGCATTGTTTGTTATACACATGCAGGATTACTCTAAGACGATATCAGCTGCGAGGTACGAGTGCATAGTTTGCCACCTGAAGAGCGTAACCATCGCGGAGCTTCACCGTCATCAGACTTTTCGTCACACTACCGAGGAGCTTTCTCTCTCTACGATCGGCCTTCGAAGTTCTCTGAACTATGGCGCGATTGGAATGGACAACGGCGCGTTCGCTCGTTCCTGGCTATGCGAGCCTCAAAAACGTTCGGCATTTTACGCTTACTCTTCTATCCTCTTGGGCCACGAGAACGACAACGCCATCTTCGATCGCAGTGTCCCTCTAGACTGCGTCGTCGACAAAAAGGATTTTCAGGCAGAACTGGATGTCGAGTCGGGCGGTAGGCCTTCCGACAGTCGTCCGGCGAAAATCCCCCATTGGCGTCCGTCGCAGCAGCGTCCGAAGCGAGTTCGTGCCTTGAACAACGGCGTGTTGGATCTCAGCCGGCCTAGAAAATACGCGAAAAAGAAGCAGGCGTCGACAGACGGGGACCGGAAGTTTTTCGAGAATAACTCAGTCCCCGAGACTGCGGCTGGCACCGTGAGCAAGAAAAACTCGCCTAAGAGCAGCCGAAAGTGCAAAACCACGATTCACAGGAGAACTGTGAAGTTTGAGGATCAGGCGGAAAAGGGCGGCAAGGAGAGAAAGGACGAAAAAGAAAAGGTAACAGGTAAGACCGTTGGACGAAAGTACCGGAGAAGCGAATGCCAGGATGGTAGGGGACAATCGAAGGAAAAGGAAAGAAAAAGAGGAAAAGAAGAAAAAGATCGAGCAGTCAATGATCGTAAAAATCCCAAAAGAAGAAGAAACAGCAAGCTGCTGATAAGGCGAAAAGGATCGCGTTCGGGAAAGATGATACCGGACAGCAGGGACGCCTGCGACGAAATAGCTGTGGAGACCGAAAAAGCACGTGGATCGAAGAAAAAAGGATCGTCTCGTAGGAAGAAACGCTCGTCTCACCGAGTATCGCCGAAAACCTCGACGAGAGTCCGCAAAATAGCGTCCGAGAGCGAGAACGAAGAAATATCGTGGACCAGAAATTACGAGATCTCGAACGATGGCGAAGTTTGCGTTGATCGCGCTAGCCTCGATGTTGCCGAGGATTCTCCGTTATTCCAGGACGTCGCGGACCCCACGAGGCTTGAAATTCATCCGCAGAATTTAGTACCGGACGTAGCTCAGGAGGTTTGCGTCGGCGATACTTGGACGGACTCGTCGCCCATCAACGATGACGAGACTTCGAGACCGGAACACTTCGGGACGGTCGAGTCGTTTCCGCCTTATCCCGGAGACATGGACGAACGTACAATTCTCGTGCTGGATCCGACAACTTGCAAACTCGTTTGGTCCTCGTTCGAACTTCTCGACGATTCGATATCCGCAATTAGTGACGACAGTTTTCAGAACACAGAGGATCCGGTTTTCGTTCTGGAATCTGATTCTCTCGTGCATCACAATTACGTCGTTAGCGACACTACGAGATCGTCGAGATCTTCGTGGAAGGCGTTGCTCCAAGAGGACGACAAGTCAACTGGAAATGAGGCTCAGGAGCCTCAACTGGAAAGGAACGGGTCGACCTTGACAAATGAAGAAAACGGTTCGCCGCGCTCCAGCGTATTCGGTTCAACGGGACCGCGTCTACTGTTGGAGAAATTCAAACAAGAAAATACATCGAGCCCGCCTCGTCAGCAGGAACTGAGAAGAAACAAGAAATTGCTGGAAAACGAAGAAAATTTGCCAGATCCGAATGCTTCGCACGGCTCCAAAAGATCCGCTTCGAACAGTCGTTCGTTTTCAAAATCGAATGAAAAACGAAATACGCTGAAGCGGAGCATGCCTGAACAGCCTCAAGCCGAATCGAATACGACACTGGCCGGCGATGAACGTTTCATACAAACCATTTTTTCACAACGTTCCAAAAGGAACCGAACCGTTACCAGTCGTTACGTGCCTCATTGAAAGAAGCAACGTACGCATCCCGAATATACTTATTGTGCCTTGTCGTTAGTTTCGCGATAATCGACGATATGTTGCCATTTTATTCGAATGTATACAGTAGCTTCTTCGTCGTATACTCTCCAAATTTTAGATCGATCGTCTACACCGTTTCTACAAAATGCACAATTGAAGAAACACTTTTTAACATAGGGAGATGCCTACGCTCATCGCTGAATGGCAGTTTTACGCGCGAAATAGTGGGAACAAAAGGTTTAAAATGTTATGAAAAAAAAAACTCAAACCACTCAGTACATCATGATAATTTCGTCTCCGATGTTAGAAAGTGTTTCTTCAATTGTAAATGTTAAAGAAACGGCATAGACGATTGATTAAAAATTTAAAGGGCGCATTCAGTATATGACAAAGAATTTATTAAGTTTCAATCAAATGGTAACACATCGTCGATTGTCCCGAAACCCCTTAATAAGATTAACACGAACACTAGAATATATAAATATATATATATGCAATAGGCACGACTTTATTGATATTTGACGTGATATTTGTATTTTGTGATATTAAAAAATAGCTCGTTCACGAAACTGCAGTAAGGCTACTTTATAAACTCGTGTTTTGGGTTGTGAAAGAAATATTATCGAGATGTACATCACTCGTTATGGCAAAAAAATTATTCCTGACTGAAAAATAATTTAGTTTCAATGATTGTACAAAAGTGATCGGTAAGTGCGATTAATGGCATGTAATGTCGAAAAGAAAGGAGCGCGGAATAGTTTTTTGCAGATTAACGAGCGATAATTATGCTCGAGAGATACGTATAGCAAGAATATTGAACGTGATTATTGTGCAACTGACGAAATCAATAACAATCCATGGTGTTTACGTTTTTCGTCTGGTACGATGTAATAATATCCTCGAGAATCGATTCGAAGCTACACGTGTAAGTCTTGAGCCAACGTTTTCTCTCCTCTATATAGGCATCGATATCGTTGGTGAGAATGGAGCGCAAAAAATCTTCCCTCGTGACTCTCGATATACATTTGAGTGTTTCCTTTCTCGTATCGGCGTTGTCTGCGTCCATTTTCATGGAATTTTTGTACAACGATACGAGGAGATTCGCGTCATTAGCATCGACGATCTCGTCGATGACGCTCGATGAGTTTTCACGTATCGTGCTAGCCTCCGGACTCGAAGAGTTCGCGTTAACTTTAACATAGGCCGTGTCCATAATGGCGCTGTTTTTCGCCGACGGATACGGCGCTTGTGGCTCGTTTATTTTGTATTTCAACAAAAAGCTCCTCAGCCTCAAGATAATTTCGGCCGAGACTTTGGATACTTCGAAGTCGCTCGCGTCCTCGAGCGTAGCGAGCAAAACGCCGAGGCAACTATGCTTCGCCAATTCCTCGAGTGCCTTGTTCAAGCGACGCTTTATCTCGGACTCGTTCAGCGCCACGATTTTTCTGTGCTCCTTCGAGAACGTCATGTTGGGAAAGGAACCGTCGAGCATTCCCTGATCGGTCAGGTGGGACTTTATAAAATGGCGCCAGTACTCGAGCGCGTTCACCTTCACTTCCCAATGCAGATCGAGAACCGCCGCCTCGGCCATTACAACGTTCATTGCGTCGATCGTTGCTTTCCTGCGAAAATAAATGTCGATCGTTTATTTTTCCTCGACAAAATGGATCAAGCGATTTTTCAACGTTAATTTATCGTGGACAAACGTTATCAACCGAATTTCCATGTTTGGGTAAATTATAAATTTGTTGTGTGTGCCATTTTATGGAATTTATGATGGGAAATTTTTGTCTATTCGTAGAGGAAGCTATGTCGCTTTGTTTCAACTTTTTTTTTCACCGGTGTTTTTCACCGATTTTTTTCACCGGTTTTTTTCACCGATCAGGAATTATAATTTTTTTCTTCCATTTTCCGAAAAGGTCTGGAATCGCTCGAGTGTCAAATTTTGCGATGACGCAATGGTCTTTGTTATACACAAACAGTACTGCTGAGAGCAGGTGAGTTTGAATGGTGTAAAAAAACGTTGAATAGGTTTAGAAATCATGAAATCTCGAGTTTCCCGAATAACAAAAATGCAGCAAGTGGTTTAACCCTTTCAATACGGCGAATAGATCAGTTAGAACAGTTGTTTCTCCTCCAAGTGATTCTTACGATGAAATAACTTTTCTGTCTGAAACTTGCTCAATAAGGGTGCGAATTCTTCACCACTGAAATGCGCCTGTTTTTCAGTAACTGGGACATATGTTGTCCCAGTAATCTCAATTTTTTTCCAAACTGGGACGGCATATGCCCTGTCAGGTGTGAAAGGGTTAAGGGTCGTTTTTTATTTATTGCTTAAATCGATAGATAAACTCTCCAAGAATATTTTTACAAAGTTGTATTGTAAATATTTTTGTATTTGTAAATTGTAAATATTTTGTAAATTGTAATTGTAATTACAATTTGCCAATTGTAAATATTTTCGAACATACAAGGGCAAAAGCAGACAAGCTATTGATATTTTCTCCTATTGAATCCAACCAAAGTTTATTTTCTTCAAGATGAAAATCACTTTCAAGTGAATAAAAAAAGTCGTTGAAAAAGTATTTTTAAATAATTTTTATAGCACGTTTATATTACACGAAGGTGTAAACTAAAACAGAATCTTGCACACTACCACCTAATCATTTCATTGAGTCGTTGGAAAACTTTGTGTGAGAATTGACATTATGAGGAAGTGATGCTGAAGTTTGTATTTTTGTGTTTGTTTGTTATCTTGTTGTCGACGTCTATACTTACGGCCATCGTCTGTACAAGTACAATTCCTTGATGAGCGTAACTGCTTCTTTCCTAACGATGCCCTCGCTCTCTTCGCCAAGCAAGCTTATGGCTTTTTCCTTATCGAAAGTGCACAATTTAATGGTGAAAAATAAGAAATTCAATAGGCGGCAATGGTCGCACGGCTTTGTTTGTTTGTTAACTCACGGGTAAATTGAGCTGCGACAATTTTTCGTCCCAAAGTTTGTTTATGCGAACAGTGGTTGATATGAAGATGAGAGCCGAAGCTCTGACGTAACTCTCGCCATCGGTAACCGCAATGTCGGTGGCGACTTGTAGAAACTGATTGACCAAGATAAAATCTTGAAACGCCGGATACTCTGATGAAAAATGTTAAAAATAGCGATTATCTTACCTTTTACGGATGGAATTATTGCGTTAAGGGGTTACCCCCACTTGCGATTTTGAAAAAATTGATTTTTTTTATTGCATTTTTTTGAAGTATAAGTATCCGGGCCCATACTTCTGTATGGGCCCGGAATAGATGACTCTATGTAAGTTTACAAAAAAAAAATATTTTCTTCGTGTAAACTGAAATTGAAACTTTAAAAGCGTTTTTCTCAAAATGGCATTTCTGAAGTCGGTGACCAAGATTACTCGAACACTAATGAACCGATCTTCTTGAAATTTTGCAGGCTTATTTAATACATAAAAATGTAGTCTTTAATCGTTCGATTTTTTTTTTTCGAAAAAAACTGGCCGTTTTATAGCCAAAAAACGGCCGTTTTTTTCGTTAAAATCGAACCATTAACTTTGACTGTCCGCCATTTTGTGAAAAATGAATATTTTTTAAAATCCTTCGATTGAGGACTAGTTTATACTTATATTTGACTAAATCCATCCGCATTTTTTTTTCAGATGATCCACTTCGCCGCAATGTTGGTCACCGCAAACCGTGTATATAAAAACATTATTTCATTGACGGCCATTTGCCACTAAACAATGTAATATTTTTCAATAAAAAAATTACTGAAAGTTCTTCAAGATGTGTTCTTTAAGATGGTATATTGATCGATTAAAAAAGTTTTGTAGTTTTTTTTTTAATTCATAAAAAAGGCCTTTTTTGCGCAACAAGTGGGAGTAACGCCTTAAGACGAAACGTCACACGCCGGGAAATTTCGATACTATGCGTTTCGTCACAATTATCAAGCATTATCAACACAATACGTATCAGAACGTTTTAGAGCCCCTCTTTTGCAGAATGCACCGGCCTGAGGGTCAAAATGCATGTTTATGAAAAAATTTCCTGATTTTTATGACTTTTTTTAAAAGAAAACATTTCTTCACCATTTTTGAGACTTAGGGTATGTTTTATGACTACTTTTGGTCGTTACATAGTATTTTCTTTCATTAATCTTAAAAAATACCGGAGGTATGGCACGGTCTTCTAAACTGCATTTTCACAACTGGTGTGACGTTAAGCTAAAAAACTAATGGACCGATTCTGACGAAATTTGGTATAAAACTTTCTAACCTTAGTGTCTGAAATAAAACCCTAATTGGTTTTGCTTAGTGAAGGTATTATGAGATCCGGAGATAGAAGATATAATAACAATGATAAGGGAGCGAAGAGAAGTGAAGAGAAAAAAAGACGAAAGGATAAAAGAGGGACTGGAAAACTTAAAAACAGAATTTGAAGGAGGGAAGAGGGAAAAAATCGGAAAATCGACGTATAATGATAAGTATAAATATATTATAGAAAAGGACGAGATGCCATGGAAATATTGGTTAGAGGAGAGAGTAAAGGGTAGGGACAAGGAAATATGGACGAGGCTAAGATGTGGCAACATAGGAGGTCGGGAAAGAAAGAGGAAAAGGATTCGAGGTGCAGGATATGTAAAGAAAAAAATGAGACATTGGAGCACCTATTGATATGTAAAAAAGGTAGAGAGTTAGTATCAGAGAAAGCAAAGAAGAAAGCAGAGGAGTGGATGAAAGGAATGGATGATTTGGCAGTAAAGGGGGAAATCATAAATATGTTGAGAGGGAAAATATAAATAGGGATATGCGAGTCCTCTAGGGAAATAGAGGAAGTGTGCGTAAAGATGAGTAAGGAGCATGGGGGAGGAGAGATCGACGAAGTGGGCGAATAAATGAAGAAAGAGAGAATGTGAAAATAATGCGGTGTGTAGGAATGTAGGGTGTAGATGATAAGTGAAAAGTATGTATGTGAAATATTAATGTTTTGTAAAAAGCTTCGCAAAAAAATTGTGCGAATAAAACTCGGTACTACTAATAACCTAATTAGTTTTGAAAATTGAAAAAAAGTATTTTTATATTGCAAAATGTAACAATTTTTTTCGGAATATTCAGTCTTTTTGTTTCGAAGCGTATAATTTAATCGAATTTCAATATTTCTCGTTTTTTCTTGGTTGATATTCTGCGTATGAGTATTAGTGAAAGGAAAATCTTCGTTGGTTTTTTTTTATTAATCCCGCCGACGCTACGTGTCCTGCCGTCTGACAACATCCGCCGCAACTCGTTTAGAAGACCGAGCCATATTTCGACCATGTTTAAAAATATATAAAAAAAATACCATGCAAAAGCCAACAGTAGTGATAAACCCTAAGTCTAAAAAATGGCGAATAAATTTTTATAAAAAAAATTATGAAAATCAGAAATGTTTCTCTCGCCTAAAAGTATCGGCCCCCTTAACCCTTTAACTGCCATTGTAGCAAATTTGCTAAGTTCACTTTGACCCCGTCGGTAAAAGCTTAAGGACGCTATAGCGGACAAGCTACTTCACAGTTCCATCAATCTATGCTAGATGCAGCTACAAATGCCGGGGTAGCTTGAAATTCAAACGTAAACATATGGATTATGTTAATATGGCAACAATGTTGTCGTGAAAATTTACGACGCTTGCCCCAGCATTTGATCTGCTGCCCGTTTTTCGTCCAAAAAAGTAAGTAAATAGACATTCCTGAAATATTTTTTGATAGAATTTTGTAAAGGAAGCTTGACTGGACGAACGAGGCTTCGAAGATTTTTGATTGAATTAGAATAATAGTTCGAACCGAGCGGGTGAAAATGTTAGTAGCAAATTTGCTACAGTCAGAAAATACTACGTCCCAGACCCTAATGGATTTTCATATTTAACCCTTTTTTAGCTATACTACCAGAGGAAATTATTTTGAGCCATCCAGAAATAGGCGTGCCCGCTAAAGGGTTAATAGCCTTGTATTTTTCCAGACATGAAAATCCGCGTGGTAGAGGTTTCTTTAATCGTTTTCTTAAACGTGGTAAAAATTTCTTTAAACTTTGTCTTTAAACCCAAACAAACTTCGACTCGAAAAGTTTCAAGTCACTCGGTCCAACCGTTTGTTGAAAAAAGTTCCGAAAATGTTTAGGATGGATTTCACTGCCGGCAGAAACGCGTGTCATTTCGTCTCCAATTCGCGTGAGATAACGTTGGGGATAGTAAATCAACTAACTGTCTTCCGAGATTGTAGCAATGGTGTTTAGAGTTTCGAAAACGCTGTCGCGCACTTCCCAATTGGGATCGTGAAGTCTCTTGTAGAGGGTTGGCCCCATTTCGTTCATCTGACTGTCGCAATCGATCAGCAGTGCCAGATTCGGTGGCATAAAATCCTGTATGGCCAATTTACAGAGCTTGAGGGCTTGGACGCAAATCTAGAGCGAACAAAAAAATCAAATTGAAATCGTTGCAAGGAGAATATTCGAGGCTTGTGATAACTCTTTCGGACAAAACGTACTTTGGGTTGAACACCAGGATGCTTCAATATTCCCTCGGCGATAAATAGCACGCAAGTCGTTTCGACGCACTCTTTCCACTTGAACTTGAATTTTTCCGCCATCAGGGCAATGCTGTTGAGCAAGGCTGACAATAATACGGGAACTTCGACTATGGGGTCACCGTCGAGGATCGACTTCCTCGACGGCCTTATTTGCTGATCCTGAGGCGTACTTTGCTCCGAGTCCGTCGCGTCGTGATGACACATTTGCGGAATGTAATTTTTCAGCACGTGACACATCATTTGAAACGCGATGACCGCCAAGTCCTGATAACAAGAGGATTCGTCAACAAAGCCAATGCGCGTTTCTTCTCATTTCACAATGTCATGGGAATTTAATTTATTTTCACCCTGTCCATGACGTCTTTCAGCTCCATCACAATGTCGACCGTAGCTTTGCATATTTGCTCGAGTGGCAAATCGTCGCTCCCGTGCATCACAGCTTTCGTGCTATAAACCATCCTCTGGACGGGATAGCACGTTACGTCGAATAGCTTGTCGATGAACATCTCGAAGAAATCGTGGTCCTTCGTGTAGTGTGATCTTATGCAGACGCACAGCGGTGTTATCTGACAGGAGAGAGAGAGGGAGACAGAGAGGAGAGAGAGAGAGAGAGAGAGAGAGAGAGAGAGAGAGAGAGAGAGAGAGAGAGAGAGAGAGAGAGAGAGAGAGATTCGTAACAAAACGCAGTGGAATGTTTTTTATGTTTACTTTAAGGGCTTACACCACTCGAAATATCGAAAATTAAGTGATTTTTCGCGATTTTTTTTGGGTTGAAGGACAACTAACAAGGACCATCCCTCAGGTGACACCCTTCGATTTTGTTGAAATTTGGATATGTTATAAAGCACCGAAAAGTAAGCGATACGTATTTTTTTGATCGGCGGAAAAACGGTTTTGAGGGGTGAAACCACCCCTTGAAAAAAGGCATCTCTAGGGGTCATATAGCAGTTTCACACACGAGGAGTCCACCGATTTTAATGAAACAAAAACGAAAATTCTTCTAATCCGAAGCAATAAAAAATCCACTATAGTGATATTGCAAAACAAAATTAATGGGTGAACCACCCCTATATTAAGGGGTCGTTTCACCCCAGAATTTCCATTTCACGATTTCATATTTCGAACTCAACAAAAAAGTCAGCTTCCACCTTGCACAGGGTCGTAAGGAGTAGAACAATGCTCACCAGCAGTGCGATAGCCTGATGTTCATATTTGTGATCCAGAGGGAGCGTGAATTTGTGGGTCACCTGCAGCTTCGTCCAATATATGAGCGACATTTTGTGCGTTTTTGCCAGCTCGATAATGTATTTTTTGGACAACAGTAACATCTGCGCGAAGCACAAGCCCTGGCGAAATTTCGTGAATACTTCGAGATCGACGAGCTCCGTGTCGTCGCTGAGACCCTGCTTAAGTATTCGTATGTTCAGTAGGATCCAGAGTTTGTGAATGTGTTGAAAGAATTGCGTGCTTATGCAAGCCTGAAACAATGCCCTCGCTCGTGACTCGAGATTCGTGAGTTTCTCGAACATGTCCGGTATCGTATTGTCCAGCGAGAGAAAGAGCGTGTCCTCGAGTATACTCGTTATAAGATCCAGCGAGTTGCACAGATGCTTGTTCTGATTCAAATAGAGATCCTCTAGGGATGGATGAGTCTGACCATTGACCGTGGTCTCTAATAGCGGAGCGGCCAAGCAAAGTATTATCTCCGCGCAAAAGTCCTCCTTCTGAGATTCACGCAGTAGAAAGGAGCTGAGAAAACGCTGACTCTCTCGCGTCACGTACAGCGTGTGATTGTGGAGTGCGAATTTTATTATATCTCGCCAAACGCCTGCAATCGATTTCGTATGCTTCATTATTATTGTTACCGTTATTGGAAAATGTATTTCGCAGCTGCTTTGGCATTCGTAAAATTTCGTCATGTTTTTCGACACAAAAAGTACGTTTTTTAATTACTGTTCCTTTGCGTATTGCTCTAAAACTATTGTTCCTGCTTCAGCGTTGTTTACAATCATCATTACTGTGAATATCCTAGTGAGTTTAGTGTGGTCAGCACCTACCGACAACATTTAGGTTCTTTGTTATTTGATAAATTATCGGAAGTGAGGGTATGGCGGCAGTTGAAACAAACGGTCCGGGGTCAATTGAAACGTGTTTCTATTGACCCCGAACAAACATTCTATACGCAAGCAAGTTTTCCAAATCTTGTTTTTTTTTTTAGATGCCAAGAAACCGTCCGAAACGACATACCGCGGAAGTTGCGATCTCGAAAATTATAAAATGCATATGAAGATGCCAAGGAATATATTTAAAAATAAAAATATTAAAACGATAAATAGGGGTAGGAAAAAGTGAAAGTCAACGATATACACCGATACCCCAGAAAAAGAAGAGGCGAGGAAAGAGACTGAAGAGAATGACCGCAGAAAACAGGCTAAGAGAGTGAAAAAGAACCTCGAAGACAAAATAAGTCGGTCTCATTGAGTACCTCGCTAGTAACAAAAACTTTTCTCTGACTGATTATGTTTAGTATATTAAAACTAGATGGGCAATATATTGGAGCACCTCAATATACCTTCGGTGACGCCAAAACGAATGAAAAGCAACCAAACCGATTATTTTAATTAAAAGTGTATTTTATTAACAACAAACATACTCTATCACTTCATACACATCATTAACAGTACCTGGGTTTAGTAGAAAAATCAGTTCCATCAGTGGAAAACACCTGTTTCAACTAACCCCAGGCACCGTTTCGATTGACCCCGACGCAGGGTCAAATGAAACGTTTTCCAAGAGTTTTTAAATAGCTTCTGCCTAACAAGGGGTAACTGCCTATCTTTCTGCAAACCACGCATATTTAATCACCGGGGCGAAAGCAAGTGCGCTTAATTGATGAAGAATCAAAGAATGAATTTGTATGGAATCTTCCCTTGACGCAATTTCTCTGTTATTTTTTAACAAATCGGGATCATTTTGTATTTGCTTTGTGAAATGTTCACTTGCCGGTAAAAATATACATCGCACGGTTGGCAAATCGGCGTGCACTTGGGCGGTATAACTTTAATATCGCATGTACATGCCTTCTTCTCGTCTACAAAGATGTGATCGCAAAGCGTTTGATCAGCGCCAATGATTAAATATGCGTGGTTTGCATCGAACTTAATTGAGGAAAGACCGCTGTTTTTAAATGTCAATCAAGTATGCTTTTCAATAACGCTGCTCAAAAGTCCGTGCGCCTGCAAGGCCATAGCTTTTATACAATGTGCGCGTTGCTCTTTGGTCTTGTGTTTTGCTTGCTTTTACGACAAATACCACCCGCAATATTGTTCTGATGTAACAAGCGACCACAGTGATAGCGAGTAAGAAAAACCTGTATATTGTAATGAAAAATAATAAACTGCAGTTTCTTGTGAAAGATGTTATAATTTCTTCCTCTCTTTTTTTTTGCGTGAAAAATAAAATAATAAATAATTTTAAAAAATGGAAAGTAAAAAATTTTATAAATAAAAAAAAAATAATAATAAATAATTAGACGGTTTTGCATCATCCATCGAATTTATTTATATTTTGTGAAAAAAAAAAAACGCCATCACGGGACTCGAACCCTGGACCTCGAGCGTCAGAGCCGGGAACCTTGGCGACTGGGTCACGCCCGTTGGTTCGACAAAGGTGCAACCGTACTGGTATAGTAGCTACTAGTAGCTACGAGCTAAACTTTCGAACGTTTTTTCTCGAAAACTAAAGAGCGTTGTATAAAATCCCGTTACTCAGGTACTCAGTGTAGGTCCCTCTACAACATATCTGAGACTTATCAAAATCCGTAAGTGACAGCCTGTAAGGTTCCGCTTGCACTCGGAAACGGAAAGTTGTGGATCGAATCACAAGATACTTTTATTTTTCTTTCTCGTTATCAATATATCATTTTGAATAAAAACTTCGGTATGGCCAATTTATAATTGAATACTTCAGCCAATTTTTTATTTGATTGTTTTAATCGATTTTTGTAAGTGAATTTATATACTTGACTTATAAATAAAAATGTTATTTATGTTACTAATTCGATTCTTCTTGATTGAGTGGAACCGAGGATTTCATAAGACTGATAACAACGGCACTTCGATGAGTACAGCTGTAGAAGCGAATGTACGTCATGTTATGATCGGTTTAGGTTAGTCTCATCATGTCTCCCCGATCACAACGACACACGGTGGCGGCGATAAGAAAGAAAAGCTCGGACACTAAGCGGCCCGCTCGCCGCTTATCAAATACGACCGTCGTTTCAAGACCTGTATATAAGACCGTGGTTTCCCTCATATCTCATAAACTACTTGTGTTTTTATTATGTATTACTATTATTATATTTATCATATAAACTACTGTTTTCAGTATCTTTTTGTTTTTTAAAAATTATTTGTTTCTTTTCTTCACACTATTACACTTGCAGGATGGCCCTATCTCCTCTCTTTATCGATTCTACACTGCAAGGCTTTCATTTTTAAGCACATCTAAACATCACCGTATAAACCCCTTGACCGATTAGGCTCATTATCCGAACTTAACCATTGTAGTTGCATGAATTACTTGCCCGCAAAATTATACATATTATAATACTGTACTATAATACAATACTATTATAAAAGCGGAAGTGACTCTGACTTTCTGTCTGTCTGTCTCTCGCATTTTTAGTTCACGGAAAACTCGCTTTGCTCGGTATCAATGCCCGGAACCTATACCTTGCAACCCTTATATTTTTACAACCCCTTGACCGATTTCGCTCATATACGAACTTAAAAATTATATTAGCATGAACTACTTGCCTACAAAATTTCATGAAGATCGGATCAACGGTACGCAAGTTATCAATGAACAAACATGCAAACATACGAACGCCGATTTGTTCCCGTACATTGTGAGACCTCGCTTTGCGGAATTTTAGGATTCCGTAGTCAAGCAGGGAGACCTTATAACTTTGTCACACCCATTTGTTTGTCACAGCCTCACAGTTTTTACAGTTTTAAACCTACATGCAGGACAATTTTCCGGTGGATGCTTCCGATGAAGATCACAATTAATATGTAGCAAAAGCCTGAGACGAATTTTTTTATGGTTTTTCCCCGAATACCAAAACGTCGGCCTTTTTTTTTGTTGTGCAACTCATCGAGTGGGGGTGGATTGGACAGGTCTTACAAAGTGAAAGTGAGGTTCCATTTGCCAATTTTATTTTTCAAATTACGTTCATGAAATATTAAACGTTAGAGCAATGTGCAATGTGTCTTTCCGCCTCTCATTTTTCAACTGTTCAGTTAAACACCTAAACAAAATTCGGGTACCGGCATTTTGTTAAGGGAGAAGATTCCTTTAGGCGAGGACATTTTTTTCTGATTTTCATAATTTTTTTTTAAAGGCCAGATTTCTTCCCAATTTTTGAGACTTAGAATATGTTTTCTTACTACTTTTGACTGTTACTTGGTATTTTTTTATTATATTAATCTTTACAAATGGTGGAGGTATGTAACAGTCTTCTAAACTGCATTTTCAAAACTGTCGTGACATATAGCTAAAAAACTAATCGACCGATTCTGATGAAATTTGGTATAAATCGTCCTAATCTTATTGCCTAAATGTTTTTGATAATGAAAAAAAAAGTGTTTGTTTTATTGCAAAATGTAGTCATTTTTTTCGGGAAATTCGATCTTCTTGTTGCAAAGTGTCCCATTTAATCGATTTCCAACACTTCTCACTTTTTCTTGGTTGATATTCTGCGCGTGAGTTTTAATGAAAGAAAAACCTTCGTTGTTTTTTTTCGATTAATCCCGCCGACACTATGTGTAACACCGTCTGGCGACATCCGCCGCGACCCGTTTAGAAGACCGTGTCACACTTCCGCCTTTATTAAAGATTAATAAAAAGCAATACCATGCAACAGCCAAAAGTAGTAATAAAACATCCCAAGTGTCAAAAATAGTAAAGAAGTCTTCCCTTTTACGAAAAAACATGAAAATCAGCTATTCTTTTCTCGTCTAAAAGTATCTCCTTAAAACTTCTGATTAAAATTGTTTTAGACAAGTTACATGAGCAAATTGTGAGCAAATTGTGCTCACAATTTGCAATTTGCATGAGCAAATTGTGAAAATATGGACAACCAAGTTGCCGTCAATTTGACTTCATGAAAATGCGTAAAAAATATAAGAGTACGGCACCAATAACTGTTGCATGTTTTAAGCCTTGTTAATGAAATATCTAAAATTAAACACCCAGTCCCCACTTTTCACTTCACCCGTGCCATTACAGTGAAGCTTCAGTTATACGTTTTTCAAGGGGTACAGCAAATATGACGTATAAGTGAGAATAACGTAGACGTGAAATACGTGAAATACAGTATGTATCTGAAACTTTTTAACATTTGAAAATGGCGATTGATGCATAATTCCCGATGTTTTTCAATAGCAGTACCTCCATTGATGTTTGGTTTTCGCATTGAACATTTGATTGGTAATAATTGAGTAATTAACCAACTCAAGTTTTCGAATTTTCGTTTTGAACTTTTATTTAATGCTAGTTTGTAGCAGAAACATCGAAACATCAAACAAAACATCAAGACGCAGTCACATTAAATTTTCTTCGGCAAGAGAATATCACATGTGATTAACATATAACTGAGAAAAAACGAACTTCGAAACTGACGCTGGAGAATAAAATTAATAACGTATAAGCGCGAAAAACATATAAGTGAAAAATGTATAAATCACATTTATTACTATCTTTATGAACGGAATCTGCCGTGGCTACAGAAATTTGATGTATAAATGATAAAAGCGTATAAGTGCAAAACGTATAAACGAAATTTCACTGTACATTATAATGATTGGAGATTATTGAATGAAATTGAAACTACTGTGCAACAAATGATTAACAACATAAACAACTAAATTGACAATTGACTACGGACCCTACTTTATGCATGTTCCGACAATCTCTCGGAAGATTCTTTTAAAAACGTTTCCTCACCAGTCTCTCTAATCCATGCCCTTCCGCTCTGGTGATGTACAAAATCCATCAGCATCACTGTGAAAGCCATCTTGACGGATGCCGTCAAGTTGTCGCTCCGCACGTCCAATGTGCCGCAAATTTTGTCGATAATCTCGTCTCGTCTGAGACTTTGAAATCTTCCCTCCTCGCGTCCGATAACACCCATGAGTTTGAGAGTGAAAATGGCTACCGGCTGGCAGGGCTTGTTGGTCGCCGACCACACCGTTGAAGCCTCGCTCAACCATTTTGTGTATGTAGCGATATGCTTGGAATTCAACAGATTGGCTGAAAACGCGATATTTTTCGCTATGAGGTTGCAACGAAAACATTGTAATATCGGTATTTGTTAAATACGCTAATGTAACATAACCTATAAACTGGAATTTATTTTCTACAACTCTTATTCCCCCGCAGTCGACAGAAATTCAATTTATGACTCATCTGCCTTATTAGAGTTTTCAAAAACATAAAAACCTTAAATTGATCCGCGACTACTGTCATCTAATTTTAGGAAGAATCTGGATACGCAATACGATTGAAACGTGTCTTGGAAAAAACAAGTAGACCAATGTTTTTCTCTGGACGCTCACAAAGTTCGAAAAAAGCAAAGTATTCTTAGCGAATATGAGAAAATTATTTTCATGTAAAAACTTCCGATACCCGGCGACCATCATTACCCCCGATGAGCATATAATTTTAGATCGGCGTTAAGAACTCGTACGATAGCCCGTTTGGCGGTTGAGCGAACAATTTCGTTTACATTCGGTACCGCGTCTAATTGCGTGAACGAATAAACAGGAAGAATCGGCGGTTTGCTGGCAAACAAAAACCGACGATACTGCGATTTGAGGTTAGGAACGCTTCACCGTCGAAATTTTCAACGAATTGGAGTTGACGTAAGAAATAAGTTAAATAGAAATCGTATTTTCAAGCGATCGATGTCTTACTTTCGTTGGATTTTTCGGAAATGTGAGTCAACAGTAGATCGAGATAAGTGGGCGATGTGATAGCGTAATTCGGCGAGAGAAAGAGTCTCAAAACCTCGTCGAGCCTCTCGTCAATACTCCGTGCAGACATAATTCACACACGCACTCTAATTCTCCAAGTAATATTGCATACAATTGCGGATTAATAATGGATTTTCGTAACTTCGTCGACTATTAATCCGATGCTCCGACAATTATATTTACGATAGACAAAGAGTATATGTATGAAAAAAAAACATTTATCGCGAACCGTCAGGTTCATGGAATTGAACTGAAACAGTACTGGCGCGTACTCGCGTCGATATAAATGCGTCTATCGCGCTCGTTAATATATATATATATATATGGCGTATTATGTATAGGCGATGTGTGTATAATAATTATGGATAAACACAGGCTGCAGCGAAGTACACCATCAATTAGATATATCCGACGAGTTATATATGCACACGTATCTCCCGATACAAAATCCAAATCTTTGAAGTATCAGGCTTCTATATAGGTATATACGGCGGAGACACTTGGCTAGTCAAACGGCTAGGTATACCATCTACTTTCTGACATATTAACATTATCACATTCACCGGCAACCTTTCGATGTCTCTGTTCTGATTTACGAACCAAACTCGTTGCATCTCATTATATAAATTTACAAGACCAGAGAAGAGAGCGAGGGGGGCTACATCTACCTAAAAATTAGGATTTTTTTTTCTGGGAAACGGTTGGTAAAAACAAATCCATCTTTTTTAACACAAAGGTACATTGAAAATCTCTGAAAAATCACCAAAAAATACAGAAAAACAACACAAAGATGGCCGCCGGCAGATTATGACATTTTTTCTGCGGCGTTTGGCGGTGGACGCTCTCCAGCTTAAACGGTCCATCTAAAATGTAAACACCAAACGGGTTATTCAAGTTAACAATGAATACCAGTCGTTCACGATCGTCGACTTTTAAAATCATTCTGTTTAACAACGTGGCGACGAATTGAAACTCGAGCATGCAAAATCTATGAAAAAACTCGTCATTCCTACGTAACTATTAAAAAGTGAAGATCGAATTAAAAAAGTGACATCGTCAACGACCTTTAAATGTTTCTCGTCGTATTACCTGTAAATTTGGAAATAATCCATCAAGTGGTTCTCGAGATATCATGTCCACCGATTTTGAATTGTGTTTCGAGAAAAACGCGTATTTCAAACATTAATGAAATATGGTGCTGCCACCGGCCGCCTGGCCGACTGTTAGAAGCTGTTGCTCATTCGGTTTTAGGAATATTTCAATGGAATTTTTAAGTAATATAGCTGCCCAGTAAACCAAGCGTACCTTTGGTACAGTGTATCGCAAATGTGGAGTACGCCGTACCCCACAGTACCGGTAATGTACGGGTACAGGATACCAGCGTAGTCGTACCTCCACGGTATCGCTACCGTGCTGCAGTGCACGGTGCCTCCACGGTGGCGATACTGTACCGGTACCGTACTAGTACATTGGCGGTAGAGCATACCGTACGGCGTACCGATAATGTAGGAGTACCGTCCGCACGTACGAGGTGGCAACAGTAGCGGTACGGCGCTCTCCACATGAGAGGTACATTTCCGATACTTGGTTAGCTGGGTGAAAGGTGATACTATCGAATAAAAATATTATTGGAAAATGCAATGTTTCGACCCACGTGGGTAGATTTAGCCTGTTAAAGTAACCGACTGTAGGTAATCGCAATTGCTTAGTAAACAGTACACGCAAATCTCACTCCATCGTTTTGTCGCTGCTGTTCTGCGTTGTAATGTGACCATTTTTTTCTTACTCGGGGATCGTTCCGTGTACTTTGCTGGATTAATTTTCCTGTGATTTTTTGTACAACACTGTTTCGCGCTTAAGAATCGACGATATTGCATCGTTCGACGTTTTAAACTTGCCAATACGATAGAGTAAGAAATGGCTACCTTGGAGGATAAATCCATATGGGAAGATCGCGAGGTATTTGTCACTTTGTTTCCTCGTATAAAGAAAAAGAACGCGCATGCCGGAGGTTATGAGTCCCGAATGACAAGCATTTCTTGCCCCATTTGGTGAACACACATCTGACAGTGGTTCTAAATATTTATTTCCTTTTATTGGCACTATCGTGATTAATTTCTGATATGGTAATTAGTTGAACCGTATTTCTTAAAGCGATTTGTAATGATAACTCAATATTGTTGCCGTTACTATCATTATTGTCATTGCTATCATTAAAACAAACATTTTGACTGATGTTTTCTTAAATAACTGCTTGCAATCGTGCCTATGTAGAGCTGTCAGTTTGCAAAGAGTGAAACTTTTGTTTAGTTTTTAAGATTTTTTACAATCAGGCAGAAATGATGGGCATATTACGATTTTTCGAGTGCAATCATGTGTAAATACACGTTTTGAATATATTGTTCATCAAACCAAACCGTTTAATTTCTCTTTATTCAACTTTTTTCCTCCAGATATTTTATTTTCAATCCGGTAGTCCTCAAGCTATAGCTCGTACTTGAAAAAAGCACGGCTGTACAAAACGACGAATAACTTTGTGGAAAGAAATCGGAGAGAAAAATGCTTGCAGGAAAATCAGAAGTGAATGTCAGCTCATCTAAGAATTTATTTTTGTTATGCCTCTGAAAATGATACACAAGTTCTGGAAAATTGAAAAATTACATTAAAAATAAAATTACATAAAGCAGCTTGTTTATTAATTTCTTAACCTTCCGTTGCCACCCTGGGTCATTATGACACGGACAAATTTCAAACAAAATGCAGAAAATTGAAAATATTTGATAATTTTTTACAATTTAGTTTTATATTTACCGAATTTTTATTATGCAGATATAATAAAAAGTATTAAAAGTAGATTCCTAATTTAAAAAATAAAAACCATCGGTACTTCTTTAGAGAAGTGACTATTCCACAAAAAAGCATAACATTTTTTGTTGCTATTTTCTCATTTTAAAATGATATTCAGTCGGGGGAAGCTGCACCCCCCCCCCATACAAAGTTAAGGGGTTTTGAAGTGAGCAGAAACACGTGATACAATACGGCATTTTTGGATATTTCAACACCTACATTGAGGGTGGAGGGTGGGGGGGTTTATAAAAAAAGCCTTCCTGAATACAAACAAACCCAAACAAGCCCAGCCCCCTTCGGAGTAAGGGTTTTAATACAGGAATTTTTGAAAAATTCGAAATTATTTTTAACGATTTTTTGCTCGTAAAAAATTGTTCATGAAAAATTTCAGCTTCTCCCGACTGAATACCACAATTATAACCCAATAAATGAGAACAGCAAAAAAAAAATTGGGCTCATTTTTCGGAAAAGTCACTTATCTGAAGAATTACCAAAGCATCAAAAGGGTTATCAATGGCAGGTGGATAAAGTACCACCTCGGTAAATTTGACCCGGTGCATCCAATTATGGCCAAAGATAAGTGTGTGAACGGAAGGTTAAATACTTAGAACATTGCACGTTTTGGGGCTGAAAAATTAAACTTTACGATTGAAATTTCCCAAAGTACGCTCATACCTTTTGCCAGTAGTGTAGATATGATTCTCCATTTTATTAAGGTATCTCTCTCACGGAGGGCCGTGTTTTGCAGGAGCATTAACACGGTCCTACCGAATCATTGGTAAATTGCAGTGGCGCTTGATAAAAATCAGTCACTTTCAATTATTATACCCAATGACAAACTGGAATTAACAATTTCGCCAAAATTTAGTAGATTCAGATATTTTTACACTTTCTCTGACAAGTCGCGGCTACGAAATTGCTTTCGCTAGTCACATTCTACCAACTTTTACCATTAATATTCTCTTTAAACATTTGAGTTTAAAGAGTTTTCTTTCGATTTTTTTTACACCCGTTGCACAATTTATATGAAGCATCTCGAGTTATTTAGTGTATAAATTATTAAATAGAAATGTGGCCAGCGTGTAATAACTCATAAAGTGCCGTCTCATTTGTATAAATGAGACGGCACTTTATGAATTATTACAATTTATTACAATTTGGATATGAATGATTACAATTTATCACGATTTATAGAAAATCGCATGCATACAAAAATTTGTTTTGTTATATTTATATTGACGCTTACTTGTTACACTTCTGTAGAATCACCCGAGCGACAAAAATTGTTATAAAAACTAAACTATTGAAAAAATGTACTTGGAAATTTTGTCAGATCATCTAAGGCAGCGGTTCTCAAACTTTTCTGGCGACGGAATCCTTTTGAAACACTAAATATTTTACACAGCTCTAAAAACCCTACAAAAATGGGTACTTTACATAACAATGTATTAATTCCACTGTAAATTGATGAAATTGTTTCCATTTGTTGGAAGGTATGAAGTTGTTTTTTTTTTTTCGGTGGAGCCCTAACAGAGGCCTTGTGGAGCCCCAGGGCTCCACGGAGCACACTTTGAGTGTGGCTGCTCTAAGGAGTTTACTTTAAAACACCACGTAGGTTATTTAGCCAAAAATCAAATTCAACCCTTGCCACACTTCTGTCGAATACACATCAAGACATTTCCTCATAAGAAAAAAGTGGGTGGGGTGATTCGAACCCCACAGTGGCAAGTACGAGTTACATTTAAATTTATATTTGAGATTTATACAAAACTCATTTATACGAAAATGGTCCCACACAAATGAGATGATTTTTTGAGTCGTACTTTTTCGTTCAAAGTTCGGTAACTTGGCTTAAAATTTTACCAGCATACTGGGGCCTATTTTTACTTGGTTATAGACAAAAATCGGTCGACCGTTAGATATGCGGTTTCGCGAAAGGAATACCTTAAGGTGGGAGCCTGAATTAGGAGGTCAGAAGAAAGCGTTTTTTCGGGATTTTTTTTTGAAGGGAAAAACCAAGTGAGCCCGGTAAACATTGAGGTATCTTTTCATGTATAAAAAAATGTTTCAACATGAAACAATAATGACTTCAGATTTATCAGCCTCTTCTTGACTGTAATTCTTGATTGAAACAAAAAAACCAATAAAACGTTCAATTGTCATATATTTTTCTTCTGGGCGAATTAAGAAAAAGCTGAAAAAACCGTCAAATTATGACTTCTCTCGGGATTGAAAAAAAGGGTTTAAAAAGAACACTTTAATGTGCTATAAAAATGATTTAAAAATACTTAAACACCGGTTTTTCAAATTCACTTAGAAGCGATTTTCATACTGACGAAAATATACTTTGGTTTGATTCAATAGGTCGTTTAGTTGTTTTGCTATCACGCCCGCCAATCTGGAAAAATCGTGAAAATAAAAATGGAGAAAACACGCTTCAAAGTTTTCAATAGGAGGAAATATCAATATCAAATATCAATCGCTTCTCTGCTTTTGGCCTTGTATCTTCGAAAATATTTGCAATTGGCCTCTGTAATTTTGTAAATATATTCTTGGATAGTTTATCTATCGATTTGAGCAATTAAAAAAAAAAACGATTTTTCGAACTTTCTAATTCACGCTCCGCCCTTAAGGGGAGGATAGGGGTTTCAGCGTGAACAAAAAAACACTTTTTTGCGAATTTTTTTCATCTATATGGATAGAGTAAATTTATCGAAACCTTTTGTACATTGTTGAGTGTCATTTCAAGAACATTCCGTGAAATTTGTACGCGAAAATATCCACAAACAAGCCGGTGACAAAGCTTTTCCAAGAACGCCTTTAGAAAAACACGATTTGCGGTGTTCACTGTATCTCAGCTAGAAATTATCTGAAATCAAATACCATGAAAATTTAGTCAAAGTATCATCAAATCCTCCCCCAACGGTCTTTGATAACTTTTTTTCATTTCTAATTTTTTGGCGGTCATGTAAAGTGAAAAGTTCTATTTTTCACGAAAAATTCCGCCATTTTGGGGGTGGAAAAACCCCTCAATGTAAAAAAAATCTCAAACTAACCGTTGGGGGGAGGTATTTTATATGTAGAAAGTGTGTACCAAGTTTGAAATAAATCGGTCATGTAGTTTTCAAATGGCAGTGAACACGGACTTTGAAAAAGTGGTTTCGAGAAAAACGCGTTTGAAGTTTAGAGAAGTCGGAGGAGCGGGACTAAATAGTCAATAACTTCGAGAGTTTTGCTCCGATTGACTTGACATTTTGGGATTATATTCTTGAAATGTTTAACTATAAGAAAAGACAAAAAAAAATCGATTTTTCAAAAGTGCAACCACCTACCCTCCCCTTAAAATTTTACAAGGCTCGGTTAAGTAGTTTCAAAAAGCCAAAGTTTGTTCGGTAACACAAATAAAAAATAAAAAATGTACTGTATTTCGAAAGTGCAACAACTTCAATATCAATATCTATAGTATAATCCTATGAAAAAATTCGCGAAAATAGCTTTTTTTAGCGTCCGAAGTGAGAAGAGCCCTCACCTCGTCACGTGGCGAGGCTCTCGGATAGTTAACGATCAGCGAACTTTGCAGGAGACCCTCAGCGAGGATGTGCTGCGTATGTCGACGGACGAGATAGTGTCGCGCACGCGTCTACTGGACAACGAGATCAAAATCATGAAGAGCGAAGTGATGAGAATATCGCACGAGTTGCAAGCCCAGAACGACAAGATAAAGGAAAACACGGAGAAAATAAAGGTCAACAAGACGCTGCCATATCTGGTGTCGAACGTGATAGAGCTGTTGGACGTTGATCCTCAGGACACCGGGGAGGAGGACGGTGCCGTTGTCGATCTCGACGCTCAGCGAAAGGGAAAATGCGCGGTGATAAAGACATCGACGCGTCAGACGTATTTCCTGCCGGTGATAGGTTTGGTAGACGCGGAGTCTCTGAAGCCCGGCGACCTCGTTGGCGTCAACAAGGACAGTTATCTGGTACTGGAGACACTACCGGCTGAGTACGACGCGCGAGTCAAGGCAATGGAGGTGGACGAGCGACCGACCGAGCAGTATTCCGACATCGGTGGGCTGGACAAACAGATCCAAGAGTTGATAGAGGCGGTCGTCTTGCCCATGACGCACAAGGAGAAATTTGAGAATTTGGGTATACAGCCGCCTAAGGGGGTCTTGCTTTACGGACCGCCGGGTACCGGAAAGACGCTCTTGGCTCGCGCGTGCGCGGCGCAGACCAAGTCGACTTTCCTCAAACTAGCCGGCCCCCAATTGGTTCAGATGTTCATCGGCGACGGCGCCAAACTCGTGCGTGACGCTTTCTCACTCGCCAAGGAAAAAGCACCCGCCATAATATTCATCGACGAGCTCGACGCGATAGGCACGAAGCGATTCGACTCCGAGAAAGCCGGCGATCGCGAGGTCCAGAGAACCATGCTGGAGCTTCTCAATCAATTGGACGGTTTCAGCTCGAATGCCAACATCAAAGTAATCGCTGCCACCAATCGCGTCGATATTCTTGATCCTGCTCTTCTCAGATCCGGACGGTTGGATCGAAAAATCGAATTTCCACATCCGAACGAGGAGGCGCGGGCGAGAATCATGCAGATCCATTCCCGCAAGATGAACATGTATCCCGATGTTAATTTCGAGGAATTGTCGAGGTCCACCGATGACTTCAACGGGGCTCAGTGCAAGGCCGTTTGCGTCGAGGCCGTAAGTTAACGTTTTATTGCCATCAACTATGTACTTAAGGTAGTAGTCTCGTCAAGGCGTTTTTCTATAGATTTTTTCATTTATTTTTAAGACACATTCAAGACACTATTAAGGATGTATGGCAGCTACTGCAGAGTCGTTACAGAACTGATTATGCAATTTGCAAAAATCGCATTTAAAGACTAAATAAAATAATTGTAATATTCATTAAAGCTAAAAAGGAGATTTACCACAGCTCAAAGTAAAACATGCGGTACAGAAAGAAGAATTTTCAATTTTTAACTGCAAATTTAGTTGTGTATTTGATGTATGTTTTCCCTGACGTTGTCGTGGTTACGACATACGAGCTAAAGAAATACGAAAACGGTCCCATTTAACTCGCAATATCTCGCAAAATATATGGGCACATGTCGATTTTTTATTTTTACCGTATCATGCATATTACAGCGATACCGCACAAAAGTTTTTTTTACAAAAGAGTACTCCGGAAATACCTTTTTTGCCAATGTAAAGGGAATTTTGGACGTACAGTCCTATGTTCCCCGTGTTAAATGACCCAACTTTGAATTCGTTTATTTCAGCATTCACGTGGGCAAATTTTGTTTTTTTAATCTCAAAAAGTTCTTGATATTTTCCTTTACAATATCAGTGAGTTTCAATTCGAACAGCAGTAAATGACTTAGTTGCCATACATCCTTAAGTGATTACCTGCAAAATTTCGAAATGATTCACCCTTCTGTATTCGAGATATTGACAATCAAAGATTGCACGCTTTTACGCGTGTTCTTATGGGGAACGGTGGAAAATTTCACATTTCATGCAATAACGTCGAAACTTTTCTACAGATTTTTCTTTAAAAATTCTCAATTACAGAGGAACATTGACGAAGTGGGTTAAAAAAATCATGAATTTTGAACGTCTAGTTTCAGAGATATAGCGATTTAAATTATGCAATGTCTAGCAACGCTAGCGACTGGAGCGGACAAGAGTCGGCGATCTGGCAGCGCTGCAAGCGTTCAGCGGAGTCATCAGTAGAAAATGTATCAGAGACGCGGCAGATTTTATATATATATATATATCGTCTGAATATCACCTACGCTTTAATAACAAAAATACATGTACCCATTTCAAAAACCATTGATGACCTTGAGAACGCAAAAACTATGACCTAGACAAAAATGAATTTGTCACCACTGTATCAGCCCTTCGAAATCAATCAAATTACCTCCTGACATTTTTTTCGTTACTCTAAAGGCAACGGAGATATTTGGGGTGGTCACCATAAATGGTCCACCTTGTATATACGGGGTGTCCCTCTTATCTCTGCCACCCAAAATAACTCGGTAATTATCTACGTCACAAAAAAATGTTCCAGACAAAAGTTGTACGGTTTGAAGGGGGCCAGAAATGCGACCAATTGCTTTTATTTCGGTGGAGGCGCTAACGCACAGTGAAGGTTACCTCCACTTTTTTAAAGTTTTGTCTGGAACATTTTTTTGTGACGTCGATAATTACCGAGTTATTTCGGGTGGCAGAAATAAGAGGGACACCCTGTGTATATATATATATTGCTAGGTCAAAGTTAGGAAGTGAATAAAATAAAAAATTTGTTGAAACAATAAAACTTTTATGCTCAATTCATCAATTCAACGATTCACGATACGATGACCCACATTTTTGTTGATCATAACCTCTACATGGTTCTTCTTTTCGTTTTCTCTTTTTGCACGGGTCATAATGTCGAGCGCTTTTCTATTTTTGGCGATCGTTTTTCGTTTGGAAAAATTGCCTTCACGTTGCACTTGTTCCATTATTCCGGCCACAGCTCAAATTTTGCATTTCCGTTTATACTAAATATCACGACAAAAATTCGCTGGGCTTGCAGCGTTGCCACGATCTTTGCGATCGCCAGACAACAGTAGAGTGTGCATATCCGTATACGCAGAGTGTCCACGTATTAGTAGCCGGAATGGATATTCCGATACAAAAGTGAGGGTTAGGTGATAGATGGAACGTTATTTTTGGAACTCTAAACATTATACAAGGTGTTTTCTTAATTACTTTATAAATTTTTACATCCTGATGAGATGTACAACCTACATTATGGTTGTACATAATGTAGGTTGTACATCTGCCTGGAAATGTTCGGCCTTTCGTACCAATTTTCGCATGTTTCCGTAATGCACCGTGACGTGATATTATATTAAAAAAATACATATTATTGCGTGCAGGGAATGATCGCACTCAGAAGAAACGCAACGGCAGTCACTCACGAAGACCTAATGGAGGCGATAAACGAGGTTCAAGCGAAGAAGAAGGCGAATCTCAATTATTACGCCTAAACGAAGAGAACACTCATTGATCCATCACCTAGTTATTTATTCGCGTTTTCTTACATGTTATCGAGAACCGATGGAATAATTGCTGTTCGAAACTGAAATTTATATCGAGCGTATGACGTACGGAGTAAACAGTTTGAGTGAAGTAATAAAAATAAAAGAATTTTTTGTCTATTATATCGTTTTTTCTCTTACTCATCGTAATAATATAATAATTTTAAGGAATATCAATACAAATTTTTCGATCATACGTTACGTCGGATACAAACATATTTCATTTATCGGTCTATGAGACGGATTGGTCTTTCGGCTGTTGGAAAAAACGAGAGAACAAAAGAATTGATTCTTATGGGATTATTATTTTTTTTCTCAAATTTGCTCTCATCGTCTCCTGTGACTCCTCCTTTTGACCCTGCAATGACGAAACAAAACAACGTTTAATTTTCATACCCTTACGCCGAATACGTTTTCCGTTGACTTGAGTAATTATTTGTACTTTTTGGGTCCTTTTACGAAGCACCAATCGACGGATATCGCTTGGCCAAGGATCTCGGTGCCGTTGAGCGCTTCCTTTGCAGCCTGAGCCTCCTTGAATGTCTCGTACTCGACTAGAGCATATCCCTTCAGGAAACCCGTTCGCCTGTCCAGATTCAAGTGTAAATTCTTTATCTGCCCGAATTCGGAAAACTTGTCTTGTATGTCGTCCTCTTGGGCCTCCTCGTGGACCGAATTTATGAACAGTATCCATCCTTCCACAGCTGTTCAAAAGCGAAAGATCCGACGGTTTAAAATATTGAATATTGAACGATTTACGATGGGTTTACGACGGGCAAGATAGGCTTTTTTTTCTAAATCTTCAGAAATGTTTAGTTTGCGTTAATCCGTTGTTAGAAATGGTTTATCTTGATGCTAAATAGTCAACAAAAAATTACATCGCCCGTGGTGCGAACGTCTTGCCCATTTAATCGTTCGTAAAATTACGTACATTAAACTATTTTTTTTTCATTTCAAGGGACATTTAATTTTCAAGGGACATTTAACTTTCTCGGCTTGAAAAAATCGATTCTATGGAACCGTATTATTCAAAGGTATACACGTTCGCGAGTGTCTTTAATTTTTTTGCAGGAAATTCGCAAAATTGCCAAAGTTGACAACCTCGCAGCTGGCTTATTTTACACGTGCGTGAGTACTTTTTATATAGTAGTAGTAGTAGTATGTCTTTATTTCGTGGTATACCCTCTCAGGGTGTTTACACAGGTATCCCCCCACTACATAACCAGTCCCCCTTTTTGTTTTACTTTCCTTTCGCACGCACTTAAATCTAAATACATTCTATTTGAGTTTCTTCTTTTACATAAAATATTTAGAAACTACCCTTACAAACTACTTATATTCTCTATCTATTCCTATGTATATTTCGTTTTCTATCTCTTTTCGGTTTTGATCACCTTCTCAAATTGCCTTATGTATGTACCTAGTGGTTCCGCCGGTCCCTCCTTCAACGCCATTTCTATTCTCCTATTTATCTCCTCTCTTTCTCCATCCCCTAACCACTTTTCCAACTCCTCCACTATTTCTTTTTTAATTTTTCCCTTTATTCCTTCACACGTGCATATGTGGACCAAATCTTCTATTTCTTTTTCGCAGCTCCTGCACTTATTGTCGCTATATCCCTTGGTGCCTTCCTTCCCCACATTCCCGCATCTGAGTCTTGCCCATGTCTCCTTCATTCCCGACGTTGTGTTTCCCTCCTCCCAATACTTTTCTGCTTCGACCGTTTGTTTTCTATTCTTGTATTGTACGCAGTACGTGGATTTTTCGATTTTGATCCAATCCTGCTGGATTTCCTGATCTATTTTTGTTTTCTTTCCTCTTTCTATTATTTCCTTCAATTCCCTTGTATCATTGTTTGCAATGGCCATCCACATTCCTCCCTCTCCTACTTCCTCCATCGCTTTTTGCACCTCCCTTCCCCATTTTGTTGGGTTTCCATTTATAACTCCTCTCGCTTCCTCTTTTAGGCATTTTCGGGGCCATCTTTCCTCCCCTATCTTCATGATTACCCTTAAATAATTTGCCGCTCTCTGCCATGTTTCCGTTGATATACTTCTACGTCCCGATTCCCTTCGCCAGATGTAGTTTGGCGTATTTTTATTGATGCCCATTGCCATTTTTGCATATCCTCCTTCTAATCTCTTGACTACTTCTCGTCTCTTCCAGCCCCACACCTCGCTCCCACAAAGCAAACCACTTCTGACTATCGCATCCATCAAGTGCATCCTTCTCTTTAAACTATTTATCCCGGCCCTTTTGAAAGTACCCCAGGTCGCGTTGGTAGCTCTTTTTATTTTCCCCGTTAGGTTATTCAGATGTTTTTCAAATGTATTCCCGGTCGAGAATACTACCCCCAGATATTTATATTCTTTGACTATTTCCAATTCCTCCCTCCCATACTTCCATTTTTGGTTTTCCTTGTTTCTGCCTCCCTTTTTGAATCTCATTATTTTTGTCTTTTGGATGTTAACTGTTAACCTATTTCTTTGAGTACTTTTTATATATAAAAGTTGGGTACGGAAAACTGCGCTTTTATAAAAATCTAAATTACTTTTTTTAACCTAGCGCACACGAATCCAAGAGAACTCTTCGATCAATGCAATTGAAATTCTGGCATATTATTCGACATATCTGCGGCTAGTGAATGCACCTCGGACGTGTCAATCTTTATATTCGTTTTTTTTTCATCGTAAAAAGATTCCCCAATACATCATATTTTTTATTATACGTTTTTTAAATCCGCCTTTTAACATTTTTATATGCATAATAAAATTGGTTTGTATTTTTTTTTGCAGAGTAATCTGACAAAAGCAATCACGTCTGCCAGCGAGCAGGTGGATTTTGAAGATCCCTCGACAATTGAGAACAATTTCTACAAAAAACATTCGAAAAAACGATGAAAACATTTTTTAGAATAATTTAGAGATACTGAAGTATATTGCGTTGAAGTTTCAAATTTCAGTGTGCTTATATTCCTAAAAAAAATCCATGAGAAAATAGATCGACTCGTCAAGAGCATACGAAGAATATTTAAAGGTATTTCTTTCATGGAGGGCCGTATTTCGTGTGGGCATAAGGGCTCTTCTGAATCATTGGTGAATTACAGTGGCGCTTAAGGAGATTACTCAGCTATCGCGAAATAGTAAGAATTTGCTGAAATTTATTAAGGATATTTGCGAACAGGTGTTACGACTCCGTGTAAAATTTCAAGTAATTTGTCTGTGTCATTGTTGAGCAATTAATTATTGAAGTTAAGCTCTTATACACGGGTGACATAGCAAAAGCTTCATGAGAATTCTAATACGACTGTCGCAACATAATAAAAATAGTTAGAATTGAATGGAAATGGGCGGTAAAAATTCTTGAAATTTTTATGAATAATTTCAACGACGCGTACATCGTTTTGTCTGTCTCGTTATCGAAATATTCGTAAAATAAAACAGAAAATTTCAGCTAATTGGCGTAAAACGATAAAGCGCCCTACGGCACGTAGCAACGCTGCTGCCGAGGCGGTCATTTTGAATAGGCTATTGCTTCCTTGCTGTAAATTTCTTACTGCGGTTTCATAAAGAGTATTCAAATATTTTGAATCATTCTTTACAGAAGCTGCAGTGCATGTGTTTCAACATAACCTTCATCATGTACGTCATGCTTCTATTTTTGTTCAATAATCGCCTATGACAACTCACATCGTTTTGGTCCAGGTTCGTCGAAGTCGTCTTCGCCAGTGTTCATAGACTCGTGATGCCCGATGTCTTCTCGAGTCGACACCAGTTCGGTTCCATGACCTCTGCCCTTCCTCTTCTTCGCCTTTTCCTTTAAACGAGCGATTCCCTCTGAAAAGATCGCGAAAAATTCAGAACTAAGGCGCATATATATATATTTTTTTCTTCGAAATGACACGATCGGGCTGTTCCGCCTATTATGCGTATATTGCGATAATGTACGTTGGCATTTTTGCAAGTGATGTGACCGTAGCGTACTTGTACGAGTGGTTGTTGCGAAGGAAAACACAAACGTGTGGATTTTCTAGGTTACGATGGTGTATCAGCGAAATCGATGGTATTTGACGAAATTTGTTTGAGAGAAAATTGTACTTACGATCTCCTTCATCGTCGACCTCGAACTCTTCCGCATTATCAATATCCAAAACGTCTGCCATTATTGTGATTCTTTCGTTTATGAAGTCTACAAGTTGTGTTTTTCTTCTCAGTGCCGATGCAACGACGACGCAAACGAAGTGAAAGATCTCCCCGTACGAAACAATCGCGGCGCTGTGAACGATCGATAATTCGCGAAACGTCCGTAAGAAGCGCTAGTTCTCAGTTCAAAAAATATTCTTCTCGTGGATTCAGGGTCCCAAGTCGGAATTTTCAAAACGTTGTCCAAAAGTCGGCTAAATGAGTACCAAATGTCCGCCCGGAAGTTATCTTGAAATTAACAATCATCGCAAAATATAACTGTTGGGCACATGATAACTTATAAGTAACTTCCAAGCGGACATTTGGTACTCATTTGTACAACTTCTGGACAACTATTTGGAAATTGCTACCTTGTAACAGCCTAGCGTAAATGTCCAATTGACGTCGATATGTTACCGTTGTCAGGTTATCTTTGTGACATGACCGTAAGATAACTATTCGACATTTTTCAAGAGACCATCCCGTATAATCCCAAGTAGCAATTTTCAAGAAGTTGTCCAAAAGCAGGCTAAGTGGGTACCAAATGTCCGCCCGGAAGTTATCTTAAAGTTAATAACCATCCAAAAAGATAACTGTTGGACACATGGTAACTTATAGATAGCTTCCAAGCGGACATTTGGTACCCATTTAGACAACTTCTGGACGACTGTTTGGAAATTACTATTTGGGATGCTGCCGTAAAGTTATATTTTTTATGCTATCTTTCGGCGATGAAAGCGGATGTCTAAAAGGGATCCCAACAAGATTATCCAATTGGCGAATTTTTTAATCAAAAAGTTATCTATTCACTAGTATCTATTGTATCTAGTTCAACGTTGTCCAAAGGATATCATAAAGACGAATTAAATAAGACGTCCTTTTCATGACATCTTTCAGATATCGGTAATATGCTGTCTTTCAAGATATTAGGTATTGGCGGGAAACAGTAAAAAGTCATCAAAATGTTGTTCCAGAGATGACATCCAATGGATCACTTTTATCATAGTGCGAATATAGTGTTTCATATTTTATTTCACCGGCAAAAAATTGTGTGTAACAACAAGTAGTTGAACCAATAAAGCTGTTGGAATATATATACGTGAGTGCCTACATATCGTACAATACACAATGTTCGTTTGGTGAGAAATGTGTGGATTAACAAGAGTAACTAACATTATCGGATCGATTACTTAATTGCGTTCGCATAGAGAGCGCTAATCGCATAGAATTACATAACCTTCAATTTTTTGTCCGATCATTTATTCCGGTTAGTGCGGCTAGGTCATCGCGGGATACCGACTTGAAGATGTTTTTCATTCGCAACGTCATCTGTTACTCAAGTTGCTTAACCAACCATATTCAAAATATATCAAACATGCATTCAGTTTGTATGTTTGATATATTTAAGATGTATCTTAAATGGATTTATATTTATATATCGCATAGGTTTTACTCTTACCCAAAAATATAATTGGCATATCCAACTTTTGGAACCAATTATATTTAATACAGGTTTTATATATTTTTCGATATATTTTTTATATATTTTATTTTTATCTGGGAGTGGTCTTCGAACGATCTTTGAAAAGTTCTCGCCTTCGTCTTTTATATTTTACGGTCTTCGCATTTATAGCTCGAAATTTTCTCCCGCGATCTTTTCGTTGGCGATACAAGTGCGGTTTCTTGGCGAGCGGAGACAACGACAATTGTTTCAAAACTTTTTCGATGTAACTTGTACACCGGTTTTTTGGCATATTGCGGCTGCAATTCGAAAATCAATGGAGTTCGAGCTTCCGTAATGCTTCACTCTGGTAGTTTTACTGCAGCACGCCATAATTTAGCGATTCGTTGGCCCGACTACAGCCATATGGCGCCAATATTTTCGCGTTATCATCGAACTGAGTGAAGATGGTCGTGGGAGATACTCTGAACTCTGCCCCAGAAAGAGCTTTACTACCAGGTAATCTTCGATGGCTATAATTTGCTGAATCTCCTTGGTACTTACACCAATCGCCACAGTTTTCATGTTCACCGATGAATGGGGCACGATGTTCAAGAGTGCTACTCTCGTACCCTCTACGTTTCCCTTACTTTGTCGGAGCGCAGTATCAAAGCAGTGCTTGAAGTCCTCTATAACTCAATAAATGAGAAAATAGTAAAAAATTAGTTTTTGACTCATTTTTCGGAAAAGTCACTTATCTAAAGAATTACAGACCATTCTTTGAATACTTACAACTGCGTATAAGTAGAGCTCAGGAGTTGAGGCTGCAAACGCTCGTAGAAATCGATGATTTCGGTTGAATTTGAGGATTCAGGACTAAACGGAAAGGCGACAAAATTAAAATTAACGAGTGATGACAATTGTTTTCATTTAATTTTATGAAAACCATTCAACAACTATAGATGTTCAAAGTGGCAAAATTGAATTTATATGACTATCGACCATTTCATGGAGAAATAATATGTCAAACTAGTACCAGTGCAAAAATAAAAAAATCGCTATCACATAATTATAAATAAAGTTAAATTTATAATATAATTATAAATAATTATAAATATTACGTCATCGATTTTTGCTGATTTTTACCTCCACCCCGAAATCATCGTATCTTTCCTATCGTCATAATCGAATTATCGTTACCGTCATCCAACGATCAGGACCGCCCTCCCCTATTTTAAAATGACGTAATTTATGGACGTTCCCTTGTCAATTCGATTCTACATTATTATTCTACATTAGATAAAAGAATTACTTTTTGTATGCAATAGTCAGTCTTCTCGATCCTCAGTGCGTCGAGACAACTATCGTTCGCCACCTTCTCGATTGCAATCCCGATTTGTCTTCCACATCGTTTTAGAACTTCCGAGTTGATTGATGGAATGTTCGATGCCGATAAAATTGTATTGATCTTTTCCAAATTTACAGGATATTAGTTAGTATAGTATATACTAACTAATATATAGTATAGTATAGTATATATTAGTTAATATATGTACCTTTGTGTTAAAAACAATGCGTTTCTATTTCCCCAACCGTTTCCCACTTTGAAAAGTCGAAATTTGGCCATTTTTTGGATGTAGCCCCTTAGTTCGACATAATTAACAAAGTTCCAATAAAAACTGCAAGATTAGCGCTGGGCGTACTATGTATCACAAAAATTGGGATAAAAGCCAACTTCGTTTGTGTCGCATCGAGTTCTTTTTGGAATCAATTATTCGATTGTTTATCAGTTCGAACAAAAGACGAAAACACACCATCTCGAACAAGATCGCAATCATGATATGACAAAATTGACGTATTTCTATACCTTTTTTTCAAAACGCGTGCAAGATTGTTTAAATCAACGAAGAATAATGGCAAACTTTAATGATCATAATACAACGAGAACGACGATTCGACTGCATCATCAGCGAAGTTTGAAAATTCGATGACATTTTTTTTACCGCGACACACTCGTTGGTTCATTCGTCGATGGTTAAGAATACGAAAAATATTGAGGATGTGCATCCTACGATTTATTTTTCAGGCGAAACAACATCGTTTCGATCGTAAAATATGTCAAAGGTCTCGGAAGAGGACGCGAAAAAAGCAACCATCGGGGCAAATTTGCAACCATCTAGAGATGATGCCTCGACAGCCGAGGGCATCGATGATGATGGCAAAATAACAAATCGGAAACCGACGGTGTTGGAGTCTCACGGTTACGCACTCGGAAGAACCATCGGGGCTGGATCGTATGCAACTGTTAAAGTGGGTGTCACATATTATTTATACCTATTCATAAATTGTACGTCGAATTATTATTTTTCTTTAAATACTTATAAAAGTACACAACGAAATAATTTCCAACAGTAAACTTACAAATAACAATAATAACGACCATAACAATAATAAGATTAGCGACAATAACAATATGTGTGATTGCAGCGCAAACAATACTAACAATTGTAATATATTGAAGTTACTATTAAATAATATATTCAATATTATATCATATATTAATTAAATAATATATTAAACAATATTTTAATTTTATGTAATAATTTTTAGTAGATAGATTTATTTAACCATTCTTGCCTCTCGGGTTTAAGGAGGTACACCAGCTTCAGCAAAATGGTGATAGATCAATAAAAGTTGGTGAATATATTCTTTAGTATTATTCATGTAGATACAAATTTTTTCAGATTTTTTGGTTGTGCCGTTTTCTTACAAATAATTCACAAGCGTTTATTCTTATACCCGGAATATATACCTATATCTATAAAAACGCTATGCTTATACACGTGAACTTCAATGTTCAATTACTCGATAACGGCACAATGAAAAAATCTGAAAAAAATTGTATTGACATATATAATACTAAAGAATATATTCACCAAATTTTATTGATCTATCACCATTTTGAAATTTTACCATGGTTTAGCATGGCAACATTGTATGAAGCTGGTGTACCTCCTTAAGAATATTCCATCAAATTACAGCGGTTACATACTTATCTCTTATAATGCTATACTCTTAACGCGGTCCTCTAGTTTCTCGGCTGTTTTTTTACGGCTTTTTCAATAATTTTTTACGGGCAAAGCATCGAAATAATCAATCTCATTGTTTTTGCATAATATTTATTAACATTTAAATAAGCTTTACAAATTTTTTGAAGTCAAAATATATAATAGAATAAACGTTATAGTGGCCGACAGGAAGACATCAAGTAAAAGAGGTGCTTGACGGTGACCAAGATTGCGGCTGTTCTGCTTATCTGAAATCAAAAAACCAAACGGCATTTTAATCTTCATATTTAAGACTAGCGATTGAACTAGAGTGAATTCTCAATTACAAAAATTGACTTTTTTATACACTTTTGAAAATCACATTCTATTTTTTACTCATTTTTTCTTAAGTTTTTCGCTCGTACAAAAAAAACTATCGAAGCAATCATGATAATCCTAGTTCAATCGCTGGCTTATAACATATTAAAGATGCTGTATAAATTTGAACAAGATCGGTGCAGTAGTTTCTGAAATATCGTGGTCACCGTTTCGAAAAATGGTGTTTCGAGAAAAACGCGTTTGAAAGTATACCTGCTCCGTATACCTGCTCCGTTCCAGGGCCGTAACTTGTGAACCACTTCGAATATCGAAAAATCCTTTGGCACACATTTTCTACACATGTTGTAGATGTGATTTATGAAAAAAATCGATTTTTTCGACCCGAGAAACTAGAGGATCGCCTTAAGTCTACATTTAATCATGTCTTTGGTTTACGTTACTCTCTTTTTCCCTATCATTACATTTCCATTATAACTTATCGTCTTGTACGCTTTTCACTTGTTGTTTTCTCTGAACCTCACTTTCCCTCGAATTTTTTCACGTATTCACAAAGTACGGGCCTAATTTCTCTATTTAGCTGCTCGTTGCATCCCATCTGCTTCTTTGTTTCAATAAAGAATTCATCCACGTTCATCCTCAGATCTCTAATTATCATTTTTTAAATATCTCACATTGCCTCATATGCTCCAAATTCTCTTTTCCTTTGCTGCACAGTCTGCGCGTCTCTTCTTTGCACCCTTTATTCCCCTCCCGCTGCAGGTTGCCACATCTCATTCTGATCCACTGTTCTTTGTCTTCGTTTAGGGTAAGATAGGGTATTCCCGGTCACTTAAGCAGAAAATACTACTACTCAGTGAAAAAAGAACGTTTGTTCATTAAACTTTTGAGAAACAAAACTTAAAGTATTCTTCTAACTTTATGACAATCATTGAGATCAATAGTAATTAAAACTTTGGCACAATTAACACTAAAAAAAATGATTTTAAAGTGAATATAAATACAAATTTATTCATACGTTACTTATTGTAAATACGAATACAAATAGAATTGTATTCACAAATATTCTGAACATACAAATAAATTCACAAAAATGAGAATATTTACAAAAAATCCTGGGAATGAAAATAAATTCACATCAAAATCTGTGAATGCAAATGTATTCACAAAAAATTCTAAATACAAAAAAGTTCATAAAATAAGTTGTGATTTTTTTTCGTATTTAAGACAAATTAAAATCAAATGCACAATGATTAGATTAAAATTCACACCCAAAGTGAGTTCTTACGTATTTTGAGAAAAAAACATTGCGTCGAGGCAAAGAAATTTTTGCAAAAAAGTTGTGAGTTTCAAATATTACATTATAAATATGAAAAAAATCACGAAATGAGTTGTGAATTTCCTCAAGTTGAAGAAAATTAAAATCGAATCCACGACAATTATATTAAAATTTACACTACAAGTGAATCCTTACGTATTTTGAGAGAAAACATTGTGTTGAACTCAACAAGTAACAACTCACTTTTGGTGTAAATTTTAATCTAATCATTGTGAATTTGATTTTAATTTGTCTTAAATACGAAAAAATTCACAACTTATTTTGTGAATTTTTTCGTATTTACAATTGTTTGTGAATACATTTGCATTCACAGATTTTTATGTGAATTTTTTTCAATCCACAGGATTTTTTGTAAATATTCACATTTTTTGTTAATGTTCACAATTTTTTCTGTGAATTTATTGGTATGTCAGAATATTTGTGAATACAATTGTATTTGTATGCGTGCATGTGAATAAAAATAAATTCGTATTCACACTTGTGAATACGAATTTATTTGTATTTATATTTACATGAAAATCACGATATGACTAAATTCGTATTTATAAATAGATTTACCAATTAATCATTTTTCGTATAGTAAAAAATATATTAATTTAACACTAAATACTATAGTAAAATCAGTGAACAATTGAATAATATATTAATCATATCTTGAGAATTAGGAATAAATAATAACAATAGTACTAGATAGATTTATTACTTAATAACCATAGTAATTTTATCAATATTTGTTCTAAATGAACAATGAATGATGAAAAAGCAAAATTTCTGAATCAATCAACTGGATAAATATCAGTTGATTGAATACACTTGTTTACTCACTAGTGAATTGATGGAATAGCTACTTATCGTTCACTAATAAAACTAATCATTATAAATGGAAATAATTCGTTCATCTAAGGCAGTATTGTTGTCCGGAACATTAAAAGAGCTTTTTTTTTACTTCATTTTATTATTGTACGGATCTTTCTGAAAACGTCGGTATAAATTTTTCAATGATACTTATAAAATTAGGCGAATGGTATGAATTTTACGCGTTTTTCTCGAAACTATGTTTTTTTTATCTGCATCCACGATATCTCGATAACCGATTGGCAGATTGAGCTCAGAAGTGGCATGCAGCTTCAGTACACTGTTTTTCAACTTTGATAGCACAATTGAGTCAAATATTTAAAAAAATTTATATATCTAACTCGAAGAATGGTAAAAAAGGATAAATTTATAAACAAAGTTAAGCATGCCGCCACTTTGTAAACATTTTTTTTGCTGAATCTGGTACCAAACATCACAACCGTCATACAGATTAAGGATCTACATTTTAAATCGATCGTCTACACTGTTCCTGAAAAATTTACGATTGGGGAACCACTTGTCAACATAGGGAGATGCCTAATTGTCATAACGTAAAGGGAGACCAAATTGTCATAATGTACTGAGTGATTTGACAGTTCTTCACTCGGTACATTATGACAATTTCGTCATCAGTGCCATAATGTACTGAGCGATTTGACAGTTTTTCATAACATTTTAAACACTTTTTCACACTATTTCCTGCGTAAAATTGCCATTTAGCGATGACCGTAGGCATCGCCCTATATGTTAAAAAGTGTTTCTACAATTGTAAGTTTTATAGAAACGGTCTAGACGACCGATTAAAAATTTGGAGGGTGCATTCAATATATGACAAAGAATTTACTGTACAAATTTGAATCAGATAATAACATATCGCAAATTGTCCCGAAATTCCTTGAGAATGTGTTTGGTTTTTTTCTTTCACATTCATCCAACGTTCACAACACTGGTCGCCGAGTAGGGGCGTTTTCCGCGCACCGTTGTAAACGAACGTGCAAAAGTACGTGATAATTCACTTTTCATTTATTTCTTATTTATGCATGTTCTCGAAGGATCAGTAAAAAGGGGTAAAAAATTCAGAAAGAAAACTGGAACAGTTTAACACTTATTCCATCCTAAAAATCACCTGCGAAACAGCGCTCTAGACAAATGTACTGCCTTAATGAATTGGAAGTTCTGCCAAACCCGTGTGACGGACGTACATAAGAAAAGCATGTATTGGAATTTCAATGCAGATCGCAAAGTCCGATCGTCACGAGTGCCAGGTTGCCGTGAAGATAGTATCGAAGTTTCAGGCACCGGAAGATTACCTAAAAAAATTTTTACCACGGGAGATTGATGTTGTAAAGGGTTTGAAGCATCCGCATTTGATTCGCTTCTTACAAGCGATTGAAACGACCCATAGGTTAGTCGAATTTCATCATTTCCTCGTAACGAGTCAGTAGTCCAGTAAGAAAGACGAAAATCCAGCACTTTTTAGCGTAGAATTATAATTTTTGACTGAAGCTGGATAGTTGCATACTGAAAGTAACCCCAATGCAATTTTGCCCCTCAACTCGCCCCAACCCTAAGAAATATCGCTTGAAAACTTAAAAATTGCCGTATCTCGATAATTAATAGCTCGACCACGAAGTGTTTCAAACAAAAGTTGTTTGGAATCCCCTATCTTTCAAAATAGCGGCGCAAAAACTGTTTTAAGGTAGTTCTGTAGGTACACGTATGAGCCAAAAGTTTCGGTCGAAGCGTATAGTAACATCCAGCCCCCTGTCACCATCAATCATACATGGCTCGCGTAATGTTCGTCCTTTTTATTTTCAATCGCCGCTACGTGTGGCGCTAGTAGTCACCTGCTCGATAACTATATATATATGCCCTATAACTTGTGAACCAGCCGAACCCACCAAACAATGGAGGAAATGTTTATTGTAATCATTATTATAATATGATTATTTTAATCGTTTGAAATTATGTAACTAGAGATGTATTTGTTTTTTGGCTGTTAGAGACCGAGAAGTAAGTGTATGCGTGGTTGTCCATTTCTTAACAAGCATGAAAATTTAAAGAAATAAATCGATACATATAAATATGAGTAAAAATATATTTATTTCCCTTGAATAATTTTTAAATGATCAATTACCGCTCAGCGTCGTTTGATAATTATAACCTACACACAATACAGAAGGCATGTCATGGTAAACAAAAATACACTTCACCGATCGCGGATTGATTTTTTAACATTTAAAATGTTCTGAAGATTTTATTATATTCACAAGCCACAAGTCACAACACAACCGTAAAACGCGTAAAACTCCAAATACTCCGAAAATGTTATTATGTCGAGCTTGGAACGCGCATGCGTAAAAGAAACTGAGCAGATGACTACTAGCGCCACGAAGTGGACTGTAGCGCAATCAAACATCCCAGACAACACGCAAGTAATTTATTGCCGTATGAATAGTACCCAGTGTTAGGGGGCTGGTAACATCCAATGCCTATACAATGCTGTTGGTTGTAAATTTTTGACAGAACTTGTACCCTCTATATGTCCCACACATCCGCACCTCATGCATGCATAGGTCTCATACTCGTATAGAGAGCGGCGCTGTAATCGTGGCAACAGTGCGATTTTCCTGCAGCTATAGCTTTGAGCTCCCTACGATCCGTCTTTCGCGAAATATTTCATATAAATGAAAAAAGCGTGAAAATGTAAACTCAAATGCGATACAAAAAAAGGTTTACAAGAAAAAAGGCGCTTGCTAAAAGACGGAAAGCTGTGGCAGCCATATGTCAAACAAATGCGGCTAAACGCGATGAGAATAACCATAACCTCAACGATTAGCAACAAAAATTCGCTGTCGAAGGAAGTCGGATCGTGGATTTACATCTTGCCTACAGTTTAAATTGTATTCGCGGAAACAGACATTTTTTTTAGGAAAATAGTGAAGAACACCCGAATGGGATTGAATTGTATTTTACATATTTCCTGCGACGAGTGCTCTGCAATAACCCAAGTTATATCCACACCAGCCCCCTGACACTGGGTACTATTCCTATGGCAATAAATTAATCGCGTGTTGTCCGGGATGTTTGATTGCGCTACAGTCCACTTCATGGCGCCAGTAGTCACCTGCTCGATTTCTTTTACGCATGCGCGGTCCATGCTCGATATAATAACATTTTCGGAGTATTTGGAGTTTTACGTGTTTTACGGTTGTGGTGTGACTTGTGGCTTGTGAGTACACTACAATTTTCAGAACATTTTAAATGTCAAAAAATCAATCCGCGATCTGTGAAGTGTATTTTTTGTTTACTATGACATACCTTCTGTATTGTGTGTAGGTTATAATTATCAAACGACGAAGAGCGGAAATTGGTTTGAGATAAATCATACCGATATGCATCGTCCCTGGTTGTACCTCAGGGTACAAATCAAACCCAGAAAAGGTGCATTTTTTCACAATTCCCAAGAACCCGCAAAGTGAGAATTTGTGGGAAATAGCTGTGCGGCGAAAGAGCAGCTGTGTGAAACGTGGAAAAGCAGTTTGCGAGAAGCATTTCCAGAAAACCGAAATAATTTGAGTACGCCACTTTCTAAGTCCCGATGGAAAAGTGCTTGGAATAGTGAGTTCCATCATTTTTTTGTCGTAACCCGAATTTCTATTTTTTTCCTCTTACATTCGAATTATGACAAAAATTTCAGGGGAAATCCAAAATCCCTCACTTAAAACAAGGAAGTGTCCCATCGCTAATTCCGTGGACCAAGACAGAACAGCTACAGTCAGAAAATGAGTTCACAGAAAATGAAATGGCAAAAAAAAATTCGAAATTTTGTACCACGTGAAAAATATTCAAGGTTCATTTATGTATTATAAAGAAAAAACCGGTTATTTTATTAAAATGTACATTAAATGATGATATTTTTAATTTAAAATTTTTTTACGGGAAATAAATATATTTTTCCTCATATTTATATTATGGATTTTCTTGATTTATCGATTTATTTTTTGAAATTTTCATGCTTGTTGAAAAACCGACACGCACGCATACACTTGCTTCCCGGTCTCTAACCGCCAAAAAACAAATACATTTCGAGTTACATCATTTTAAACGATTGAAATAATCATATTATAATAATGATTGTAATAAACATTTTCTCCATTGTTTGGTGGGTTCGGCTGGTTCACAGGTTATATGTCATATATATAGTTATGGAGCAGGTGACTATGGAGGAAAAATATTTTTTACGATATTCTTAAGATCTGTTTTCGCATCAACCCGAATTGTCTATTGGTTTTTGTGCTTCTATTTGCAAAGATAGAGGTTTGGACGTCAGACAACTTTATACGCATTTTATTATTCCAAACAACTTTTGTTTGAAACATTTTTCGATCGGGCTATTAATTATCGAGATACTGTGATTCTTAAGTTTCCAAGCCCTATTTCTTAGGGTTGGGGCGAGTTGAGGGGGAACATTTCATTGGGATTACTTTCAGTATGCAACTATCTAGCTTCAATCAAAAATCCGAATTCTACGCTGAAAAGTGTTGGGTTTTCGTCTCTTTTACTGGACTTACAGTACGTGTGTACGATGATCGCACAAAGTTGTGTTGGAATTTCGAGGGGGCAAGAAAAGAAAAGAAAAAAACAGGCATCGCTTCTGAATGTAGAGTGTACATCATTATGGAATATGCGATTAACGGAAGTTTACTCAACATTATTTGCCGCGACACTTTGATCGACGAGTCGAGAAGCCGCCAGTGGTTCAAACAACTCGTCGACGCCGTCGATTATTGTCACGAGCGCGGAGTCGTTCACAGGTAAACGTTTTTTAATTTAATAAACATTTCCTCAAGCGCTACCAATGAAAATCACGCGCCGAATCCTCTGGATAGGAATTGGCGTAGACTTTTTTTTGTTATTAAAAAAAAATATTATTGCAATTTCTATTAAAGTCACGTCGAGTAGCATCAGTTCTGTTATTTGAGGTAATACTTTCGCGTATTTTGTGGGGGCACAAGCAGGCCCCTTCTGAATGATTGGTAAATTAAAGGAGCGCTTAATAAAAAGAAGTCACAGTAAAATGTTATACCCAACGATAAAATGGCATAAAAAAATCGCGCAAATTTCGTAGATTTATACATTATTACATTTTCTCTGAAAAGTCGCGGCTACGAAAATTCTTCCGCTAGTCACATTTTTGTAAGTTTTATCATTAATATGGGGATAGTACGATATCCGGGGCGCCAAGTGACCGTTGATTCTTGATATTTGAACCAAAATAATGAGCATTTCAAGAATAAAAGATTTGCCGTTTTATCACAAATAATGGAGATTGACCGGGCGAGCTTCAAGAAATATTTCTTTGTTTGGGTTTGTTTGGGTTTGTTTAGTGGTATCATATAAGTACCACTAAACGTAGTATTTATATGATTTTCAACATAATTTCCGACATTACAATGCTTTATTTATTTATATTCCCGTTTATTTATAACAATAAAAATTGTTCTATATAATTACTACACTAATTTATTAAACAATTTATTTTACATAAACTTGGAGCTTTACAAGTCCGAAGAGAGTTGAACCGTATACTTTTAATCCCTCTTTAGAACCCCTAGCGATTAAAAATACTTCTTTACGCTCTGTCTAGTCGCACCTATAAGCGAGGAAAACATGGTAGTGGTATTTGCAATACATTTTTGGCTTCTGAGACACCGTTGAAATTATATATTTCCAAGTTACCTTGCCTGATGTTCCTTGATATTTTCAAATTCAAAAAATCGTCATTTTCGATAACCCAAACAAAATAAGCGAAATGCCAACTTTTACCACTCTTCATATTTAGTTTATTTTGTGCCGATAACTCTAAATTCACCGTCAAATCTTGGCGCCCCGGACATCGTACTCTTGCCATTGATATTTTCTTTAAACATTCGGTGACCCCCTGTTTTTATCGTCGTTACGGAATCTCTAGAAATTTTTACACGCATTGAGCAAATTATATCAGGCATTAAAAGTTATTTGGTGTATGAGTTATATAGATAAAAATGTGGCCAGCAGGTCATGTCGATAAAGTGCCGTATAAATAGGACGATTTTTAGAGTCGATAATTTTCTTCAAAAGTTCGGTAACTTGGCTTGATATTTCACCAGTATACTAGAATGTATTTTTACTTGATTATAGACAAAAATCAATTAATTGTTAAAATTTGGGTTCGTGAAAAGAGTACCTTAAGGGTCGTCCCATGTGACAGCTTTTCGTTTTCGCTTTTTTGGGAATGTTTTATTAACATATTTACAGTTCCTCAGAATTTTATCAAGCAAAAATAACGAGTTGAATCGACTTTACACCGTTCGGAAGACACTGTATGAAAAAAGTTGCTTGACGGCTGTCATGATTCCGGAGATTTTACTCATCTGAAATTAAAAAATCAAACGGCATTTCAATTTGTAGACTTGAGGCCATCGCCGCAATTAGAGTAAAGTAAAAATATCGAAAATCGAATTTTTGGCACGTTTTCAAACGTTAAGGTCCAAGTTTCGTAATCTTTTTGGACCTTTTCACCTTAAAAAAATCTGGGTTAGATATCAGAGACATTCTAGTTGGTAAGAACTATAGATGTTCTGACTATACCATGAAAAGTTGAGCGAAATCCGTTCAATAGTTTTTGAGATATCATGGAAGCCAATTTTAAAAATACAGTTTTAAGAAAAACGCGTTTAGAAGTTCAAGTATGATTTACACAAAGAAAATGTTAACTCACCATTAGTCTGCTATCCCGGTCCTATATAACACGCGTACATTTTTTGCAATTTGTGCAAAAAATTAAGGGATTATATACAAAGTTGATGGAAAAAATTGAGATATGTTCGTGAATTTTTTTAAGGACGATATGAAGATTTTATTGGAAAAAACTAAATACACTTTGTTGGAACTGGTCTCGGAGAACAAAATTAGAATTTTAACAATAAAAAAATATTAACGTTTGTAGGACTTATGGCTCTTCCCCCGAAGAGCTTTTTTTAAAGAGACTTGCGGTGAACGTGATTAAAGGCGAACCGCTCAACTGAAATAAAAAAGTCAAAAAATTATCGAACAAGAATGTCATTCGGTGTACTTGAACGGTTTGTTTACAAAAAAAAACTTTTTTTTTTAATACAAGAACCATTTTGCAAAAAAAATCGATTTTTGAGGTGTTGAGAATATCGAACAAAAAATTGTTTAAAAGCATCGCACATTTTTTTACGAAAAAGGAACCGTTCATGTTAACGAGATTGTAAATATCAACAATTTAAAAAAAATTCATGAAGATCGGTTGAAAAGTTTTCGAGTTATCACGTTCACGGCGACGGTACGTTTTATTTTTATTTCGTCCCATACTTGCAGTAGAAAACGCGGCACAATTTATGATCTAGTGCTTCGATCTGAATGAGATTCCGCACAGATATTTTCGAAAGCATGTACTTTTAGAATATGCAATAAAAAAATTGTCGATTTTTTGAGCCCCAACTTTGTATATAACCCCTTAATAGACAACAAAATAATTTACAAACATTTTGAACGTATACTTACATTTTTGTACTATTTCTTCGTATGCCCTTGCGGGCTTTTACCACCTGATGTCTTTCACTTGTATCCTACACTACTATTCGTGAATTTTGAAAGTCGTATTACAGTTTAATTCGCAACTAAATTTGTGGGTGTACCTAAAAAACTACGAAATTCTCTACGTGATACGATACGCACAGAACTACCCTTCTCACGCAAATCCTCGAGTACCACAATTTTTCATGTACCAATATCGGGCTGGCCCAATCTCGGTGGAACAAAACAGTATACTTGAACTAGGAAAAAATGGTCATCAGGGACATCAAGTGCGAGAATCTGTTGATGGATCAGGATTACAATATAAAATTGTCGGATTTTGGATTCGCGAGGGGACAAATGAAGCCGAAGAACGGCGTTGTTACGCTGAGTGAAACTTTTTGCGGAAGTTACGCTTACGCATCGCCGGAAATATTGCGCGGTATTCCGTATCAGCCACAATTGTCGGACGTATGGTCGTTGGGGGTTGTACTTTACGCGATGGTCTACGGCTGTTTGCCCTTCGACGATGCCAACTTTGCCCAACTATTAAAGGTACCCAGGAATACATCAATAATTATTTACATATATACGGATATGTGTGTGTGTGTGTGTGTGTGTATTAGGGTGATTCGTTTCAGGGCAACTTTTTTTTTTGACCCATCGTGCGCGAAAACCTTTAGTTGGTACCCAAAAACGAATTTTCGTGAAAGGTGGGTGTTGTCAAAAAATATTTAGAGGACGCGAATCAAAATTGAAGGTTTCCCATTTGATTAACATTGAAAAAAATGTTTTTCTCATTATTAGTGTTACCATTCCGCGAATTATGATATCGCGATATTTTCCAAGTGGGTTCTCATAGGAAAAATGATACTCCACAATAAAGTTCATTGAGCCATGGCCATAAATTCAACCGTTTCAGTGGTATCATTATTTCAAGTGAATATTGTGCGAAAATATCTATTCAAACGGCTGTAACGCCGAAGCTATTGGATATATCGAAAAAAATTCAGATGAGAACTTTGTAGAGAAAGCCATTTTCTACAAAAAAGTCTTATAAGCCGAGCCCGTAAATTCAACTCTTTCTCAGCTATAGGTGGAAAGCATATTATGAATCTGTGACCCTTTGGTCATGGAATGACGGATGGGTTTTTCGTTTAGTACAAATTTCGGAAAATGGCGGTAATTTAAAAAAAAATCGAATTTTCGCGTTTTTTTTCGCATAAAAAGATAAATAACAAATGCAAAAATGTATATATCGAAAAAACGATCCGTCATTCCGTGAAGACATATTTTCTGAGTATGCTCTCCAAATTTCAGGTCGATATGTTAATTACAGCGGTCAGGAGAATGTCAGCCATTTTTAAAAACGTGTTTTCGAGAAAAACGCGTTTAAAGTTTTGTAATGTGTTTACACAAATGTGTTTATAATTACCGCTAATCGGCAATGCTTGGTCCACAGAGGCATCCCTCCTCTTCTTCTAGCTGCTCATGTTGAGCTCAAATTGATTTTTTGAAAATTTCAAGGACAAAGTCTCCCTTAATCAAGAAAACAACGCAGACACTGCCGGATGATTGGTTTTTGCATAATTGCAATTATAATTTTTGAATGCACTATGTTCCAGCGTGCCTGGAAGCGTCATGGATGGTCCGATTTGAATTTTCCAAAAAGATTTCGAAAGTAGAAGTATAGAACTACAAAACGTATATTCTCAATTTGCGTTAAAATGCTGCGAAATAGGTGGAAAATACTTGCGAACATGACTGAAAACGGACGAGCGCGTGAAAGTGGTTGAGTATTGGGGCTGGAACGCGTATACATAGTAGCAGAAGCGCGCTGAGCGCAAGTTATGAATCTTCACATTCGATTATTTCAGCAAATAATGGGGCAATATTAATTTTATTTTTATTTTGGGGTAACTGAACCAGCGAAAACTGATTCTTCACTCGTATTTCATTAATCATCAGTGGAAAAGCTGCTGTTGGATTTTATTTGCTACATATCCTTATATTCTCAATTAGTTTTCATTTTACAAGCGAAAAACGAAAAAACACAATTTTTTGCTTTGAAATGTTTATAAAAAATTAACAATGATAGTCGCGAGTCGAAAACATAACAGAATATAACTACGGGCTGTCTCCCTCTGATGGCACAGGCGGTATCCTGGTAGTTTTTTTGTCACAGAATCACTAATTATCTGCTCTATTGCTTGGTCTAAATTACAATAAACGAGCACAAACAAACAAACAAAAATATACGTTTAATCAAAATACTTACAGCAATAAAAAAAATTACATGAACAGAATGGGTGAGAATTCCACAGACTGAGGTAGAGGAGACTTTCGCCGGTGTATTATGCAAAAACTGCAATAAAACTTTCGAAAAAAATTATGTTTAAGGGAGACTTTGTCCTTAGAGTACCATATTTCAGGTGTTTACATTTTATTTTTTTTTAAAGGAAACGAGTAAAGCTTTTTGAGCGCGGTTTTTTTCTTGCTTTTATTCATGATATACAGAACGTTAAAATTTAAAAAAAAATTAAAAAAAAACCAAATTGCGGCCGTTGCAGCTCCGCGAAAACAGGTCCTCAAATCGCGGGAGATAAACGGCTGACATCACTTCCCCCTCTTTGTTGATCTGAAACACAAATTCAAAGCATATTATCAATCTGTGACCCTTTGGTCATGGAATGATGGATGGGTTTTTCGTTTAGTACAAATTTCGGAAAATGACAATTAAAAAAAATCGAATTTTTGCGTTTTTTTCGCATCAAAAGATAAATAATAAATGCAAAAATGTATCTATCGAAAAAACGATCCGTCATTCCGTGAAGACATATTTTCTGAGTATGCTCTCGAAATTTCAGGTCGATATGTTAATTACAGCGGTCAGGAGAATGTCAGGCATTTTTTAAAACGTGTTTTCGAGAAAAACGCGTTTAAAGTTTTGTAATGTGTTTACACAAATGTGTTTATAATTACCGCTAATCGGCAATGCCTGGTCCATAGAGGCATTCCTCCTCTTCTTCTAGCTGCTCATGTTGAGCCGCTAACATTTTTTGAAAATTTCAAAGACAAAGTCTCCGTTAAATAGAGGGCTAGATTTGCCATTTCCGGCACTTTAAACGTGCGGGTGGGTGTATGTATAAAAAATTCAAAACAACACAAGTCAGTGTTCGTTCTAAATGAGCGTTTCAATGTTATGCTCTGAATAGATTTTTTTTCTAGAAAACTTATGAAACGAAATAATGATCTGCCTCCTCACAGGCAAAACATTTCATTAGGCGAACAAATGTAGATGCGTTGGTAAAATAATGGAATAGTTCAATAGAAATTGAGAGGAAAAACAATGAGAAGAGTTCCAAATATGTTGAAACTTTTTTTCTCCAGCAAGTTCAGAACAAGGTGACCTTTCCAAAAGTACCGAAGATATCGAACGATTGTCGTTCTTTGATATCGCGTATATTGCAGCCTCAAAGATCCCGTTTAAGGATCGCGGATATACGCACAGATCCGTGGCTGGTAATTCCCGTGTCCGCGACGCAAGCTTCGATCGTCGAAAAATCATTGGTTAGTATTCCGATGGATAGAATCGAGAAGCGCGACGCGGTAAAAACAGAAAATGAATTGTTCACGTGTACCGTCGGGCTTTTACCAGTAAAACGTATTTTCTTCGGGCTTCCTCCAGGAAAACTTGCACGCTGGTACGAAGATCGTGAAAGAATTGAGAATTGTTGATCCTCAAGGTGTAATGGCGACTCCTCCTATATCGTCCGGACCAGAAATAATGACCGCTAGACAGACCGGAAACGTGTACCCTTCGACGTCCCACGATCCTGACCCAATTCCCACCCAGTCCACCGAAATTTCCTCTTCCAACGTCCGGGCCGACGCCGATTCATCGAGCACAAGCAAAAATCGTTCTCTCAACGAGATAAAAAAACGATAGCTAAACCTGACAAAAAGAAAAAAATCTCTGTTCCCACATTATTTTCATTCGACACGAACACAGATGATAAATTACGAATTTTCCTACTAATCGTTCCGTTTTATTATTTGGTTAAATGCGCCGAGGAAAAAAAACCATGGAAGGAACACATCCGCGCTGACGCGGAATAATTCTACGGTTGAGTAGACTTGGCACTTGTGCTCGCTTGTAGTCTCGCGATCACAGAAACGATCTGTTCTTTGCTATCAAGAGTATTATCATTGTGCCTATCACGAAGAGCCCGGGACCGGTGACTTTGTGAATATCCACGGAACTCCCTGAAAAAATCAAATTGGGAGTTATTAAATTTAGAAAAAGATTTAAGGATAAATCGTTTCTTGTCTAAAACTGAATTTGAAACGGAAACTGGGACTGAATTGAAGTCGTTGGTACGAGAGAGGTACATTTGAATGAAAAAAAGTTGGAGTATTTTCTATTACGATTGATCAGTGACAATTTATCTGGGATGGAATGACGTTTTTAGTAAATTTCGATATTATTTTTTTCAAGTCCCCAGTTCGTATTTAGCGGTTCCGCTTCAAAGTTTTCTCCCAGATGGGTTGGAATTTCCAGCAAAAGAAGACATACCCTGTTCGTCTTTGTTACAGAGTGGAAGGTGTTTCTTTAATTTTTGTTTGTTAAATATCGGTAGTTCAAGAGAATACTCGTAACCTGTAACCTCAGAAATTCCCTAACTTTTCCAGGTTATCCACACAGGTTTTGCAAATATTCCAGGGAGATTGGGGTCGAAAAAGGAACTTAATTTTTTTAAAGATCAAACACATGAAAATGTTAAATACTACAATAAAAAATTGAAAAAGAAAACCGAAATTCGAAAAATAATCTAATCACTGTAAAGTAAAAAAAAACGCTATTAAAAGAAAATACAGAACCTGTTTTTTTATTATAAATAGAAATGTCAATGTCGGTGCCAATAAATAAAAAAATAAACATAAACATTGATCTACAATAATTGTGTGGTTGTAAATCGACAAATCGAATGCAAATGTATAAAGCTTCAGAGTAAATTAGTTTTTAGTTTTTGAAATTTTCCATGTTTCGCACTGACAACTTTTTTTGTATATAATGAATAATAATATAAATATTGACAATATTAAAAAAGGTGTATTTGTATACTTTTCAGTAATTTTTTTTCATGTTTGTTTAATTTTTCGTAACTCTTGCAAAAAGTAAATTGCAAAAAGTAACTGAAAAAATGCCAGAGAATTTTCAAAATTCCTTGACTTTCCTCGGATTATTGCAAGAAGAAAAAAGTTCCCGGAGTTTCCCCGGTTTTCCCTGTGCGTAACGGCCATGAACTACTTAAGAGTACAGTGCTCACTGGTTAGTTGAATTTCTGCGAACTAACAATCTACTTACAATACGATTACCATGTCTCTCATTCAATTCACATTATTCATCGCGATGATTTTGATTAACAGTTATGCTCGGGAACGATACCAAATATAAAATTGTTTATGCCCACGGTCTCCCTTTACCGAATGGTTGGTTGCAGATATTTTTAAGGGGGGTAAATGTGCGTGATGGAAACACTCGCGTCAAATATATCGGCTAATTTCAGACTTTGTTTGGAATCTTCAACATTTCTTATACAATTTTCAGCACACGTGGAACATTTAGCAAATTTGAAAACTGTTAAAGGGGTACCTTTGGGGATACCTTTGGGCAAGGAAAAAATTTGCCGATTTTCATGATTTTTTTTAAAGGTGTTATTTCTTTACCATTTTTGAGACTTTGGGTATGTTTTATTCCTACTTTTGCTTGTTACATAGTATTTTGTTTAATTAATCTTTAAAAATGGCGGAAGTATAGCGAGGTCTTCTATACTGCATTTTCAAAACGGACGTAGCGTATAGCTAAAAAACTAATCGACCGATTCTGATGAAATTTGGTATAAATCTTTCTAAATTTATTGTTTGAAATATGACTAAATATTTAAAAAAAATTTTAAAGATTATTTTTTTTTATTGCGAAATGTAAGCATTTTTTTCGGAAAATTCAATGTTTTTCTTTCAAAGCGTATCATTTCACCGATTTTCAACATTTCTCACTTCTTCTTGGTTCATATTCTGCGTATGAGTGCTAAGGGGTCTTCTCACTTTAGATTATGAAGCTAAAAAAGGCTCTTTTCATGTATTTTTTTATAGGTTTACACTTTCGAAATACATTAAATACGAGGTTTACACTTTCGAAATACATTAAAACAAAATTTTATGTATTTTTGTAACCCAAACAAACTTTAAACGTGTTTTCCTCGACGGTTTGTTAATAAAATCTTCGAAACTACTAAACCGGTCCTTATGGAATTTCAACCACATATTCTTTATAACTATAGCTATAACGCATATGAAGGATTTTTAAAAAAATTTATATTTACTATTTTTTGTTGCCAAAAACGGTGAAAAAACACGTTCTGTTGTTTTTTTTTTCTCGAAAAATGTCCGCCATTTTGTCATTTTTGCATATATAAAAAATCTTATGATATGCGCTATAGCCATTAATATACTGAATCTAAAACCGTTTGATTTTTTTGTTTGGGATGATCCATCTCCGAGACTTCATCAACAGCGCAGGATTACCATTTTTTAGGACATATTTTTCTACCATTTTCGCCATACCTCCGCCATTTTTAATGATTGATAAATAAATTAAAAAATATCATGCAGCAGCCAAAAGTAGTAATAAAACATACCCGAAATGGCGAATGGTCTCAAAAATGGCGAAATCTTTCCTGTGAAAAATAAAATCATGACGATCAGCATTTTTTTCCTCGCCCAAAGGTATCTCCCCCCTCAACAGTTATTGAAGTTTGCCAAATGTTTTACGTGTCCTAAAAATATTATAGAAAATGTTAAAAATTCCAAACCAAATCGGAAATTAGCTGATATATTTGACGCAAGTGTTTCGCTCATCCACACTTAGCCTGCTACAATTTCATGGAAAATGTTGAAATTCTCTATTCGATATATACCATTTTTTTCGTTCGAGGTTTCCCAACCCAAACTCCTCTCGATTCCTTTTTTCCACTGCGAATATTGGATATCCCGCTCTGTTGGACGAAAAGACAACAGAATTTTAGTTCTTGCTGTTTTTTTTGCACCGCCCGTCTTCCTCGTTCGCCGGAATGGGCCGTACCATTTTCCGTAATTGATGGAACGAATGTGTCGCTCGGCACCACGACGTCCAGCCGCAGATCCCACTTCCTGATACCCTCGGCACTTCCCGCCGCTATTGCCACGCCGAGAGCGGTTGTCTCACACATGAGTGGCCTGACTTCCTTGTTGAATTTTCAACACGAGACAAAAATTCATACGCATATTTGACAATTATCTCGACACTGTTATCTCGTTCCGCGCTCGATATCTTACCCACGGGAATTCCGCATATGTCCGCCTGCATTTGCATCAGTAGATTGTTGCTCGTCATTCCACCGTCGACCAAAAGTTTCGACAGGACCAAGCCGGTGTCCTCCGTCATGGCCTCGAGAATATCGCGGGTTTGAAAGCAAATCGCTTGCATAGCAGCTTTCACAATGTGCTCGCTCGTTGTGTCTTCCGTAATACCGCAAATAACACTGGACAATCGAATTGTGGCGGTTTAACATCGCACTTCAACTATTCGGACAAATGTCATGGAGATATACAGAGTGACCGATTAGAAGTGTTATGAGCTGTTATCACCGACGTTTAGTTTGCGGGAGGGCGTTTCCTTTTAGCAGTTTGACCTTGGGCTTGAATGCTAAGGTCACGCGAAGGTCAACCTCAAGAAATTAAATGAACAGACGCATGTTGTATTGTATGTTCTTTCAACTTTTAAGTCTCAGCTCGAAAAAAACTATTTTTTTCATCATCAATCATGTTGAGCAGAGCTCAAGAATATCCAAAAAAACGTGCGTTCTCATTAAAAATTCGGGAGTGACCTTCACACTACCTTAACGGTTTCATCCAAGGTCAAACTAAGGATCCTATCGATTCTTGCCCGCAGAACCAAACTTTTTTATTCAAACCATTTTTCATTATATTTTCTGAAATAGCAGCGTGTAGCGTTTCGAATCCTGTACGCAAGAGACAAAACAATGTAATAACATAATTGGGCACAGTAAACTTTGCCAGGCTTGAAAGTTACTTCATTTCCGATTTTGATCGTAATTGTTTTTCAACAGAAATGCAGCTCACTAAATCAGAACTGACCTTCTCGCATCTTTTCGCCAGTACGGCGCATACAAACCGGCGAAAGCCGGGACGAAAGTCACACGATTGTCGAATGGAATTTTCTCTACAACGCTCTCGCAATCTTTAACATCCGAGAGCATACCGAGATTTTCCTTCAGCCATTGCATAACGGCACCGGCAATTGCGACGGAACCCTCGAGAGCGTAAGTCGGTGGGTTGTTCGCTCCCAATTGATAAGCGACCGTTGTCAGCAAACCGTGCGAGGAGTCGACTATCTGCAGAGCAATTAAGGAAATCCAATATCAACATTTTCGCGTTACACCGCAATTTCAATTGCGCACGACAAGAATACAGCACTTTCGAATTTATTACGAGGATAACATTTTGTAGTTTCAATCAACGGGCTACCAGAGTTGGGCGTAATTCTGTTTATAAATACGCATACGAATTTATTCACATCGTGATTTTAATGTGAATATAAATACAAATTCATTCATACTTTATTTATTGTAAATACCAATACAAATACAATTGTATTCACAAATATTCTGAACATACGAATAAATTCACAGAAAAAATTGTGAATGTTTACAAAAATCCTGGGAATTAAAAAAAATTCATATCAAAATCTGTGAATGCAAATGTATTCACGAAAAATTGTAAATGCAAAAAAGTTCACAAAATAAGTTGTGATTTTTTTTCGTATTTAAGACAAATTAAAATCAAATTCACAATGATTAGATTAAAGTTTGCACCAAAAGTGAGTTCTTACGTATTTTGAGAGAAAACATTGCGTCGAGGCAAAGAAATTTTTGCAAAAAAGTTGTGAGTTTTAAATATTACATTATAAATATGAAAAAATGCACAAAATGCGTCGTGAATTTCCTCGAGTTGAAGAAAATTAAAATCGAATTCACGACAATTATATTAAAATTTACACCACGAGTGAGTCCTTACGTATTTTGAGAGAAAACATTGTGTTGAACTCAACAAGTAAGAACTCACTTTTGGTGTAAATTTTAATCTAATCATTGTGAATTTGATTTTAATTTGTCTTAAATATGAACGAATTCACAACTCATTTCATGAATTTTTTCGTATTTACAATTGTTTGTGAATACATTTGCATTCACAATTTTTTATGTGAACTTTTTTTATTCACATGATTTTTTGTAAATATTCACAATTTTTTCTGTGAATTTATTTGTATGTTCAGAATATTTGTAAATACAATTGTATTTGTATGCATGCATGTGAATACAAATAAGTGAAGTATGAATAAATTTGTATTTATATTCACATGAAAATCACGATGTGAATAAATTCGTATTTGTATTTATAGATAGAATTTTTTTCGATGGTATCAAAGTGTGTAAAAAAATGCGTTTCTTTTTCAGCAACCGTCTCCCCGAAATAAAATCGGGCAAGGGTACGATATCCGCGGCGCCAAGATTGGACGGTGAATTTATGGTTATCGAGTCAAAATAAACAAAATATCAAGAGTGGCAAAAGTTAATATTTGGCTTATTCTGCGTTAAAATTAGAATTTTTCGTTAGTTATCGAAAAATACGATTTTTTCGAATTTCAAAATTTCAAGGAAAATCAGGCAAGGTAACTTGGAAATATATAGTTTTAACAGTGTCTCAGAAGCCAAAAATGTATTTCAAATACCACTACCATGTTTCTCTGCTTATAGATGCCCCTAAACGGAGAGTAAAGTAGTGCTTTTAATCGGTAAGAGTCCGAGGAGGGATTAAAAGTATACGGTTCATTTCTCTTCGGACTTGTAAGGCTCCAAGTTTGTGTAAAATATATCGTTTACTAATTTCGTGTAGTAATTATATGGAACAATTTTTATTGTTACAAATAAACAAAGAACGTAAATAAATAAAGCATAGTAATCTCGGAATTTGTTGAAAATCATATAAATACTACGTTTAGTGGTATTTATATACCACTAAACACACCCAAACAAAGAAATACTTTTTGAAGCTCGCCCGGTCAATTTCCATTATTTGCGATAAAATAAATATATTGTCAACAACAATCGTTGAATTTAGGCGTATTTCCCCCCACCGCTAAAAGCGCTCATAATTCCTTAAGGAAGGCGAAACGGCAGATTTTTTATTCTTGAAACGCTCATTATTTCGGTTCAAACACGAAGATTTAACGTCCAAAACTTGGCGCCCCGGATATCGTACCCCCCTAACTAAATAAATACTACTTCATTGAGGAGTCGACATTCTTATAAGAGAGCCATAAAGGTAACGCACCGCTGTTCCGGTGTTATACAGTAAAAAACATCCCGTGCCGTACGTGCTTTTCGCTTGGCCTTTCTGCAGACACATTTGTCCGACGAGGGCGGCTTGCTGATCGCCGAGGCACTGCAACGAGAAATCGGTATTCATTCATAGGATAAATTAGTCATTCGTCGTTTTGTTTTTCCGATAGCTTGAATCTTTATCTTCGGCGAGAGTTCAACGAAGGCGTAATATTCCGTTCGTACCCCGGATATAGGAACGCCTCGAAGCATTCCGTCGTGTATGTGTCCGTAGATTTCCGACGAGCTTAATATACGTGGCAGTATTTCCGCTGGTATATCAAAAAATTTAAGTAGCGTCGAGTCCCATCTCAGGCTCGTTATGTTCATGAGCATCGTACGCGAGGCATTGGTAACGTCCGTACAGTGAGCACCGCCGTTTATTCCACCGGTTAGGTTCTGTGAAAGGGAGAAAAGTAGAGTTGCTCCACCGTCCATATTCCTCTGTCGATGTTTCGGTGTTTCGATTAAACGTTATACGCGTCGTGTTGCGCACACGAACCCAGATCAGCCAGGAGTCTATGGTGCCGAACATGCATCTCTTGTCGGCTATGGCATTTTGAACTTTTGGCTCGTTGTTCAGCAGCCACTTGAGCTTGAGTGCGCTGAAGTAAGGACTTATAGGCAGTCCGCAGAGTGGCTTGAGGTAGTTTTTGTTCTGGTTGCGAACTCTCTTGAGGATGTCGTCGACGATAGTGGTGGTTCGCATATCCATCCATACTGTACAAACATCGACCAAAGTATGTACACAGAGAGCACAGACGGGCAGGCAGGGATGGGCCAAAAGTAATTAAGGGGAGGGTAGGGGTTTCGGCGTGCAAAAAAAACACTTTGGCGAATTTTTTTCATCTACATGGATGGAGCAAATTTATTGAAACCTTTTGTACATTGCTAAGTGTCATTTCAAGAACATTCCGTGAAATTTGTACGCGGAAATATCCACAAACAAGCCGGTGCCGCGTTTATCTCGAAACCACTTTTTCAAAGTCCGTGTTCACTGCCATTTGAAATCACATGACCGATTTATTTCAAACTTGGTACACACTTTCTACATATAAAATACCTCCCCCCAACGGTTAGTTTGAGTTTTTTTTACATTGAGGGGGTTTTCCACCCCCAAAATGGGGGAATTTTTCGTGAAAAATAGCACTTTTCACTTTATATGACCAATCAAAATTTAGAAATGAAAAAAAATTATCATAGACCGTTGCGGGGAGGATTTGATGATACTTTGACTAAATTTTAATGGTACTCGATTTCAGATAATTACTAGCTGAGATACAGTGAACACCGCAAATCGTGTTTTTCCAAAGGCGTTCTTGTAAAAGCTTTGTCACTGGTTTGTTTGTGGATATTTTCGCGTACAAATTTCACGGAATCTTCTTGAAATGACACTTAACAATGTACAAAAGGTTTCAATAAATTTACTCTATCCATATAGATGAAGAAAATCGCAAAAACTTAAATTAAATTAACAACTAGCAATTACAATTGCTCGTGTAATTGATAACTCAATTATTTTGTAACAGATTACTTAAGTAATTAGTTACCGCAAGTGCCTTGTGCAACTTCATTCAAATTCTATGTAAACTTCAAACGCGTTTTTTGCAAAACTGCATTTTTTTTAACTGGCGTGCAGGATTACTCAAAAATTCGTAAGCCAATGGAATAGAAACTTCATAGAGATATGTTTAATTTGCTACTTTCTACTTGACGAGAATAGTTTCTGAAAAATTATAACCTTTTCAAATCCATATTTTACAGAAATTTAGATTTTTATTTGTAAATGCGTGCCATTCACTTAAATTTGCATTTTTTTCGCTCTAATTACTGTCAAATAGAAACTATACATGTTCTAACTGAAAAAATGGTGGAAATTTTTTGCAACTTGAAGTCTACAGGTAGCTAGACTGCACACCGATTCACGACTCCTGCGGCAACCTTGCTGTAACACTCTGCCACAGCCCTGCGAATTTGATGATAAATGAATAAAAAAAATTGTTTTGTATACTTAACAATACTATTGAAGTATACCTACAGTTTAATAAATGTATAATAATTATTTCTTAGTTGAAAAAATCCCTCAAAATTGCTTAATTTTTTCCCGTATAAATGTACATTCCCCTCAATCCTACACTTGTGAATCAACATTTTGTACCTTCTAATGCATGGCTGAGTCGAATATCGGAACTGTACTTTTCTTGCTGCAAAATGACACGTCGATAAATTGGCTTGATAATATACAAACTTCTTGGTTTTTTAACGCGAAAACGAGCAGTATGGGTGGCAAAATCCAATTATATCAAGATCGAGTTTGCAGATAGCATGACGTTTGCATCGTCGGAATACATCAATTTTTTTCGTTATTTTTTCACTTTTTCATTTTGTTGCTTATCCAAAGCCTTCTTTTTTTTGCAAATTGAGATCGTAAATCTCTAACAAGATTACGATAAAACGTTCGAGTGGTTTTTCACATGGAAAAAATTGATTTTTGTTGCACTCTAACGATGCAAACTTCGTCGTCAGAAAGCCCACTTCAAGAGGACGAATAAGTTGTCTCGAGGTAAGTATGTGGGCTTTCTGCGATATTGCCAAAACCTCGTTTTCCATGGTGTGCCCAGAATAGAGATGTACCCAGAGCCTGCATTCTGGGGCTCGTGGTATCAACTGGAAAATCAACCCGAGGAATTCCAAAGTGCAGTAAGACGGATGACAATCAAGGGCGTTCCCGAGTGCAATTTGACTATGAGTAAGGAAGGCTAATGGAGACGCTTTTCAACGCCAACGAACTTCATTCCATCTTACCAATGGCGTTATATAACGGTTCTCCAGTAACAGAGTCCCAGACGACGGTGGTTTCTCTCTGATTGGTAACGCCAATGGCAACGATATCCGAGTGATCTATCGTCAATTGTTGAAGATTGTGAACCGTCTGGTTGAGGCATTCCCTGACGGCGTTTAAAATTTCCATGGGGTCCTGCTCTACCCATCCTTCTTTGGGATAAGATTGGGATATCGCCACTTGATGATACGTCAATACTTCGGCTGTATTCGCGGCAAAAACCTGATGATGTGAGAAAATAATAATGAAACACGTGATTCACTTCTCGGGGTTTTCGGGTCGGTTATTCGAGTTTTTACTCATTGTAACTACTGAGCCATTCGGCGCGTGTGTTTCGTGTGTTTACGAAGTTCCTATGATTATACTTCGGTTTGGTGGATGCGAAATTATTGATTTTTTTCTTTATTTCACGTACGAGAAATCTCGCGCTACTCGTCCCTTCGTCAATAGCACCGACGAGAGGACCGTATCTGTTCATCGATTCATTTTCTTTCATTTGACAGATCATCGAACACAGAAACGCCGAAATTTCGAGCGCTTTTTCGGCAAGTGCGCCCACCGATCAATTCGACGTACAAGGAATTTTCGAAATATAATTCTTTTCCTTGTTTCTCAAAACGCGCACAGGGAAAATTGTATTTTTTCTTTGAAAATTCTAAGAGAACTTGCGTTCGAACAAGATTGAAGAATAAAACATGATTTAACGTCGCGACGCCCGTACTGACTCTGCGCCGGTTAGACGCTACACTCACAATCGGAGGTTCTCGCTTTTCCGTCTGCTACATTTAGCCATATACATATCGGCACATGCGCGTGATATTGTTCAGCCGCGCCGCGCATATTTCTCGCTGGTACGGCAGGAATCGGCGAATAAGGAAGTTACCGACCGAGTTACCGATGGTCGGTAAGAAAAACGGCTGCTAACTCTCTGTGGGCTTATCGACTTTGGATCGAGTGGAAAAGGACAGGGTGTTTTGAGGCGAATCACATGTTCGGTTGGTAAAAACTTTTCGGCGAAGTTTTATCCCAGATGGATTACATTTCGAGCAAACGGAGAGTTACACTTTGTGCGTCTTTTTGTAGAGGGTCGGTGTTTCTCTTCTTCCGAAATATCAGTTTGTAAGACGACATGCTTAGTTGTAACCTAAGAAAATCGATTTTTCAAACGTTTTCTCGAAAACATACTGTTGAAGTTCTTTATTTATTCAATGTTAATTTACGAAGTAATTAGTTTCCGAAGTGTATCCTCCGTGCGCAATTGGAACAGAATCTCGATATAGGGAAGGTGCAAAATTGATAGAGGGCAGGTCGAAAATCAGCTGGCGTGTCTACCGTTATAAGTTCAAAGCTTTTGTAGGTAGTTTAGTGTTTAAATATAAAGCATATGGAGAAAAATGCATGTAATTAATTTTTTTTTTAATTCGTAAAAGCGTAGAAGAAGATGGCAAGTGATTGTGCTTAGCTGGCGGTGTCACGGATGCCGGGGAGACAGAAGATATAGCCCAAAGAAAAGTTAACATAACCTCTGAAGTCGGGGCTCAAACACAAATATAAAAAAAATCAATTTTTTTTGTTATCAGGTCGTATCATTTTTTATTATTAGGAGGAATTATATGTATGAAGCTTCGACTATTTAACTATTTTCATGCATTTTTTTGATAGGTTTATATTATAGATATTGTTATAAAAGTTGTCACACTTAATAAAAACACTTTCGAAATGCATTAAATTTTTTAAAAAAATGTATTTATGTAATCCTTTAAGCGCGTTTTTCTCGAAACAACGTTCTTCGACGGCTTGGTGATAAAATCTTCGAAACTACTGAACCGATCCTTATAAAGTGTTCACTACATATTTTTTACAACTATAGCTATAGCGCATATCAAGGATTTTTTTACATTTTGATATTTACTATTCTTTCTTGCCCAAAACGGTGAAAAAAACGTTTTTTTTTGTTTTTTCGAAAAATATCCGCCATTTTGTTATTTTTGCATATGAGGCATTCCACGTCACTTCAGCCAGTAAAAAAAATCCACAAATCATTTTGAAAAATCGAGTTACTTTATTGAAAAATATTCACCGAGTGTCGAAGTTTTTTAAAAATTTCTGACGTTTTTTCTCGTTGATTACCACTTTTTAACATTTTTCCATTCAAATGGCTGGATCTTTGGCGGGATTTGACGTATTTACATTCGTAAAAAATGAAAATGTGTGTCTTTTTCTAGCCTTCCAGAAAAAAATTAATTTACATTTTATTCAGCAAGTCGAACGTCCGTTTTAGGGCAAAATGTGCAAAAATATTTTTTTTCTCAAGGAAAGGCACTCGTTATTTTTTTTTTTTTAATTTCCCCGATTTGTGAATACGAAAAACGGATGTTTGGTATTTTTTATATTATGGGATTCCTAAACACCGCGAAGTAAGAGCTATTTTTATTTTTAAATTTTTTAAATTAATATTCGATTGAAGAGTGTGGAGCACTCGCTGTATGTTTACCAGGTTTCTGAAATACATATGACATATATGTCATATGTATTGGAGCCTTGGAGTGCTCACACTCGTCAATCGAATATTAATAAAAAAATAAAAAAAATAAATAAAAATAGCTGTTACTTCACGGTGTTTAGGAATCCCATAATATAAAAAATACCTAAAATCCTTTTCTAGTATTCACAATTCGGGGAAAATTTAAAAAATAAAATAACGAGTTACTTTCCTTGAGAAAAAAAATATTTTTGCATATTTTGCCGTGAAACGGACGTTCGACTTGCTCAATAAAATCTAAATTAATTTTTTTCTGGAGGCTAGAAAAAGACGCACATTTTCGTACTTTACAAATGTAAATACGTCAAACCCTGCCAAAGATACAGCCATTTGAATGGAAAAATGTTAAAAAATGGTAATCAACGAGAAAAAACGTCAGAAATTTTTTTAAATGTCGACACTCGGTGAATATTTTTCAATAAAGTAACTCGATTTTTCAAAATTATTTGTGGATTTTTTTTTACTGGCTGAAGTGGCGTGGAATGCCTCATATATAAAAAATCGTATGATATGCCCTATAGCCATTAACATACTGAAGCTAAAACCGATTGATTTTTTTGTTTCACGTGATCCATCTCCGAGATTTCATCAACAGCGCAGACCTACCATTTTTTAACTACCATCTTCGTCTATAAATCGTGACTTAAATAAATAATTTTTTTTTAAATGTATTTCGAAAGCTTAATTATTAAGTATAACAACTTTTATATCAATATCTATAATATAAACCGATCAAAAAAATTCACGAAAATAACCTTTTTTAGCGTCTAACGTGAGGAGACCCCTTAAAAGTATATAATATTAAAAAAAACTATAAATGGCTCTTTTAAACTAATAATTGGCATGAGCACCTTTCAAAGAACACATGGAATCTGTAAATTAGTTATCTCTCTCACACGTCTGGTAGCCTCGATCTTTGTGCGTCTTACTCTTAAGGGGTTCAATAACTGGTTCGGTTTTTACGAACTAACAATCGAATAATAATAAAATGAACTGCTTTTTCATTCGTTCTACAAATAAATAAACCTTGATGATTTTCACTTGATATTAGCATCTTTCGAAATAATAACAAATTATAAAATTGATTATGCCTACAAAGCAAACATATTGTTCAGATCGCGTGAGTCAAATTTCGAATACTGTATAATTGCACGCAAAGTGACTTTGAAAAAGAATTATAAGGCGTGTTATTTAACCATTATTAATAATTATTCAAATTCACGGAATGTTTTACGTGTAATAGAGTTATGACGGAACATTTTGAAGACTTGTTGAAACCCGAAATTGGGCGATGTGTCTGACGCAAGCACTTCGTTCACTCGCTGATTTTTATAATTTTACGAAGATTGTCTAAATTCCGATTATTAAGGGGTTACCCCCACTTGCGATTTTGAAAAAATCGATTTTTTTTTATTGCATTTTTTTTAAGTATAAGTATCCGGGCCCATACTTCTGTATGGGCCCTGAATAGATGACTCTATGTAAGTTTACAAAAAAAATATTTTCTTCGTGGAAACTGAAATTGAAACTTTAAACGCGTTTTTCTCAAAATGGCATTTCTGAAGTCGGTGACCAAGATTACTCGAACGCTAATGAACCGATCTTCTTGAAATTTTGCAGGCTTATTTAATACATAAAAATGTAGTCTTTAATCGTTCGATTTTTTTTCGAAAAAAATGGCCGTTTTATAGCCAAAAAACAGCCGTTTTTTTTTCGTTAAAATCGAACCATTGACTTTGACTGTCCGCCATTTTGTGAAAAATGAATATTTTTTTACATCCTTCGATTAAAGACTAGTTTATACTTATACTTGACTAAATCCATCCGCATTTTTTTTTCATATGATCTACTTCGCCGCAATGTTGGTCACCACAAACCGTGTATATAAAAACATTATTTCATTGACGGCCATTTGCCACTAAACAATGTAATATTTTTCAATAAAAAAATTACTGAAAGTTCTTCAAGATGTGTTCTTTAAGATGGTATATTGATCGATTAAAAAAGTTTTGTAGTTTTCTTTTAAAAAATTCATGAAAAAGGCCTTTTTTTGCGCTACAAGTGGGGGTAACGCCTTAAGCACTGTTACAGGTTCAATTATGCAGCAAAGGCTGCGGTCGATGATGAGCAATTGTCATCAACTTCGACGCATTAACGGGGTTATCCAATGTGACAGTCATGTGACAGTCACGAATTATGTTCGTTTTTTTGGATTTTTTGTGGATTGTTTCGCGTACAAATTTCACGGAATGTTTTTGAAATGACACTTAACAATGTGCAAAAGGTTTCAATAAATTTACTCTATCCATATAGATGGAAAAAAATCGCAAAAAGTGTTTTTTTTTCACGCTGAAACCCCTACCCTCCCCTTAAGGTAATCCTATCGTTTCACACTAGTAATTCCACTGATCATACTTGAGACTTGTACAATTCATATTTTTGACATATGCAAAAAAAATCATTTGCGATAACTGAAATTTTCCATGTGTAAACTGTTGCATGAATGTTCACATTTAATTATAAAAATGAAAAAATAGTTATTTCAACGATTCGCGCAGTATTTCTAGGTTTGATATTTGGCATAATTGGTTCTGTCTCCGTATCTTTTTACTCAACCAGGCGAGTATAACCTCCATGCTTTTTAACGTCGATCTGTCAAAACAATGTCAGGTGCTTATGTCAATAAGCGTAATTTTTCTAAGAGCATTGGATGTGTCAAGTGTTAAGTATGTAAATCTGATTATTTTTCAAGAATCTGACAGATTCCCACTATTATACATGTATACTTTTGTAGCGACCGGAAATTTAGTTTTCCCATGTCGTCTCGGAATTCCTTCACAAAAATCGGCAATAATATTTTTTTTCTCTGTAATTAGGTCGATAACCGACCCTGAAATTTCACAGAGATAATTATTATTATATTTAGTGAATCAAAAAAAAAAATGAAAATCCTATGGATTGAAGCCTGGCGATACGATTACCTCAAGATTTTCCAGCGAGACTCATAAAACGGATATGCTTTTCTATATAGTTTGTTATTGTTACTATTTAAAAAAAACGTGACTATTGCGATATTGCCATGAATCGAATGATAATATTATAAAGAACCAAAAGTGTAATACTTGACAACGTTTTATCAGACAAAAGTGTGTGGTTTAATTTAAAGTCGATAAAAGACAAAACTAATGGTTCTGTTTATACTTCTACATGAAGCGAGTTATTTGCTTTTCTGTTACTGAGCACGGAGTAATTATAAAGGGAGTAAGTATTGCTGTACAGAGAAGACTTATTATTTTGGTCCACTGAATCGTTATACTGATAGTATATTTTTTTTGTCGTTCTGTAATAACATTCACTTGTACAAACAAGGAACAACATGTCTCCACATAAACACCCGCTATATCACTAATATAAATCTGTAAAAATCCGATCCCTATGTCATTCAATTACATTGGAGGATAATTTATTTAATTCTTATCCATACATCTGTGCACATGATGTTGTATTGTAGTATCCGCACGTACGCAACTGAAAGCAATAATTTTTTATTCGATCGAATAAAAGTTGCGTACGTGTCACCCTGTGGCGATCGGTTCTGGTCTCACTGCACTGAGAAAAAAACCAATTGAATCAAAAAAATATATTGGTTGATCCAAATAAATGTGCTTCTGCGGAATGCCACCGATATATGAGATTGTTTCAATACTATAAAATATTGGAAAATGTGATTGATTTAAGGCGTTACGCCCATTTGTAGCGCAAAAAAGGCCTTTTTCATGAATTTTTTTAAAGAAAACTACAAAACTTTTTTAATCGATCAATATACCATCTTAAAGAACACATTTTGAAGAACTTTCAGTAATTTTTTTATTGAAAAATATTACATTGTTTAGTGGCAAATGGCCGTCAATGAAATAATGTTTTTATATACACGGTTTGCGGTGACCAGCATTGCGGCGAAGTGGATCATCTGAAAAAAAAATGCGGATGGATTTAGTCAAATATAAGTATAAACTAGTCTTTAATCGAAGGATTTTAAAAAATATTCATTTTTCACAAAATGGCGGACAGTCAAAGTTAATGGTTCGATTTTAACGAAGAAAAACGGCCGTTTTTTGGCTATAAAACGGCCATTTTTTTTTCGAAAAAAAAATCGAACGATTAAAGACTACATTTTTATGTATTAAATAAGCCTGCAAAATTTCAAGAAGATCGGTTCATTAGTGTTCGAGTAATCTTGGTCACCGACTTCAGAAATGCCATTTTGAGAAAAACGCGTTTAAAGTTTCAATTTCAGTTTACACGAAGAAAATATTTTTTTTGTAAACTTACATAGTCATCTATTTCGGGCCCATACAGAAGTATGGGCCCGGATACTTATACTTCAAAAAAATGCAATAAAAAAAAATCGATTTTTTCAAAATCGCCAGTGGGGGTAATCCCTTAAATATTACTTTTGCCACTGTACATCGATGAAAAATTACATTAATCGTCAATACTTACACAAACTCGAATCATCCAAAAACAATCGCGAAATCTTGAGGCTCCGGTATAAGTTTTTCGAAAAGAAGAGATATATCACGAGTTGTGTTTGGAGTGCTCTTCCTTGATGAAAATAATCACGCCGAGGGCGTTTTCTTTCGTGTTGGCGATTACTCCTGTCATTTTCGTAAAGAAAAACTTGTCAATCGTTTTGATCGTGGCTCCGCACTGTAATGCCTGACAATCTCGTATATTTGAGGAAGATCGAGTACCTGCGCGGAGACGCGAGATTGGAAGGGCACGACTTTGAGGAGGGCTTAAATATAAATCTTTCAACCCCTAGCGACTTAGCTCGACGAGACGTGAGCACGTCATTCATCTCGTGTACTCTTCGCAGAATAGGACCGCTCTCGCTCTCGTCCTCTCTTCCCTTTGACGTCGAATTTTATCCAACGTCAACTTGTGCGGGGTCGTACTCATTGTTTAAAGGGAACATTGGGTTTACATTTCTCTCCGCTATGGCTTTGTGGAGATGAGGAAAACTTAACAGACCTCCCGACATCAATCAACGTCGCTTGATTCGTGCTAATATATTACTATTCTATTATTCATACGAGTTTGTCGATTGTTTCGAAATATATATTAAATGTCAAGGTGTTCAAATTATCTGGTATTCTATTCGACGAAATTTACGACCGAGAAAGCTTACAGCTGTTTGATTTTTTGAGTCTTGTGGAAGTAGTGAATATATATATATATATATATATATATATATATATATATATATATATATATATACACACACACACATATATACATATATATACATACATACATACATACATATATATATATATATATATATATATATATATATATATATATATATATATATATATATATATTAGGGTGGCACAAATTTGAACTTTATTTTTTTCCTTTTTCTCCCAGTCCAATTATCTACTTTGAAGAAAAAAAAAATCGTCGTAAAAGCTGCAAGCGGTCAAAAAATATTTGGAGGTCGCTCAAGCCCCCCAAAATTCAATTTTTCATTAAAAAATCGATTTTTTTTTTCGTTCACTTCTCAACCATGAATTTACACTTGATAATTTTTTAAGATTAAGCTCGCGAAAGCTCTCGCCGTCCAATGAATTTTTAGTGGTCGCTCTAGAGCTTCGAAATTTTCAATTGTCGCGAAATTTTTTTTCCCCTCTCACTCATAACACTTTGTCAAGTTTTAAAAACAATTAAACCATTTTTTTGTTAGGAACGGATTTTTTAAATTTATCCAACACTTCTATCGTGATAAAACGGGGGACCTATAATTTTGTTTACGGGCAAGAGCTTCAAAGAATTACTTTATGAGAACAAAGATGATAATTCTTGGGTTATTAGTGTGAGGTAAATTTGAAAAATCTGCTTCTAAAGGAAAACGATTAATTGTTTTGAAAAGTTTATCAAGCGTCTAACCTGTGAGTGAGAAGAGTAAAAAAAATGGCGATAATGGTAAATTTCGAAGCTTTTGAGCGACCACTAAATATTCATTGACCGGCGAGAGCTTTCGCGAGGTTAACTTAAAAATTATAAACCGTGAAATTCATAGGTGAGAAGAGAACGAAGAAAAACGAATTTGTAGTGACAATTTGATTTTTTGGGAGGCTTGAGCGACCTCTAAATATTTTTTTAAATGTATTTCAAGACTTTATTTATCAAGCCCAACAATTTTTATATTCATATCTTTTATAAAATCTTCCACAAAAAAAATCGCGAAAATAGCCTTTTTTTCGTGGCTCCAAAGTGGACTGGCCCCTTAACCGTTGACGGAGTACCGAAGTTTAATTGCTTTTCTGAGCTCAATTTTGTGAATTCATCAGTTCTCTTCCCGCGAAAATGTTTGGAAGAGATTGTAGCAACAGAATACAAAAAAAAAGAGATTTTTCGATGCCTAGTCCCCTTGATTACGTATGGGGCAGTTCATCGTATTGTTACTTCGGCGAATTCACTGAATCCCTTCAGGACTGTACAGCGACGGTCCAATGGCCACCACGTTGGTCGTTGGAGGGGTATCTATTGATTTTTAGATAGCGGCAGACTCAGCGGGTGAGGAAACTAACGAGAGAGCTGTACAGAGGGAGAGGGAGAGAGCGAGTGAGGAAATGGAGAGGACAAGGAGGAAGAAGAGGATTGCTCGAAGGGGATTGCAATGGTGCAGGTCGATGGTGGATCTCCTGACTGCACGAACAAACAATGTCATTGGATATAATTTGTAAGTTTTTTGTTGTACAGGGCGTCCAATAGGAAGATGCTGAAACTAATCGACTGTCGTTTTAAAACACGTGCACAGAATCAGAAAAGCCAAATTGATTTAAATAGAGGAAACTCTGCAGTTTCAAACGCACATAAATAAAACCCAGTCAAATATTTTTTATGTCAATTTATTACATCTTATAAAAATAACGAAAAAGTACAGTGATTGATGATAGATATTTTCGAAGTGCGAACCGTTAGATTGTGCACGAAAATCAAATCTCTTTTGAAAACTGTGAAAAACTGTGTCCAACATATCGTTCGTAATGCCGCGAACCACTTCCTGGATGGCCGCGATCAGTTCTTCTACTGTGCTGGGGTTTTTAGCGTACAATGATCTGTAATGTAACCCCACAAGAAAAAATTACAAGGGTTCAGGTCCGGTGAGTACGGAGGCCATTCTAGTCCGCCTTGAGCAAATTTAGGGTACCCCAGACCGATTACTCGAGTCTCATATACGCGATGAATAGCTTCAAACACCTCATGAGTCCGGTGCGGCGTCGCTCCATCTTGCATGAAGTAAACATTTTTAACCAGTCCCCTCTTTTTTGCATGAGGGAAGAATTTCGTTTCCAAAGGCTGTTTGTAACTCTCTCCTGTTACCGTAGATTCCAAGAATTGCAAATAAATTCCTTCAACTGAAATCGCTGCCCATGCCGTTGCTTTCTGTGGGTGAAGGGACTTCGCTAGCGATATGTTGGGATTTTCCGTTCCCCAAAACCGGTAATTTTGCTTGTTTACGTACCCATTCATCCAAAAATGTGCTTCATCGGAATAAATAATCAATTTCTCATTAAGTTCTTCGGCTTCAAACATTCCCGTAATAGTGTTACAAAATTCGATGCGTTTCGTCATGGCATGTTCAGTTAACAATTGATGAGTGCTTATTTCATACGGATGAAACTTTAAAAAATATTTCAAATGTTGTGTAATGATGATTTGGTTATTTTTAATGCTTGAGCAGCTTTCCGAATCGAATCATTTGGATTTTGTTTGAAATAATTCTCAACTTCGTTGATCTTCTCTGGTGTAGTCACCGTAACAGATGGACCTGGCAACTCGTGTCTACGGTCCTGGAGTGTACCATACTTCACGAAGTTATCGATTACCCTACAAAAATTAACGTAAAATTACTTCAATGCAGTTTAATTGAATTGAAACACAAGTTGTGTGATAGATGAATATGAATAAATATTAAATTCTTACCTTTTCAGAGTGTTTTCGCTGGCAGCTCTATGAGTTCCAAACTTAGTAGGAAACCCTCTATACGCATTACTATAAATTTTTCCCCTCGAGAAGAAGCACTCAATAAGATATACTTTTTCTTCCGTGGTGAGCTCACTCATTTTGACGCGCGCGTACTTGCTTCAACCACGGCTGGAATAAAACTGCGGGGCCTCAGGTATGCGCCTTAGAAAAAGGGACCCCTATTGAATTCATGGAGGGAAGAGACACTTATTTAGTTTTAGAAACTTTCTATTGGACACCCTGTACTACCATTGGAAACTCACAAGGAACATCCCTCAGGTGACACCCTTCGATTTTGTTGAAATTTGGATATGTTACAAAGCACCGAAAAATAAGCGATACGTATTTTTTTTATCGGCGGAAAAACGGTTTTAAGGGATGAACCGAACCCTCGAAAATAGGGGTGTTTTTCGTTTTTCGTCGACAACGTTATCGTTCTCATCTCCAATCTACAGTGCACAAAAAAATAAACATTGTTGCAATTTGAAATTTTTTAATATCTCGTACCGTTAAAACGTTATCGATGAAAAACGAAAAACATCCCCATTTTTGAGGGTGCGTTTCAGCCCCTAAAACCGTTTGTCCGCCGATAAAAAAAATACGTATCGCTTACTTTTCGGTGCTTTGTAACATGTCCAAATTTGAACAAAATCGAAGGGTGTCACCTCAGGGATGTTCCTTGTTGGTATGCTACTCATTCGGTGATTATTATATATATTGGCTTGGCTCACGTGGCCGATCGCCGAAACCCACTATACACCGACGGCGCGTCCACCACTGTCAGTCTCTCCATAATTATTTAAATAATAACTTTTTTCGTGGATACTTTTTTTCCTCTTCCGTAATAAAAAAATCCAAGTTACACCGTCAAAGGGAAGAGTTTTGTATTATATATTCGTGAATGAAGTTTCGCAAGATTCACTCGCGTCCCCCGTGTGTGGGGGCTCTCTTTTCCTGTGTATTTGCACACGGGAAAGGGCGAGAGGTCCGATACTCCTCGAATACGTGAGAGGAAAACTCAATTCTTCGGGATCTTGTTTCTCACTTCCGTTCACGCCTATATATATATATATATATAAAAACAAATCTCGTAAATTTTGATGTATAGTATGATTATTTTCCCTTTGATTCTATGTAGTGTACGCATAAATCCAGCGAGATAAGACTTCATGTGATGCTCCAGTATTTTTAGATTGTTTTCTCTTTCTCTCTCTCCTCCCTGTAATGCTCTCTCGTATCGTCCAATTGATAAAACACCGGGGAATTCTCGAAGGGCCTTTACTTTTCTTTTTTCATGAGATCCTTCCATATCTTTTTTTTCGAAAGTATTTGCCAGTAATACAGCAATAATCGACCCGGGGAAAAACGGATTTGACGGAAAAAAAATCTCCCGTTCATCTTTTTATTATTGCCACATTTTTATCAACTCGCTTTCTCGTCTGTCTGTTTGTCTGTTCGGTACAAATTTTGCACTCGATTTTAAACCTACTTCCGGATGAGCTAGAGACTTGAATCGTTCAACATAGCTCAGATCTGGATGACAGACAAATAAACAGACAGGCAAGTCTGTCAAAGAGAGAGAAAAGCGGAAATAAAATTGTGAAAAAATGAATAAAGGAATAAAAAATATAGATCAGGAAAAAATAAAAAATAATAATATTAATAGTGAATACTGCATTAGTTACAATTTCTACGGTTAAGGAGACAGCCCCCCCCCCCCCCAACGTAAGGACGCCGAGAAAAGGAGAAGCAAAATTTCAGACCCACAAGAATAAAAAGCAGAAAATAAAATTATTTGAACAAGAAACAAATGTTTAAACTACGTTTTTAAAACGGACTAAAAAGTATAAAATCATTTCTCCTAGCCCCATATACATTTATCACCCAATACAGATTCCTAACCCCATACAGAGTGTCCTGAAAATGTGTGATTGTGAATTTTTAAGGGGGTTACCCCCACTTGCGATTTTGAAAAAATAGATTTTTTTTTTTATTGCATTTTTTTGAAGTATAAGTATCCGGGCCCATACTTCTGTATGGGCCCGGAATAGATGACTCTATGTAAGTTTACAAAAAAAAATATTTTCTTCGTGTAAACTGAAATTGAAACTTTAAACGCGTTTTTCTCAAAATGGCATTTCTGAAGTCGGTGACCAAGATTACTCGAACACTAATGAACCGATCTTCTTGAAATTTTGCAGGCTTATTTAATACATACAAATGTAGTCTTTAATCGTTCGATTTTATTTCGAAAAAAATGGCCGTTTTATAGCCAAAAAACGGCCGTTTTTTTTTTCGTTAAAATCGAACCATTGACTTTGACTGTCCGCCATTTTGTGAAAAATGAATATTTTTTAAAATCCTTCGATTAAAGACTAGTTTATACTTATATTTGACTAAATGCATCCGCATTTTTTTTTCAGATGATCCACTTCGCCGCAATGTTGGTCACCGCAACCCGTGTATATAAAAACATTATTTCATTGACGGCCATTTGCCACTAAACAATGTAATATTTTTCAATAAAAAAATTACTGAAAGTTCTTCAAGATGTGTTCTTTAAGATGGTATATTGATCGATTAAAAAAGTTTTGTAGTTTTCTTTAAAAAAATTCATGAAAAAGGCCTTTTTTTGCGCTACAAGTGGGGGTAACGCCTTAATATCTACGAAAATACTTCTAAGATTTAAAACGAAAAACGTGGGGCGCATGCAATAGGTGGATTGTAGGGAGTAGCTGTCGGGAAAACTCACACGGCAGTTCATATAATTTGCAGTGCACGTTATAATTACGGCAGTTAATATAATTTGCAGTGCCCAACGTTATTCGTTTTAACCCTTACAAGCATGTCCATAGCTATTCAAAATTCACAATCACAAATTTTCGGGACAATCTGTATGGGGTTAGGAATCTGTATTGGCTTATAAATCTGTATGGGGCTAGGAGAAATTATTTTATACTTTTTAGTCCATTTTAAAAACGCCCACACGGAAATAAAATATATGTAAAAATATATTTTTCGATATATTAAAGATGGATGTAAAATATATTTCAGATATATATTATGCATTTTAGATATAGATTAGATATATGCAATATATACGGGAAATGCATTAAAAATATATTCGCGATATCGAAGTTTTCGTCCAAAAATTCAGAATGTATATAAAAATATATATGTTGGATATGCGGTTACGTATATTCGAACTATATTGAAAATATACTTACAATGTACTCAAATTACCCTCAAAATATACTACAAATGTATTTTAACTGTATTCGACTTATAATTGAAATATACTTTAAATGCATCTAAACTACACCTAAAATATACACGATATATGTTCATACTGCGTTAAAAATATACTTGAAATAAGTTTATACTACATTTTAAATATTATTAAAATATATTCAACGTGTATTTAAGATATATTTAATCTCTACTTGAACTATTCTTAAAAATTTTGTTATGACGTTATTTACACATCATTGCACCCTTTTACGATATTTTTCCTTGTCATTAATTACGATTATGGTGTTTGCGGTTCAAATATTTTAATGGTTCAAATTTAAAATCTTACACGCCGTAAGGTGGTTTCGAACCCGGGACTTCTGAGTGATGAGCTGGGACCTTCCCCACTGAGCTAGTTCTACTTGATAAATTAATTTTCGTATCGTCTTCATATGGTACAATACACAATGTTAGTTTATTGAGAAATGTGCGGATTTACAAGAGTAACTAATATTATCGGGTCAATTACTTAATTGCGTTCGCATAGAGCGCGATAATCGAATAGAATTACGAGATTACATAACCTTCAATTTTTTTGTCCGATCATTTATTCCGGCTAGTACGGCTAGGTCTTCGCGAGATACCGACTTGAAGATGTTTTTCATTTGCAACGTCATCTGTTGCTCAAGTTGCTTAACCAACCATATTTAAAATATATAAAACATACATTCAGTTTGTATGTTTTATATATTGAAGATGTATCTTAAATGGATTTATATTTATATATCGTATAGGTTTTACTCTTACCCATAAATATAATTCATGGTATATTAGTAAATATATACATATAAATATATAGTAATATATTCAGATATACATATAGCATACCTTAAATATATTCGGATATTCTATTAAAAATGTATAAAGCGTACGTTAGTCATGGAATTTCAATATATTTTATATGCATCTTGAATGTATCTTTTTCTAGATGTCAGCATACATTCTCCGTTATGCTCCCGAGTATATTAAACATATATTCAGTATACACATCTAATATATTTAATGTACATCTTAGAAGCTATTTATGTTTATATATCGCATAGGTTTTTAATCATATCCAAAATTATACTTGACATATCCAACTTTTCGTACAAAATGTATTTAATATATGTTTTATGTATCTTTCGATATATTTTTTATATATTTTATTTCCATGTGGGCGTGGTTTGAAAATTTGTTTTTTATTTAAATAATTTCATTCTCCTTATTTGTGGCCAATTATTTTTTAATTTTTGAAAAACGATTTTCTTTTCAATTCCATTGGAATTTTATCTATTGGAAAAATATCTATACTCTAGACCGAAAAATAGTAAAAACAAAGTATGCGAATGATATTTTAGAAATGATAAAAAGTTGGTTAATTCGAGTGTTAATTGGCGATGTCCGAGTGTCTGGCCCCTTAGACGAATCAGTTTAAAAGTCCACTCGCACGGGTATCTTCGTGCGTATACGACGTCTATGTAGGTATACGTGCTCGCGAGGTCAAGAAATGGCTATTGTCGGAGAGGATTTTGAGAACCATCGCTTTAAAGGTTCCACTTATCGAGCGCCTAGTTGGTATGATAATGTAATAAAATAAATGGATGCCACTTCCCAACAAGTCGGAGAGGGGTTGCAGCAACTCGCTTCTCTTAGCCATTATCGTTTCTCCTTCGCGTCGTTTTCTTCTTTTCCAGCCTCTCCCTATCCTGTTTCGTTTGCGTTTACTCTCGTATTTCCTACATGCGCGCACGCATGCATAAGGTATTTCATGCCAACTCGTTTCGAATTTCAACCGCCCTTTACTTCACTTTCATGATTTATTTATTTTTGCCAAATACACAGCCGAGAAAAGAGTGCATTTTCCAATTTGGTAAGCTCACAATGAACATCCCTCAGGTGACAACCTTCGATTTTGTTGAAATTTGGATATGTTATAAAACACCGAAAAGTAAGCGATACGTATTTTTTTTATCGGCGGAAAAACGATTTTAAGGGGTGAAACCACCCCTCGAAAAAGAGGCATCTCTAGGGGTAGTATAGCAGTTTCACACACAAGGAGTCCACCGATTTTCATGAAACAAAAACGAAAATTATTCTAATCCGAAGCAATGAAAAATTCACTAAAGTGACATTGCAAAAAAAAATAAGGGGTGAACCACCCCTATATTTGCTTTTTCGAGGGGCGGTCGACCGGTTGCCCGGTCGATCTCTCCGATTTTGATGAAATTTGGCATGCTTGTAGAATGCGTAAAAGTAGGCGACACGTATTTTTCATGTCTGCGGAACCCGATTTTTAAGGGTTGAAACGCGCCCTAAAAATAGGGGTGTTTTTTCGTTTTTCGTCGATAACGTTATCGTTCTCATCTCCAATATATAGCACACGAAAAAATAAACATCGTTGCAATTTGGAATTTTTTCATATTTCGTACCGTTAAAACGTCATCGACGAAGAACACCCCAATATTCGAGGGTGCGTTTCAACCCTTAAAAATCGAGTTCGGAGAGACCGGCCTCGCAACCTTTCCTTGTAAGTCTCAAAAATGGTGAAGATATCGTTCCTTTTAAATAAAAATTATGATAACCAGCTTTTTTCTCTCCTAAAGACATCTCTTCCTTTAAGGATGTAAGGCAACTAAGTTATTTACTACTGTTCGAATTGAAACTCACTGATATTGTAAAGGAAAATATCGAAAACTTTTTGAGATTAAAAAAACAAAATTTGCCCACGTGAATGCTGAGATAAACGAATTCAAAGTTGGGTCATTTAACACGGGGAACATAGGATTGTACGTCCAAAATTCCCTTTACATTGGCAAAAAAGGTATTTCCGGAGTACTCTTTTGTAAAAAAAACTTTTGTCCGGTATCGCTGTAATATGCATGATACGGTAAAAATAAAAAATCGACATGTGCCCATATATTTTGCGAGATATTGCGAGTTAAATGGGACCGTTTTCGTATTTCTTTAGCTCGTATGTCGTAACCACGACAACGTCAGGGAAACCGTACATCAAATCAGCAACTGAATTTGCAGTTAAAAATTGAAAATTCTTCTTTCTGTACCGCATGTTTTACTTTGAGCTATGGTAAATCTCCTTTTTAGCTTCAATGAATACTACAATTATTTTATTTAGTCTTTAAATGCGATTTTTGCAAATTGCATAATCAGTTCTGTAACGACTCTGCAGTAGCTGCCATACATCCTTAAATAAAACTGAATCTCTTGGAACGATGGAACGTTGGTAAGAAATCAAATCACGAATGAAAAGAGGTTGATAAGGTTCAGAATTGAGCCTATTCAGCACGGAATGGTCCATATAAATACACCCACACATATACTCGTTCGTCGCTGCTTCGACTGTATATACAGAAAAGGAAGAGCATGAAAAGAAAAGTTGCACAACGAGAGTGTAGGAGGCAGAGGGAAGAGTATCCCTGAGAGCGCGCGTGTACATAGTGCCGTAGCATCAGCAGGGAGCTTACACCTCGAAAAGCGAAATACAACAAGTCCCGACGCCATTGCTGGCGTCGTATCCTTCGTCCGCAGAGTGAGCGAGGATTTTGAACGAATGTGTGCGTCTGACGCTGAGGGCGAGAGAGAGAGAAAGAGAGAGAGAGGGAGGGAGGAATTTCTGGTTCTCGAGGGATGAGAATTGAGGGGGTAAGCTCTGGATTCGGGGTTAGAAGGGATGAGCTTGCGAATCGAGAGGGTGGAGGTCGGAAAACTCCGCCTCCATGAGCGGGAGTACCACAAAACCGAGTCAATACTACGACTGTCCTGGTGGCATCCTTCCTCTGCTATCGCATCATCCGACCCCAGGACGCAGCATCCCCACCGTCAATCTCTACTATCCGCTTTGTCGTTCTATCGAAATTTCATTTTCACTCTCTCTCTCTTTCTCTCTCTCTCTCTCTCTCTCTCTCTCTCTCTCTCTCTCTCTCTCTCTCTCTCTCTCTCTCTCTCTCTTTCTCTTCCATCATCGGGCTTTTGATGCACAACGGACTTGAAATGATCGGGAACGTACCATTTTTTCCTGCTTTCAATTATTTTCCAGAGGGCTAAGAACTTTTAAGAATCTGATCTAACCACTCTCAATTCATACGAATTGTGCCTTTGGCAACTTACAAAATATGTAAAAGAGAGACTTAGGACGATGAATAAGTTTTCGCTGTTTTCCAACAGATGGCGTTATCAGAACTGTGTACGTGTAGTTTAAGATGGTAAAGCATCTATACAGAATTAAGCGTGTCTCAAAATGACCTGACATTTTTATTTATTAATAAAACGTATTATTTATTAGAAAAGCAGGAACATTTTTATTTCTATCAGGTTGATAAAAAAGTTTTGTCGCAATAATTTCAATATAATTTATTTATTTATATATCTTATACAAAACATTTCTAATCAACAATATATTCGCCATCGGTTTCTATGACACTCGACCATCTAGTTGGCAACTCATTTATTCCCTTTGCCCAAAACTGCGGCGGCTGGAACTCAAAGAAATTTGAAATATCCCTTCTGAGATCGTCGACGTTTTCGAAAGTTTTGTTTCTCAAATATGCCTTCAAATGTCTGAACAAATGGTAGTCAGATGGCGCGATGTCGGGAGAGTATGGTGGATGAGGAACGGTATTCCAGTGAAGCTCAGTGATTGTTTTGTGGGTTTCCTTTGCGACATGGGGTCTCGCGTTGTCGTGGAGAAGGTGCACAGTCGCGCGTCTTGGCCGTTTTTTTTTCTTATAGCTTTTGCCAATTCCTGGAGATTTTCGATGTATCGTGTAGAGGAGATCGTCTTACCTACAGGGAGAAAATTGTGAAACAGCATTCCCTTTGCGTCCCAGAAACAGCACAACAAAACCTTTTGTGAGTGACGATCAGATTTCGGTTGGTGTGGCGGTTTTTCTCCGATAGGAAGCCAGTAGGCTAAACGCGTTCTGTTATCATACAAGACCCAGCTTTTATCTCCCGTCACAAGATCTTCTAAAAACTCCTTGCGATGGTGGCGAAGCAGGAGAGACTGGCAGATGGTCACGCGACAGTTCTTATTGTCGTCGGTGAGACGGTGTGGTATCCATTGAGCTAGAACCTTCCTGTATCCCAAGTTGTGTAAGTGATTGACTATTGACGGTTGGGTGCAGCCAAGTTCTCTTGCTAGCTCGTGCGTACTTGCTTCCGGTTTTTCTTTGATGCAGCGGAGTAATGCTTCATCATCGATGGTCGACGGTCGTCCGGAACGTTCCTCATCTTCAAGGCTTGTGTCTCCAGATTTAAAACGATTGAACCAACGCTGGACTGTTCGATGAGAAACTACGTTCTCGCTGAATGCATCCTGTATATTTTTAGCAGTTGTGCTTGCGTTCGTGCCGCGCCGCCACTCGTAAAAATGATCGCTCGAAGTTGCTCCTGCGAGATCGAAGCCATTTTTGTCCACTAGAACGCGCGCTCGCCCTTTTATACCCTGTCACGCGGAAGAGTAGAAAACATTCTAGAATATTCTCGACATAGCTCGATGTCATATTGCGTCAATGCGTAAAAAGACATTTTTAAAATTTTTGCGACAAAACTTTTTTATCAACCTGATACATGGGTAAGGTACAAACATGGAGGTTATATGTGCAACACAATATTCGATAAATGGCCGCCTCGTCCCTGCTTGCAAACGTTCAGTCTTTTGAAGAAATTTTGCATAACATTTCAGCATGGTGGCGTACTTATTTCATTAATGGTGCGTCCAATTGCTTCATTGAGCTCCGGAATGGTCTGTTGATGATACACATTCAGAAAACCTAAAAAAAAAGAAGTCCAAAGGCGTCAAATCGCACGATCCCGGTGGCCAATAGCAGACTTTTCGTCCAACGTGCGGACTGTTCGAGCCGTCTCTACAAATTTTTCACCATTTTTGTCGTGAATTTTCACAATTTCTATGCGCAGCTCGATCTTGCAATTCTTCATGACGAAACCTCAATACATTCTGATGCCAGTTGTCAATGATTAGTCCTCTATGTTCGCCACAAAAAAATGGCGCGCAATTTGAAATGTCATGTCATTTTGAGATATCCTTTGCTATAAGCAATCTTCAAAGTCAATGTATGTCATTTCACCAAAGTGTAAACAACTTTTTTTTTTCATAGTGTTAAACATGTCAAATCTCGTGCCAAAAAGAGTGTTTGCGGGCAATTTTACTGCACTACTTTATTAAAAAAAGATCTGCATCTGAAGCACACAGAATGCTTGTTGAGACTTACGGCCACCATGCTCTGTCGGAACCAACATGCAGAGATTGGTTTAGAGGCTTCAAAAATAATGATTTTCATGTGTTGAATAGGGTATTTTACCCTATGCAAAAAAACACTAAGATCGCATAAATAAGGTATTTTTCGCAATAAGCAATCGAATAATGTTGGTTTTAATTTATAAAAACACAAAATAAATTTCATAATTCATTTTTAAAAAATACTTTTTCTATCTGTTCGACGAACATGCGAAATGGTAGCCGCTATAATGGATTCCGATGTGACTTTATTGACATAGTAAGCAAAGAAAGCGGTAGACGTATTTTTACGTATTCACAATTGGCGCAGCGTCGATGCAAGTGACGTCACGAACCGAAGCAGCATGTCGGCTAGGGTTTTCACGCGGAAATTTGAAGTGTAAAATACAAATGCATATTTAAGGCACTTATCGATTTCAAAAAATTGAAATAAAAATTCTATCAGTTTATTATCACCAAAGGATCAAATTGAGACACCTTTCACAAAGGGTGTAATACCCTTTGGTATTGCAAAGGGAGGGAGTTGATCACACACCAGTTTCGAAACGTTTGCCATCATTAGCAATGATTTTCTTCAATAAAGCATTAATTTTCACGAAAAAAAAAACAGCGAGTACTTATTCAACATCCCAATACATAATTTCGAGAATCTGAAATTTGCTCATGTAGAATGCGAAAAGTGCACCGCTATGGATGAAATACCGGCTGAAAAAGTCTTTTTATTGGAGTCCATTGGTTATGTATGTGGCAACATTTATTTTCCGGTAAATTGCAAAGGGGTAATTGAATGCGCATTAGCGCATATACGTACGTATATTTACATCCCTTATTGTATCCCCTTGACGGGATGACTATAGTACGAGGGGGTAGTTTAACTCCCTGGACGCGAGAACCCGAGAGCTTTGACAGAAGCACTTCCCCCCCCCTCTCTCGCTCTCCCTTCTATAGCCCCTTAAATCTCGTTCAACCTCTGTGTAATTTATAAACGCCAGGAATCTGAGTGTACCGCGGGGACTTCTCGTAGCTCGTACAGCAGTCGAGGTCTCTGCCATGTGGCCACATCGGGGGTGAAGTCAGGGATTACACGGTGATAAATAAATACCATATATATAGATACATGTGTATTTAAGGTGCGATAACGTTGGAGGGGTTTCAATGCAAAGACACGCCCTTCGTACGATAAAAGCTCCGATAAATGGGGGAAGAAATAACGTATACGTGTGCACATATCGATGCAGAAAAAAAACCTAATACGAATTTAATGGTAATCGAGATATTCAATCATCCGTGTACCAAAGGTTCGCAGCGATTAACGTGCACGCAGTAAAAAAAATCATTTTCGTAACTTCATGAAAATTATGCAAATGCAATTTTTTCGTATACTTTTCTTTTTATTGTGAGAGGCTATATATGTATATAGGTATGAGTACGTATGTATATTTTCATAATATACAAACATATATATATATATATATATATATATATATATATATATATATATGTATATATATGTATATATATGTATATATGTATATGTGTGTATATATATATATATATATATATATATATATATATATATATATATATATATATATATATATATATATATATATATATATATATATACATATACATATATATATATATATATATATATATATATATATATATATATATATATATATATATATATATATATATATATATATATATATTAGTATATGTAAATATACATATATTTCATACATCTACAATGAGACCATTATGTTTATTGCATCACGACACGAATTATGAACAGGCTATCGAGGATGTACTACATCTGTGATTTTTGGTTTGTCTTCCTTTCTCATTACCACGTCAAACGGAGACGCGAGTACAGTCCAAGAATTACGATTAACAATGGAATTATACATGTTACAAGTATAAATAGATAGCTACACACGGACTTGTCCGAAATATCGAGACTCCTATTTTTCTCTTTTCCGAATTCAATTAGTATTACACTTCGTTAGTTAGTATTATTCAATAGATATACACAGGAATTTCTAGCCTAGTGTTAGATCTTAAATCTTTCGTCTACAGCTATATTTTACAATGAATAATTATTCGAAAAGATAGGGGAATAGAGAGGCCATAGCTGTGGGAATTTAGGCCTCGTCCCAAAATTGGCGACGATTATTTTCACTACACGAGATTTCTACACGTTTTTTTTTCCCTTCCATTCTTATTTACACTACGATAGAAACGATGAGAATTAACGACAACAAAAATCCAGCAAAAATTGCACATTTACACGTGGGTGAGCGGAGATTCGTTCAATTCTTGTACATATCACAAAGCACTTTTTCCATCGGTGTATTGCCGATAGTTCTGTGGAAATATATGAGCTCCACTCTCGACGCCGGCACGGATCTCAACAACGGCAGCATTAGAAGCAAACGGCCGAATCTCGCGGGGCTTCCGGGCTGTTGGGCCCTCGCGTGTTGGCCCAGCATGACCTGCGCTTGGTCCTGAAGATTCTCGATTTGGCTGGAATCCTTGAGCCCACGTGTCTCTGCGAGAGAAACGGTTACGTTTGCATGAAGCCGGGATATACATTTACCACGAGCTAAAAGACGATTTATACTTTTTCTTTTCTTTAAGGGGCTACCCCCACTTGCGATTTTGAAAAAATCGATTTTTTTTATTGCATTTTTTTGAAGTATTAGTATCACCGAAAAACGAAAAACATCCCCATTTTTGAGGGTGCGTTTCAGCCCTTAAACTCGTTTTTCTACCGATAAAAAAAACGTATCGCTTACTTTTCGGTGCTTTATAACATATCCAAATTTCAACAAAATCGAAGGGTGTCACCTGAGGGATGTTCCTTGCAAGTGAAATGGCGTGTAATGTCCCATATGTGCCTTTCCATTAAGGGGTTACCACCACTTGCGATTTTGAAAAACTCGACTTTTTTTATTGCATTTATTTGAAGTATAAGTATCCGGGCCCATACAGAAGTATGGGCCCGGAATATATGACTCTATGTAAGTTTACAAAAAAAAATATTTTCTTCGTGTAAACTGAAATTGAAACTTTAAACGCGTTTTTCTCAAAATGGCATTTCTGAAGTCGGTGACCAAGATTACTCGAACACTAATGAACCGATCTTCTTGAAATTTTGCAGGCTTATTTAATACATAAAAATGTAGTCTTTAATCGTTCGATTTTTTTTTTTCGAAAAAAATGGCCGTTTTATAGCCAAAAAACGGCCGTTTTTTTTTCGTTAAAATCGAACCATTAACTTTGACGGTCCGCCATTTTGTGAAAAAAGAATATTTTTTAAAATCCTTCGATTAAAGACTAGTTTATACTTATATTTGACTAAATCCATTCGCATTTTTTTTCACATGATCCACTTCGCCGCAATGTTGGTCACCGCAAACCGTGTATATAAAAACATTATTTCATTGACGGCCATTTGCCACTAAACAATGTAATATTGTTCAATAAAAAAATTACTGAAAGTTCTTCAAGATGTGTTCTTTAAGATGGTATATTGATCGATTAAAAAAGTTTTGTAGTTTTCTTTAAAAAAATTCATGAAAAAGGCCTTTTTTGCGCTACAAGTGGGCGTAACGCCTTAAAAAAACTGCGTTTCTTTTTCATGCACCGTTTCACACAAAAAACCGAAATTTGGCCATTATTTTGGGCTTCTAGGTGTACCCCTTAATGTATTGACAATTGTTTACCGAATCGCTAAAGACCCGTGCAGAAATTTTAAGAGGGATACCCTATGTCCGATCAAATCCCGATCAGGATTTGTCATGGATTCCCCAAAACCGGTAACCCGGTTAGAATCCAACTTGCATCCGTATCGGAATATGTTTGACGACGATGGCATATCTTTGAAAATTTTGGCGTCACGTGTATTTTCGGTTTTACTATGAAATTCCTATCTATAGGTAGGAATTTCCATCTGGAGGTTCCTATCTATAAAATTCCTATCTATAGATAGGAATTTCCAATTTCTATAGATAGGAATATCCAACGCAAAAGACTGAGATGGACGCAAAGGACGCCAAGTAGTCCAAAAAACGATAACCCAGTCGTAGTTTTCCATTTTTTATGGTGTTCTTACCTCTCATTTTTTAAATTGATATTTTAATTCACCAAAAATGTATAAATGTTAATTATTTTTATAATAAATTTAACATGCAATAATTCCATTTTTGCCATTTTATTTCCGCCTGTATTTACCCGTGATCCTTCCAAGATTCCTCAATGATTCCATGGGGAATCTATTTAGAGTCATGAAAGGATCCGGTTCTGGATCCCTAATGGAATCCAGTTTACGGATCTTACATTTAGTCTTAGAATCTGATCCGATATCGGACTAGATCCCGACTGGGAGCCCGGGATACAAGTCAGAATCCAGCTGTATCCCTGCCAAAATTTCTGCACGGGGAGTAGAGGGTGAAAAATAGTGTAGAGTTTACCTGGTCGAAAGAGTACGATGGCTTTCATGCATGCGAATTCAGCCGGGTCGACCATGACGGCTTTGTATCTCTGGAGGGTGTCGTGGAGATGCCTAACATCGGCGGCCACCTGGCTAGACTTGCCAACCCCGTTGAGCATGTGAGTGCCGGTAGATGGTAACGAATGCGGCGAGAGCGTGAGTGCGGTGAGTTCGGCGGTGCTGAACAACGGTGAGGATTCCAAAGGTAAGCACCATTGGACGGCATTGAGAAGAAACAATTCCGACCAAGCCTCTTCCAGCAGTATAACTTGATCGCGAAATGGCAGACTCGCGAAGGATGGTAAGTTTTTCGCCCACTTCACCGCCATGAATAAAAGTCTGGCGCTTGTTTCGTAAACTGTCTCGGCTCCGGCTGGCGAATACAACGATGGCATCACCGGTGGCAATTGGGCGCAAACGTTACGCTGCTGTTGCGGCGTCATGGGCTCCTCGTTCGTAACGTCTATGCTATCCTCCGAGGCGTTGCCATCTTCGGTGTCCTGCATTTGACGGGGCGGCGTCGTGTCCGACGGCGCGTTCGTCGTCGTCGTGCCGATCGTCGGCAGTGGCAAAGGCGTCGCGTATCTCGCCATTGCCAGTGACACCGGCGGTCTGTCAACAATAACGTCATGGAAAAATTCAATATGACTGACTCATCGGTCTTACGTGCAGTTTTAGTCCAGTAAACGAGACCCAGCACTTTCAGCGTAGAATGAGAATTTTTTACTGAAGCTAGTTGGTTGCGTACTGAAAGTAACCCCGATGAAATGTTGCCCCTCAACTCGCCTCAACCCTAAGAAATAGGGGTTGAAAACTCAAAATCGCCGTATCTCGATAATTAATGGCCCGATCAGAAAATGTTTGAAACAAAAGTTGTTTTGCGTAATAAAGTACGTATAAAGTTATCTGACGTCCAATCCCCTATCTTTGAAAATAGCGGCACAAAAGCGCGAGAGCACCGCTGACCCAGACACGGACGCAGCGATATGTCTACGTCGGAAAACTTTATACATATTTTATTATGTCAAACGACTTTTGTTCGAATCATTTTTTGATCGGGCCATTAATTATCGAGATACGGCGGTTTTTGAGTTTTCAACCCTTATTTCTTAGGTTTGGGGTGAGTTGAGGGGCAACATTTCATTGGGGTTACTTTCAGTATGCAACCATCTAGCTTCAGTAAAAAATTCTGATTCTACGCTAAAAGTGCTGGCTTTTCGTCTCTTTTACTGGACTACTTTGGAAAGTCAGGCTTATTTTAGTGGTGGAGAACGTTCTGAGAAGTTTGACCATTTCTATTCACGCGGTTGTTGCCCCACGTCGACATGGGAAAATGGTAGAAAAACGTGTAGCACATTTTTATTGTGCTTTATAAATTTCTACGAATTGCTTAATTCTCGGGATAAGTGTGAGAAGTCCTTCAAAATTTTGAGGCAGTTTAGGCGCATACGCGATTATTGGATCGCTACCGAATCTTTTTTGATATGCTGTAGAATTCGGTAGGCATTACCGTCAGCATTATCTGCGATGTTCATAGAACAAACCTTGATCTAATATAGATAGTAACACTATGAGTGTTCATAGGCAACCCTATAAGTAACGCTATTCATAAGTAATGCTGTCAATTATGAAAGCAACCCTATAAGTAACGGCATTCATAAGTGATGCTATGACTCAGTCATGTCGAATTCATAGCGTTACTATTTCAGTGACTTCATAAGTTTAGAAGTTTCAGTTACTTCATTCCGGGAAAAAAAGTTCATGTCTGAGTGGATATGTTCATAAATGTTTCAGATATTGTCATATATGTATCAGATATATTTATATATGACATTTTACAGTATCATATATGATTAGGTCTGATCATATTCCACATCACATATGCATATAGAAGATCATATCTGATCAAATACAGTATCTGGCCTGACCATATATGAACTCATATCTGTTTATATCTGGCTAAGTACCAAGGCGAGTTGGTACCATAAATTCCTATCTGAACATACATGATGTGATATGTGAACGTATCCGTTCGTATAAGATCATATCCGATCAAATACGGAACCAGACTCCGCTATATAGATCTCATATATGTTTTTATCTGGTCAGGTACCAAGGCGAGTTGGCAGTGTGAAACCATATCTGAACATATATGATGTGATATATGAGCAGACACGTTCATGTAAAATTTTATCCCATCAGATACGATACCAAACGTGGAAAATATACGAAGTCTGATATACTCATACCTTATCGTATGTGCAGTTCAGTTGTTCACACCTGAAAACGTCTAAATACATGAAACGATATCCCATCAGATACGGCATCTCACCTCACTGTATTATATGGGATCATGTGAGTTACTATAATATTGTTAATTATTAACACGTCGAGTGATGACGTGTAAACCCGCTCTATATATGTGAACATTTTAAAATCTTCAGGACTGCTCTAATAAGGTTTGCTCTGTTTCAACAGGGTAAGATTTGCTCTGATATAGTCGGAGTCATACCTGGTCTGATAGTTCAGATAAACTATGATTCTATCATATGGGCAGGTCTAATGTTCATAGATGTCCAGGTCTACTGGGATCCACGGTATTTTATTCTTATATATTCAGATCTGGTCCGGTAGGATCAAATCTGTCTGACAAGATCAGATTTGGTCTAATAAGATTAGATCTGTCCGACATGATCAGATCTGGCCCAAAAAAATCAGATCTGGTCCAACAAGATCAGATCTTGTCTACGGATTGGATCTGGTCAGACCTGCTGCAATATGGACGGGTCTGCTCTCGAAATTATAAAAATGGCTCTGTTATGATCATACATGCTCAGATATAAGCATACATGATCTGTCATGACATTACATGATCAGACCTGGCCATTTTTCTTGTCTGATCATATCTGATTCTACAGATATGATTCAGATACATTCAGATATATTCAGATATGAACTTTTTTCCCCGGGAGGATATGAGACGATATTCGATCAGATATGGCACCTCACCTGACTGTATTATATGTGATCATGTGAGTTACTATAATATTATTAATTATTAACACGTCAAGTGATGACGTGTTAATAACCCCGCTCTATATATGTAAACATTTGAATATCTTCATGACTGCACTAACACGATTTGATCTGTCTCAACAGGGTAAGATTTGCTCTGATATAGTCGGAGTCATACCTAGTCTGATAGTTCAGATAAACCATGATTCTATCATATGGGCAGGTCTATTGTTCATAGATGTCCAGATCTACTGGGATCCACGGTGTTTTATTCTTATACGGACAGCCAGATCTGGTCCAATAAGATTAGATTTGCCTGACATGATCAGATCTGGCCCAATAAAATCAGATCTACCTGGCATGATCAGATCTGGCCCAATAAAATCAGATCTACCTGACATGATCAGATCTGGCCCAATAAAATCAGATCTGGTCCAACAAGATCAGATCTTGCCTGGGGATTGGATCTGGTCAGACCTGCTGCGATATGGACGGGTCTGCTCTCAAAATGATCAAAATGACTCTGATATGATCATACATGCTCAGATATAGGCATACATGATCTGTCGTGACACTACATGAACAGATATGGCCATTTTTCTTGTCTGATCATATCTGATTCTACAGATATGATTCAGATATATTCAGATATGAACTTTTTTTCCCGGGATAAGCTCTGAAGCTTCTAGTCGTTCAGCTAAGTCGTTATGCGAAAAGACAGCCCAAAATCGAAGGCGGACACTTGAGTGATGTTCCTTGTTGGATGAAACTTAAGGGGTCTTCTCACTTTAGACGCTAAAAAAATGTTATGTTCATGAACTTGTTTGATAGTTTTATATTATAGATATTGATATAAAAGTTGTTACTCTTAATAAATACATTTAAAAAAATACTTATGTAACCCAAACAAAATTTAAACGCGTTTTTCGACCGCTTGTTGATAAAATCTTCAAAACTACTGAACCGACCCTTATTAAATTTTGACCACAGATTCTTTACAACTATAGCTATAGCGCATATCAATGATTTTTTTTAATTTTCATATTTACTATTTGTTTTGCCAAAAACGGTAAAAAAACACGTTTTTTTTTGTTTTTTTTTTCGAAAAGTATCCACCATTTTGTTATTTTTGCATATATCAAAAATCGTATGATATGCGCTATAGCCATTAACATACTGAATCTAAAACCGTTTGATTTTTTTGTTTCGAATGATCCATCTCCGAGAATTCATCAACAGCGCAGACGTACCATTTTTTTAGGACATTTTTTTAACTACCATTTTCGTCTATAAATAGTGACTTAAATAAATAAAGGACTGTTTAAAAAAATTATTTCGAAGGTGTATTCGTTAAGTGTAACAACTTTTATATCAATATTTATACTATAAACCTATCAAAAAAATCATGAAAATAGCCTTTTTTAGCGTTCAAAGTGAGAAGACACCTTGAATAAAATTAATTGCTTTTTTGAATTCAATTATTACGGATCAGGGGGGGGGGCTCTGCTCCCTCCTGGCTACACCAATGATCACTGAAACTTTTAGCAGCCACTATTTTTTCCAAAGCCATTTGTATCCCCTAAATCTCCAGCGGACGTTATGCTTTTTGTTCCTATATTCAACAAATTGTGAATACGAATAAAATTGAATAAGAGAACGGCCATGACCCTCTTCCATAAAGAACTACACTAAATCCTCCCGACTTTGGATTTATTCCTTTAACCTAACTAGCTAGTAACTTTATCGAAGTTTTCAAATACACATGCTTGCGTGCATTATCTCTAGCGTAGGAAAAAAAAATCAGCAGCGATCGAATAATCCAGATCGATCACGTATTATCTCAAAGATTGGAAGAAAACGAAAAAACTGGCTGCTGTTCGGCTTTTAAGGCATTCTTTTCGCGAAGAGCCGTATTTGTGGGGCATAAGGAGGGCCCTTCTGAATCATTGGTAAATTACAGTGGCGCTTAATAAAAATAAGTCACAATCAATTATTATACCCAACGATGAGCTGGGATAAAAAAATTTCGCGCAAATCTAGTAGATTTATACATTTTGTCTGAAAAGTCGCGGCTACTTCTTCTGCTAGTCCCATTTTTCAAAGTTTTATCGTTAATATTTTCTTCAAACATTCGGTGACCCACTGTTTTTACTGCCATTACGGAATCTTAAAAAAATTACACGCGCGAGCAGTTTGTATCAGGCGTCTAGAGTTATTCAGTGTATAAATTATTATTAGATAGAAATGTGGCCAGCGTGTCATCTCCGCATAGTGTCGAATAAAAGAGACGGTTTCTAGAGTCGTAATTGTTCGTTAAAAGTTCAGTAACTTAGCTTGAAATTTTACCAGTATACTGGGATGTATTTTTACTTGATTATGGACGAAAATCAGTTCATTGTTAAGGCGGTCCTCTAGTTTCTCGGGTCGAAAAAATCGATTTTTTTTTCATAAATCACATCTACAACATGTGTGGAAAATGTGTGCCAAAGGATTTTTCGATATTCGAAGTGGTTCACAAGTTGCGGCCCTGGAACGGAGCAGGTATACGGAGCAGGTATACTTTCAAACGCGTTTTTCTCGAAACACCATTTTTCGAAACGGTGACCACGATATTTCAGAAACTACTGCACCGATCTTGTTCAAATTTATACAGCATCTTCAATATGTTATAAGCCAGCGATTGAACTAGGATTATCATGATTTCTTCGATAGTTTTTTTTTGTACGATCGAAAAACTTAAGAAAAAATGAGTAAAAAATAGAACGTAATTTTCAAAAGTGTATAAAAAAGTCAATTTTTGTAATTTAGAATTCACTCTAGTTCAATCGCTAGTCTTAAATATGAAGATTAAAATGCCGTTTGGTTTTTTGATTTCAGATAAGCAGAACAGCCGCAATCTTGGTCACCGTCAAGCACCTCTTTTACTTGATGTCTTCCTGTCGGCCACTATACCTTTTATTCTATTATATATTGTGACTTCAAAAAATTTGTAAAGCTTATTTAAATGTTAATAAAGATTATGCAAAAACAATGAGATTGATTATTTCGATGCTTTGCCCGTAAAAATTATTGAAACAGCCGTAAAAAAACAGCCGAGAAACTAGAGGACCGCGTTAAAACGTTATCGACGAAAAACACCCCTATTTCCGCGGGTGCGTTTCACCCCTTGAAAAACGGGTTCCGCAGATATAAAAAAATACGTACGCTTATTGTTACCCATTCTCCAAACATGCCAAATTTCGCCAAAATCGGAGATTCCGACCTCGCGACCTTTTTTTTCTAAGTCTCAAAAATGCTGCAGAAATATTTCCCTTGCAAAAAATAGGAAAAATCAGCACTTTTTTTCTCGCCGAAAGGTATCCACCCCCCTTAACACTCTCTCCCTCTCCCCCCCCCCGCTTTCTCGTAGCGATTGCAGCTCGGTCGGTATTTCGAATCCCCTTAACGAGGCCGAAGTTGGAAAGCAATCGAAGCGGCGGTAACTTCAGACCTAACTTGAATAAAGACAGAGCGTGTTTTTGTTTGCGAAGCTTCCTACGTAGCGTCGTATTTGCGCAGGCCTCGCGATTCCCATAGTCGTTCGCATCATCGAACCCGCGGAATGTCACGTCGCTTTCCACATCGCGATCATCGCGAAGAGTAGAGCCCAAGCATTCCGTTTTCCCCCCGCCCTGTTCTTCGGCCCCGTAATTTCTCAACCGAGCGAAACCCACCGACCCTCGGGAGTGCAGTAAGGTGCGAGAATTCCGAAGTGAAAATAGGTCCCCGAAAAGTTTGCTCGAATCATTGGGTTTGCGTCGCAAATGACGTTTGACTGGAGAGCCTCGAGTGTATCCGTGCTACTCGGAGAGGCAATAATCGCGAGGCTTTTTTGCTCGCCGACATATCGTATTTCGAAAAATCCCGGCGCGACGTGTCGATGACATCGCCGTACGCCAATAGACGGGAGCGTCGTCGAAAAATCGGCGACGCCCGGGCTCCCGCGATCCCGAGTTCCAAAGCAGCCATCAAGATGGCCGTGCCAACGGGAGAAAATTTCGCCGCGTGTTACATGGAGCTGTGCAAGCAGCAGCGCGTGCGTCCTCTACCGGTCATATGCGTCACGTTGCCGCAGAGTCTCGACTTCACAACCGACCGAGTGAAAATGGACGATTGGGGACCCATATTGAATTCCCTGACGTTGGATCGAAGTTTGCGCTCGATAAGCGTGCGAAGTCGTTACCAGTGTCGCAAGCCCCTCGAGGAAATCAATTCGGCGGACAAAGTCCGTACAATGGGCAAAGCACCGGTGGTGCTGTCGCGATATCTCCTCGAATGGTTGTCCCACAGTGTTGCGCAGTGCGTCAGAAATTCGCCGGTTCTCACGTGTCTCGAACTCGAAGGTATACCGCTGCCGTCGGATTGTCTGGCAACCCTGTGCGTTGGATTAGCCAGTACGGAGACCCTCCAACACCTGTCGCTTCAGCGATGTTACATCGGTGACAAGAGTTGCGAGCTCGTTTGCCGCACGGTTGCCGACGTTCCCAGCATCAGGACCCTCAATTTGAGCCATTGCGATTTGAGCGGCAACTGCGGATCTTCACTGGCGGCCGCTCTGTCCCGTCAAAAGTTGTCGCTCTATCACGACACGTGGAAGCAATCGTTGAGATACAGGGAGCCAAATTTGGAGGCCATGCCAGGTCTTCGTCGGCTGACCCTCAACGGTAATCCACGCTTGGGCGACCTCGCCGTTTCCGAGCTGATCGAAGCGATACGCGACAGCCTCTGGCTCAAAGCCCTCGACCTTCGGCAATGCGGCCTCACCGAACGCACGGCCCGCGAGATAATCGAGCTTCTCGACAGCAACAAGACGCTATCGGTCATCGACGTTCGCATGAACACCAATCTCCGGGACGACCTGGCGGAGGAAATATTCCGGCGACTCGAGGCGAACAATGCGGATAACGGACGTTCGGATTACCGCTGGTTGAGTCTGCCGCCGGGGGACAGCAGAAACGCCGTTTCCGCGGACGCCAAAGGTCGTCGGCGTCACGACGAGGCCACCAATGACGCCGCGGCGATGAGGCCGAAGAGCGCCTACGTCCCGAAAACTCGAAGATCCTTCCTCACGGCTGGTGTTTCCAAAGAGCCAACGGTCAATGCGAGGTTGCTCAATGGCCGATCATCCAGGGCTGAAGAGGCGAAGCGGCCCTTCACAGGCAGCGATAAGCCTGTCCCGTTGGAAAAACAGATCGATGGCAAGACGATCAAGAGCGAAATTTCGAAGAAGGAAAGATCGTCGCTTCACGTTGATCTTCGGGTGATCTCGACGGCCGAAGAACCGGTCCCGAGCCCTGAGAAATCCAGGGACGAAGATGTTCCGGTCATCATTGAGGAATCTCAGGACAAGGACGAGAAGGCTTCGAGCCGCGAGAGCGACAGCGTCGAAGAGTTGAACAGGGTGTTGCGGCAATTGTCGGAAGCGCGAATGGAGCACGATCGACTGGTCGCAGAGACCCGAAGAGCCGAGGCGTTGCTCGCCGAGGAGAGATCCCGTCGCGAGAACGCTGAGATCAAGCTCGAATTCATGAAACGCGATCTCACGGATATTCAGGGAGCGCTGAAGAAGACCGAGTCCGAGACTCGAGGATTCTTGTTGATCAGCCAGCGTTCTTTGGACGACATGGCCGAGTCTTTCGATCGGGTTCTCGATATGTTGGATCACGTTGCGCGAAACTCGAAGCTGGATGGATACGCGGACGGACAGCAAACGGAAACGGAGGAGGATGTCGACCACGCTACGCAGGATTATTCGAGAGCCAGAGATGAGATGCGAAGGCGAGTCGCGCGTCTGATAAGGAAGACCAAGTCGGAGAGTCATCATCGCGGAGGGTTGTTCACGGTCGAGTGCGACGAGACGAGCGTGATCCAAGCCTCGATCGAGCCTGGTCAATCGGCAGCGAAGAAGATGGCCAAATCCGAGAGTGACGTGAGAAATTCGTTGCCACCCATTGCCAAGCCGATTCGCCTTGAGACGAACATCGGCGACAGTCCCGACGTCGCGTCGTCTCTCGTGCGCCGGGCGAATCGCGAAATCGCCCCGGACTGCCACGAAATGGCGGATTACAAGAAAATGGCCTCGCCGTGCGCTCGTGCGCGCGCCATTTTCGCACAGATCGTAAACGGCGAGTCGTTTGTTCATCTTGGTGCGCACGGCAGTTAAGTCCCTCGGTGGGCCTCGCACGAGAGAGTGGACGTAAGAGACAAAGAGAGGGAGAGAGAGGGAGAGTGAAAAACTGAGAGGGAGCGTGAGACACAAAGAAAAAGCCATGCGCTTTGATTGTTCCGCGATCGTCTCCGTCTGACCGAGGCGTTCCGAGGATTTTGAGGTCAAACCGAAAGACACAACGTCACGAGGGAGAGAGAGAGAGCTCCTCGAACAATCTTGAGCGAGATCATCTACAATCTTAACCTCATTTTTCATGAAAGTGTATGGATCAAATCGCGGTATGATATACCCGTATTCCTACGAAATTATTTATATGATACGTTTACACAAACTTTGTGGTGTTCGTATTTTCTTAACTCGATTATTGTATACAAGAAATAAAAAGGCTTATTCCCGGATTGTGTTTTTTTACTTCGATCCTATAAGTTGCCATTGTATCGGTGCTCAGGTTTTAGGAGTTTGGGTACGGTGAAGCGTTACCATTTGATTCGAATTTATACAGTATATTCGTTGTCATATACCGAATGCACCTTTCAATTTTTTTATCGATCGTCTACATCGTTTCTATCAAATTTACAAGTGAAGATACATTTTTAAACATAGAGAGATGCCTACGCTCATCGCTGTATGGCAGTTTTCGCACGGAATAACGTGAAAAAATGTTTAAGGCACTCTTCCCATGCGACAGATCCAAAAATCGAAATTTCTTTTTTTTTGTTGCACAAATTGCAAAAATGTGTGCGTGTTATATGGAACCGGCATAGCAGACTAATGGTGAGTCAACATTTTCTTCGTGTAAATCGTACTTGAACTTTTAAGGGGTTACCCCCACTTGCGATTTTGAAAAAATCGATTTTTTTTATTGCATTTTTTTGAAGTATAAGTATCCGGGCCCATACTTCTGTATGGGCCCGGAATAGATGACTCTATGTAAGTTTACAAAAAAAAAATATTTTCTTCGTGTAAACTGAAATTGAAACTTTAATCGCGTTTTTCTCAAAATGGCATTTCTGAAGTCGGTGACCAAGATTACTCGAACACTAATGAACCGATCTTCTTGAAATTTTGCAGGCTTATTTAACACATAAAAATGTAGTCTTTAATCGTTCGATTTTTTTTATCGAATAAAAATGACCGTTTTATAGCAAAAAAACGGCCGTTTTTTTTGTTAAAATCGAACCATTAACTTTGACTGTCCGCCATTTTGTGAAAAATGAATATTTTTAAAATCCTTCGATTAAAGACTAGTTTATACTTATATTTGACTAAATCCATCCGCATTTTTTTTCAGATGATCCACTTCGCCGCAATGTTGGTCACCGCAAACCGTGTATATAAAAACATTATTTCATTGACGGCCATTTGCCACTAAACAATGTAATATTTTTGAATAAAAAAATTACTGAAAGTTCTTCAAGATGTGTTCTTTAAGATAATATATTGATCGATTAAAAAAGTTTTGTAGTTTTCTTTAAAAAAATTCATGAAAAAGGCCTTTTTTTGCGCTACAAGTGGGGGTAACGCCTTAAACGCGTTTTTCTCAAAACTGGATTTTTCAACTTGGCGTCCATGATATCTCGAAAACTATTGAACGGATTTCGCTCAAATTTTTCTGGTATATCACATCTATAGTTCTCACCCAACTAGAACATTTCTGATATTTGTGATAGCTTTTTTTTAAGCTGAAAAAGTCGAAAAAGATGACGAAACTTGGAACTGAACTTTTAAAATCGCGCCAAAAATTCAATTTTCGTTATTTTCACTTTACTCCAGTCCCGGCGATAGCGTCAGGTATGCAAATTGAAATGCCGTTTGATTTTTTGATAACTTTTTTCACACATGAGTGTTTTATGAACGGTGTAAAATCGGTTCAACTCGGTATTTACGTTTGATAAAATTTCGAGGGTCTGTAAAAATGTTAATAAATGTGTAGTAAAAGTTCACAAATAGTGTTTTTTAAGGGGTTACCCCCACTTGCGATTTTGAAAAAATCGATTTTTTTTATTGCATTTTTTTGAAGTGCAATTTGAAGTGCAGTTTTTTTTTGATGCCCGGAATAGATGACTCTATGTAAGTTTACAAAAAAAAATATTTTCTTCGTGTAAACTGAAATTGAAACTTTAAACGCGTTTTTCTCAAAATGGCATTTCTGAAGTCGGTGATCAAGATTACTCGAACACTAGTGAACCGATCTTTTTGAAATTTTGCAGGCTTATTTAATACATAAAAATGTAGTCTTTAACCGTTCGATTTTTTTTCGAAACAATGGCCGTTTTATAGCCAAAAAACGGCCGTTTTTTTTCGTTAAAATCGAACCATTAACGTTGACTGTCCGCCATTTTGTGAAAAATGAATATTTTTTAAAATCCTTCGCTTAAAGACTAGTTTATACTTATATTTGACTAAATCTATCCGCATTTTTTTTTTCAGATGATCCACTTCGCCGCAATGTTGGTCACCGCAAACCGTGTATATAAAAACATTATTTCATTGATGGCCATTTGCCACTAAACAATGTAATATTTTTCAATAAAAAAATTATTGAAAGTTCTTCAAGATGTATTCTTTAAGATGGTATATTGATCGATTAAAAAAGTTTTGTAGTTTTCTTTAAAAAAATTCATGAAAAAGGCCTTTTTTTTTGCACTACAAGTGGGGGTAACGCCTTAAACGCGTTTTTCTCAAAACTGGATTTTTCAGCTTGGCATCCATGATATCTCGAAAACTATTGAACGGATTTCGCTCAAATTTTTCTGGTATATCACATCTATAGTTCTCACCCAACTAGAACATTTCTGATATCTGTGATAGCTTTTTTTTAAGCTGAAAAAGTCGAAAAAGATGACGAAACTTGGAACTGAACTTTCAAAATTGCCCCAAAATTTCAATTTTCGATATTTTCACTTTACTCCAGTCTCGGCGATAGCGTCAGGTATGCAAATTGAAATGCCGTTTGATTTTTTGATAACTTTTTTCACACATGAGTGTTTTATGAACGGTGTAAAATCGGTTCAACTCGGTATTTACGTTTGATAAAATTTCGAGGGTCTGTAAAAATGTTAATAAATGTGTAGTAAAAGTTCACAAATAGTGTTTTTTAAGGGGTTACCCCCACTTGCGATTTTGAAAAAATCGATTTTTTTTATTGCATTTTTTTGAAGTGCAATTTGAAGTGCAGTTTTTTTTTTTGATGCCCGGAATAGATGACTCTATGTAAGTTTGCAAAAAAAAAATATTTTCTTCGTGTAAACTGAAATTGAAACTTTAAACGCGTTTTTCTCAAAATGGCATTTCTGAAGTCGGTGACCAAGATTACTCGAACACTAGTGAACCGATCTTTTTGAAATTTTGCAGGCTTATTTAATACATAAAAATGTAGTCTTTAATCGTTCGATTTTTTTTTCGAAACAATGGCCGTTTTATAGCCAAAAAACGGCCGTTTTTTTTCGTTAAAATCGAACCATTAACGTTGACTGTCCGCCATTTTGTGAAAAATGAATATTTTTTAAAATCCTTCGCTTAAAGACTAGTTTATACTTATATTTGACTAAATCTATCCGCATTTTTTTTTTTCAGATGATCCACTTCGCCGCAATGTTGGTCACCGCAAACCGTGTATATAAAAACATTATTTCATTGACGGCCATTTGCCACTAAACAATGTAATATTTTGCAATAAAAAAATTACTGAAAGTTCTTCAAGATGTGTTCTTTAAGATAATATATTGATCGATTAAAAAAGTTTTGTAGTTTTCTTTAAAAAAAATTCATGAAAAAGGCCTTTTTTTGCGCTACAAGTGGGGGTGACGACTTAGACGCGTTTTTCTCAAAACTGGATTTTTCAACTTGGCGTCCATGATATCTCGAAAACTATTGAACGGATTTCGCTCAAATTTTTCTGGTATATCACATCTATAGTTCTCACCCAACTAGAACATTTCTGATATCTGTGATAGCTTTTTTTTAAGCTGAAAAAGTCGAAAAAGATGACGAAACTTGGAACTGAACTTTCAAAATTGCCCCAAAAATTCAATTTTCGATATTTTCACTTTACTCTAGTCCCGGCGATAGCGTCAGGTATACAAATTAAAATGCCGTTTCATTTTTTGATAACTTTTTTCACACATGAGTGTTTTATGAACGGTGTAAAATCGGTTCAACTCGTTATTTTCGTTTGATAAAATTCCGAGGGTCTGTAAAAATGTTCATAAATGTGTGGTAAAAGTTCACAAATAGTATTTTTCGCTGGTTAGTGAAAAAAAAAATGCCCCAAAAAAAGTTGTCACATGGGATGACCCGGTTAAATTGTAAATATTCTAGACACGGTTCTGCATCTCCATCAGGAAGTAGGTCCAAGTACTGGAATCAAATTGGATCCCCATGACAATTTCTGCGCGCGTAGACGTATGGCAGTGTTGGATAAAGATGTTCAGATATTGTGCAAATCTTTTCGGAGGAAAATAATGAGATGCTGCAGATTGAACGAGTTCTCGCATAATCGCGTTCGTATGCCGATGCTTCCTGGGCTTGTACTTCTTAACGTCCTTATCCGATAAGCTCCACATACCGAGTTTCGCCCACGAGGCCTCGGTGTATATTCTCGCGTATATTGATTATTCGTTTATTCACGGTTCAAATATTTCCTCGATGTCGGAGGCGCGGTTAACGGCGAGCACGTCGTTCCACGTCCGTGAGCGTAGGAACCAAGTATAGCGGGGTCGAGGGTTTTAATTCACGGCAAGTCGGTCAAAGGTAATTTTTCATGATAGATCACGCTCGGCGTGGCGCAAAGCGTACACGGGGATAGAGCGCGGTCTCCGGGTTCGGGCTGCACGAAGCGATATCGTCGTTTCCGATACGCACGATCAACGGCCTATGTTGAAGATAACACGCTAACCAGCGAGATCAAACGTGGTAACAACGTGGCGTCCTTTCTGCGCTCTTGCCACAGGCTCTTTTGTGCTTGCGCAAAAACCCACACGCGATCGCGCGACTCGTATAATCGGCCCTCTTTTTACATGCTATATACGCGCGTCTCTTCTTCATTATCGACGATGATAATATTGGTGAACGCGCGCGGCGATTCGTAACAGGGCATTACGCGCTTTTTCGAAAAATTTCTCAATTTGATCCTTTGGTGGTAATGAACCTCTAGAATTTTTATTTCTCTTTTGTGACATCGATAAGTGCCGCAAAAATGCATTCGAATTTTACATGTCAAATTTCCGCGCGAAAACGCTAGCCGCCATGCTGCTTCGGTTCGTGACGTTACTTGCACAATGAACATCGACGCCCCGCCAATTGTGAACCGCGTTGGGCGTAATTCTATTTATAAATACGAATGCGAATTTATTCACATCGGGATTTTAATGTGAACATAAATACAAATTTATTCATACTTTGCTCATTGTAAATACGAATACAAATACAATTGTATTCACAAATATTCTGAACAAACAACTAAATTCAAAGAAATAGTTGTGAATATTTACAAAAAATCCTTGGAATTAAAAAAAATCACATCAAAATCTGTGAATGAAAATGTATTCACAAAAATTGTAAATACAAAAAAGTTCACAAAACAAGTTGTGATTTTTTTTCGTATTTAAGACAAATTACAATCACATCACAATGATTATATTAAAATTTACACCAAAAGTGAGTTCTCACGTATTTTGAGAGAAAACATTGCGTCGGGCAAAGAAATTTTTGCAAAAAAGTTGTGAGTTTCAAATATTACATTATAAATATGAAAAAAAAATCAAAAAATGAGTTGTGAATTTTCTCGAGTTGAAGAAAATTCAAATCGAATTCACGACAATTATATTAAAATTTACACCAAAAGTGAGTCCTTACGTATGTTGAGAGAAAACATTGTGTTGAACTCAACAAGTAAGAACTCCCTTTTGGTGTAAATTTTAATCTAATCATTGTGAATTTGATTTTAATTTGTCTTAAGGGGTTACCCCCACTTGCGATTTTGAAAAAATCGATTTTTTTATTGCATTTTTTTGAAGTATAAGTATCCGGGCCCATACTTCTGTATGGGCCCGGAATAGATGACTCTATGTAAATTTACAAAAAAAAATATATTTTCTTCGTGTAAACTGAAATTGAAACGTTAAACGCGTTTTTCTCAAAATGTCATTTCTGAAGTCGGTGACCAAGATTACTCGAACACTAATGAACCGATCTTCTTGAAATTTTGCAGGCTTATTTAATACATAAAAATGTAGTCTCTAATCGTTCGATTTTTTTTTCGAAAAAAAATGGCCGTTTTATAGCCAAAAAAACGGCCTTTTTTTTCGTTAAAATCGAACCATTAACTTTGACTGTCCGCCATTTTGTGAAAAATGAATATTTTTTTAAATCCTTCGATTAAAGACTAGTTTATACTTATATTTGACTAAATCCATCCGCCTTTTTTTTCAGATGATCCACTTCGCCGCAATGTTGGTCACCGCAAACCGTGTATATAAAAACATTATTTCATTGACGGCCATTTGCCACTAAACAATGTAATATTTTTCAATAAAAAAATTACTGAAAGTTCTTCAAGATGTGTTCTTTAAGATGGTATATTGATCGATTAAAAATTTTTTGTAGTTTTCTTTAAAAAAATTCATGAAAAAGGCCTTTTTTTGCGCTACAAGTGGGGGTAACGCCTTAATTCATCCAGAAGAAAAGTAGATGAAAATTAAAAATTTTATTGTTTTTTTTGTTTCCGTCAAGAATTACGAGCTGCACCTTTCCAGCCGATTGGGGGCTGCTTTATTGTTTCATGTTGAAAATTTGTTTTTATCATTTCAAATATACATGAAAAGATACCTCAATGCTTACGGGGCTCACTTGTTTTTTCTCTAAAAAAATGCCCGAACAATCGCTTTTTTCGGACCTCCCAATTCAGGCTCCCGCCTTAAGGGGGGAGATACCTTTAAACGAGGAAAAAATTTGCTGATTTTCTTAATTTTGTTTTAGAAGAAAAGACTTCTTCATCCTTTTCGAAACTTAGGGCATGTTTTATTACTACTTTTGGCTGTCGCATGGTATTTTTTTAATTAATCTTTAAAAATGGCGGAGGTAGGGAAAACAGAAAATAGTATTTTTTATTGCAAAATGGCAACATTTTTTCCGGAAAATACAATTTCTTTTTCTCAAAGCGTACCATTCAATCGATTTTCAACATTTCTCACTTTTTCTTCGTTGGTTTTACCCCCTAATCTCGCCGACGCTACGTGTCACACCGTCTGACAAAATCCGCCGCAACCCGTTTAGAAGCCCGTGCGATACCTCCGCCATTGTGAAAGATTGATAAAAAAATACCATGTAACAGCCAAAAGTCGTAATAAAACATACCCTAAGTCTCAAAAAGGGTCATTCCTTTAAAAAAAATCATGAAAATCATCAATTTTTCCCTCGCTTGAAAGTATCTCCCCCTTAAGGAGTTTCGGGTTAATTGACGGAATGTTTTAATCAAATTTATACAGTGAATTCTTTGTCATATACTGATTGCCCCCTCCAAATTTTTTATCGATCGTCTACACCCTTTCTATAAAATAGACAATTGAAGAAAACATTATGACAGTGATGACGAAATTGTCACAATGTGATTTGACAGTTTTCCATAATGTATGATATGCGCTACAGCCATTAACATACTGAATCTAAAACCGTTTGATTTTTTTTTGTTTCAAATGCTCCATCTCCGAGATTTCATCAACAGAGCGACCTGCAATTTTTTTAGGACATTTTTTTAACTACAATTTTCGTCTATAAATAGTGACATAGATAAATAAATAATTTTGTAAAATCTATTTCGAAAGTGTATTGATTTAGTGTAAGAACTTTTATATAAATACATATGATATAAACCGATAAAAAATGCATGAAAATAGCCTTTTTTAGCGTTTAAAGTGAGAAGACGCGAAAGAAAGACTCTTCTAATTCGAGAGGAAGAGAAAGAGGGATGTCCCGTGCGGAAATTGAGTAGGGGCTGTGATCGGGCCCCAACAATATTCCCCTAACTTTCTTCGGGCCCTAATCTGGAAGCCACATGAGGGCCGTTAGCGGTCGGTCACACTTTGTCAACAAGGGCCCTTAAAGGCGCAACGAAGGGGGCCTTATAAGTTGCCTCAATGGCGCCTCATCAAAACCATTTTAGCGCCCTGAAAATGCCTCAACGGCGCCTCATCACAACCATTTCAGCGCCATAAAATATCCGTATCAGTGGACATACGTGTATGTTAAACGCGTCAGGGTATATCTGTATTTGTTTTTATGTAATTGTTCATGTGCATAGGTGTGGGCGTGAGTACATGTGTATGTATGTGTGCGCGCGTAGAAATGTGATTGTGTATTTGCATGTGAGCCTTTATGACACACTGCCATGACAAAATTAATACAAAAAATAATCCATTCTAAGGAATGGATGTGTAGTAGAAATAAAAAATATATATGGGTCTACTGAATCACTAGAATCTATTTCCATTGAGGGAAAGATCTGGAAAACAAAGACCAATTTATTTACTTATCCTACGCAGTCGGATAAAGTTTATGAATGGAAAATATCAGCGAAGTCTTCAGAAGAAATAATTTTCCCTATGATGAGTATCGAGCGGAAATTAGTTGCTATAAAAATGTCGAGAAAACCGGTTGGGACTGTTCACACTTATGCGCTAGCATTACTCCATGTATGAGTGAAACCATGAGTAATTGTTTGTATCTATGTAAAAGGTTTCTTTAATTTGATAAATAAATACTGTCTGATGTTTGTCTGCATATTTGTGTTCATCGTTGATTTTTTATTTGCTAACGCCCTTACGCTTTTTCCCAATTTACGTTCGATAAAATTATTCGATCGATGTATATAATCGATTTGAATAATTGAAATACCATCAACAATGTAGCCTAAGCTATTTATACTGGTTTATCGCTATAATAGTCAGATCTGGGCCTATTGTGGAGATCCCTACTTGTTTATCCCTATACTGGCCAAGTCTGGGCCTATTGTGGAAATCCCTACAGGTTTATCCCCATAATGGCCAAGTCGGGGCCTATTGTGGAAATCCCTACAGGTTTATCCCCATAATGGCCAAGTCGGGGCCTATTGTGGAAATCCCTACAAGTTTATCCCGATAATGGCCAAGTCTGGGCCCATTGTGGAAATCCCTACTAGGGAAACCACTAGGAAAGCCCTGAAAGGCCCTTATTTTTATTAGGGATGCCCTGTCAGTTTTCCGCACGGGGGGTGGTGTAAAATAAATTGGCAATGTACAACTTACCCAAAAACTCCGACTGCCACAGCGGCCTCCCTCAGCGCTCTTTCCTGGTCCATTTCTACAAGAGATTCCGGTCTTATCGTGGCTGTATTCCTCGGTTGTCTCTCGTTCTGTACGGCTGTCGAAATGAACAAATCGTCATTTGTCGACTCGTAAACGGTAGCACATGATCCTTGACTCAACAAATTACACACGACACAGCATAATACAAAATTGATAGAAAAAAGTTGACTTTGTTTGCTCGAACGATTTGCAGCAAGAAAAACATTTCTTCGACAGGAATTAGACGAGCAAACGTATGTGCATAAACATTATTATACATTCATACGTAATTGAAATCTTATATACGTATATAAATGTACGTGTAAGTATGTGTGTGCATAAGATGTATATGTGTGTATTTATTCGTACGTATAATTCCTGCCCGCCTCTCTGGTCTGTTTTCATATAAAGCAATCATGTCAGATGATGCCCAGGGGGCTGCGTTTGACAGGATGACTATAACGGACTCGACTGACTTCATTCTCTCTCGGTCCACAAAAATTGCATACAATACCGGATGGACATATTCTCGTGTCTCTAGCAAGCTACGAATACAAAATATATGCTTATATATTGACGAGGATTGCGTAACTTTCAGCTTTCGTATCAGCCCCTCTTCAGTTCGAACGAGGCTCGAATACGACTATAATTGCTCATTGTTACGGGTCATGTTCGTTTATCGAGTGCACGATAGCAGTGTTTACATTATTTAAACAAAAATGTATAATACAATAGCCGTACTTCCTATAAGTTCAGCCACAATAAATAATCAGGGATGCGGCAATTATCCGAATTTTTATATCTACACGCAGGACAAACGCCGTATACGATGCCTTGAAAAAAATTGACCGAGCCCTCAATTGTGTCTGTGCAATGTTAGGCGCTGTATACACTGCCGGCCAAAAGTTTGGGTACACTAGTCGAAATTTCTTACTGCACTAAAAGTTAGATAGCGGGCTCAAAAATAAAGATAATAGAATTTCCTAAGCGGCGTTTTAAGGGGTTACCCCCACTTGCGATTTTGAAAAAATCGATTTTTTTTATTGCATTTTTTTGAAGTGCAATTTGAAGTACAATTTTTTTTTGATGCCCGGAATAGATGACTCTATGTAAGTTTACAAAAAAAAATATTTTCTTCGTGTAAACTGAAATTGAAACTTTAAACGCGTTTTCTCAAAATGGCATTTCTGAAGTCGGTGACCAAGATTACTCGAACACTAATGAACCGATCTTCTTGAAATTTTGCAGGCTTATTTAATACATAAAAATGTAGTCTTTAATCGTTCGATTTTTTTTTTCGAAAAAAATGGCCGTTTTATATAAAAAAAACGGCCGTTTTTTTTTCGTTAAAATCGAACCATTAACTTTGACTGTCCGCCATTTTGTGAAAAATGATTTTTTTTTTAAATCCTTCGATTAAAGACTAGTTTATACTTATATTTGACTAAATCCATTCGCATTTTTTTTTCAGATGATCCACTTCGCCGCAATGTTGGTCACCGCAAACCGTGTATATAAAAACATTATTTCATTGACGGCCATTTGCCACTAAACAATGTAATATTTTTCAATAAAAAAATTACTGAAAGTTCTTCAAGATGTGTTCTTTAAGATGGTATATTGATCGATTAAAAAAGTTTTGTAGTTTTCTTTAAAAAAATTCATGAAAAAGGCCTTTTTTTGCGCTACAAGTGGGGGTAACGCCTTAAAGAGGACAAATTTACCTTCATTTTTCTATTTTAGAAAATTTTCGACGATTTTTTGTCGCCCCGTTACATACTTTTGAACGTGGTCATTTTTCGGGTATTTTTTTGGCCGTTGAAAATGAACTGCAAAGTTTGCGGAAAGCAAACTTCGGTTTTTTCCATGCTAAACTTAAATGGGATATCAATACCGGGATTTTTGTTTTTTTAGAAAGTCTCGTACGATCTTTTGTCGCTCTGATATTGCATTTTTAGCTAAGAAAGACATGCTGTAGGACAAAAAGGCCTCATTGAAGAACTATAGAGTTCCAGAGGAAATGTCAAGAGAGTAAAAGGTTATATGGGTTCACACTGGAGTGGCTAGAATTTTTCAGAATTTTTTTGGACATTTGTTTTTTACTATTTTTAGTTGGATATTCGATGAGTGGAGAGGCTTCACTTGGGAATTATGGGGTCTAGGACAATATATTGAAAATGAAAATTTGTATACATATTTTTTAATTGACTACAATTTTTTTATTTTTTAAACATTTTTTCGGTAGAACTTTGAGAATCGTCGTGAGTTGGTTTTTGTGCCTCGAGAACTATCGGATTTGAAACGAAATATTAAAAAGAAAAAAGTTGTAATTTTTCATTTTAGATTGGCTGACATTTTTCCAGGTTTTTTTTTCAAAACACTTTTTACCGTGATTTTTTTTCCCCAAATAACGAGGTCCTTTTTGTGCCTTTTTCACAAATCCAGCAGCAGACAACTTTAAGCTTTTGGACTTGCTTTTAACGTAAAAAAAATAGTCGATCAAGTTTCTTACCTTCGCTATACGAGTTTTTCATCGAAAAAGATTTTCCGAGTTCCACGGAATTTTTTGTCAATCTAAAAAATTGTAGTTAATTAAAAATAGACCTTAAACAAATTTCTTAATTTTCTTAATATATTGTTTTAGACCCCATAATACCCAAGTGGAGCCTCTCCACTCATGGAAGACCCAATCAAAAATGTCAAAAAAAAATCTGAAAAAATTCTAGCCCCTCCCTGTAGTTCTTCTATTACGCCTTTTTTGTAAAACATGTCTTTTTTTTAGCTAAAAACACAACACTGGGGCGAAAAAAATCGTCCGAGAGTTTATAAAAAACAAAAATGTCGGTTTTGATATCCCTTTCAAGTTCCCTTAAGAATCGTAATTTTTCGTTGAAAGTACGGTAACTTGGCTTGAAATTTCACCAGTTTACGGGGAAGCATTAAACGTCATTGTAGACAAAAATCAGTTAATTGTTAAATATTCGGGTTCGTGAACGGCCACGTGTAAGTCGTGAAAGTGAACACGAATTGAAAAAAATCTATTTTGTAAAAGATTCGCGGTTTCGAGGGAGACATTCGTTCGAAATGTGAAGAAAAAAACAATCGTCAACACTTGCTCAGAAATATAATAGCTGTCCTTTAAGGACTTACACCACTGTAAACGTCGCAAATTAAGGGATTTTTCGCGATATTTTTTGGATGGAAGGACAAGTAAGAGGATAATAATATTCAAGGATGTCATTAAACATATCTTCGAGGGAACAAAAAAATTATATTAAAAAATCATACAAAATGGTGACGCTCTGAAATAGAGCTCGAAAATAGAGCTCAAATTTGTACCACCCTAATATATATAGATTTATACGTATGTATATTAATCTTTAAAAAATGCGCTGTTTTAACTTTTTCGCGAAAGTATAAAATAATATCGATCGTATCGAATATTGAAATGAAAAAAAAATGACACCGTTACAGGCTGAGATTATTGCTCACTAATTTTCGTCAATTTTTTAATCGCCGCAATTCAAAAGTCTTAGTAAAAGCTCTTTAGTTCACCACGTGAAGGACAAAAAAAATGAGTACAATATTAACGCAATCTCCAAGGACAAAAATGAAGCCGAGAAAGAGAACAGTCCGTTATATAATTTACCAGACTTTTAGACGTACCGCTTTCAGCCGAGGTCGAATTTTATTTGGTCTTTTTGTTGGTTTTTTGAACAATTTCTACGAGCCAGCCCCGCGGCGAATAATTTCGTAATAATATGAAACGTGACTGTCTCGCGTTTTACCCATCGTCTGTGGCCTGCTGAGCGGCTTAATGGGAGCCTCCTTCTGCTCCACCTACAACGTGCGTATACTCTGTGGGTGCACTGTATATAAACTGTACAGTGCTCTAACCACCCTCCGAACTTAACTTCTTTTCTAGCCCTTTGGCTCCACGTCCTCGACTCGGTGTCTTTTCCCCCCGCATTTTTTTTTTCGTTCTTTAGCCCCCTTCTCCCGTGGCCGGCAAAGAGATAAACGTCGCCGAGGCACACTCTCGCTCATTTGCATGGACTCGTCGCGACGGGTGGTCTCTTCACAGTTGAGTATGTAGGTGCACAACGAGAAGTAAAACCAAAAAGGGTGTAATACCGACCGCGACCTCATCTCCCTCGTACATTGATGTATATAGCTATATGCTCCGGAGATGGCCACTTTGTACTTTATTCTTCTCTAACAGCATCCTTTCCTCGTTCCAATTTTTTCCCATCAAACGATATTTCTCGAAATACGTCACAATTTTATACGTCGTCTTGTAAGAAAAAACTCAAAATAATTGAAAAAACTCGAAATAATTGAAAAAAACTCAAAATAATTGAAAAAACTCGAAATAATTGGAAAAAAATCTCGAAATAATTGAAAAAAAAAATCAAAATAATTGAAAAAATTCGAAATAATTGAAAAAACTCGAAATAATTGGAAAAAACTCGAAATAATTGAAAAAAAACTCGGAATAATTGAAAAACTCGGAATAATTGAACAAATTCGGCATGTTTGTAGTGTGGATAAAAATAGGCGACACGTATTTATTTATATCTGCGGAATCCGATTTTGAAGAAATTATGAATTTTTATGAAATTTTTATGAAACGCATCCTCAAAAATAGGGGTGTTTTTTGTTTTTCGTCGATAACGCTATCGTTCTCATCTCCAATGTATAGTACCCGAAAAAAGTAAAGGTTGCAATTTAAAATGTTTTCATCTCTCGTACCGTGTAAAACGATATCGAGGAAAAACGAAAAACACCCCTATTTTGAAGGGTGCCTTCACCCCTCAAAAATCGGGTTCCGCAGATATAAAAAAAGCACGTGTCGCCTATTTTTACCCATTCGACAAACATGGCAAAGATCGTCGAAATCGGAGAGTTCGACCTCGCGACCTTTTTTGTTAGTTGCTTTGCTGATTCCATCGCGTTGTTGCAACTCCTTTTTTTAATTTTCCTCAAGAACTATCCGAAAAACCAAAAGAAATTTCAGCGTCGGACAGTCATTAAGGGGGCAGAATTTTTTTGACTTTGGTGATTTTTTTTTAGAAGGAAAGATTTCTTTACCATTTTCGAGACTCGGGGTACGTTTTATTACTACTTTTGGCTGTTGCATTTTAAAAACTGGCGTGACGTATAGCTAACAAACCAATCGACCGATTCTGACGAAATTTGGTATAAATTTTTCTAATCTTACTATCTAAAAAATGATAAATGTTTTTGAAAATTAAAAGAAAGAGTACATTATTATTGCAAAACGTAGCCATTTGTTTCCGGAAAATTCAATCTTTGTGTTTCAAAGCATACCATTCCATTGATTTTCAATATTTCTCACTTTTTCTTGGCTCATATTCTGCGTATGAGTGTTAATGAAAGAAAAATCTTCGTTGGTTTTTTTTTTCAGATTAATTCCTCGCCCAAAGGTATGTCCCTCCTTAATAATAGCAATAACTTCAAATCATCAACTCGTCATTTTTCTCATCTGCTTTTCTCATTCGGATCAGTTGTTACAATTTTTTTGGCTATTTACTAAACGAAATTTGGGTAAGCCAAAAAAATTTTGCTTCGGGTGGAATCAAATAATCGCCAAAATTCCAAATTACTGATCGTCTCCTCACTTGCTTTGTTCGTATGATTTGGTTGGAAAGACTTTTCGTTTACTTTCCATCGAAAGTGAGTGTTAGTTTTGCGATTCTCATTATGTTGATAAAAATTACAAGCACAATGTTAACTGAGCTCACTTGTTTTATCCCTTCTAAAAAAATTCCCGAAAAAACGCTTTTTTGGACCTTCTAATTCAGGCTCTCGCCTTAACGTGACGATTTCTCTCTACGTTGATGTTTCAAGAAGGATGATAAAGTAACAATCATTTTCCATCGACGACTTCCATCTTTCAAGTACGCCTAACGTGCTTGGTTAAGGGGTTACCCCCACTTGCGATTTTGAAAAAATCGATTTTTTTTATTGCATTTTTTTTAAGTATAAGTATACGGGCCCATACTTCTGTATGGGCCCGGAATAGATGACTCTATGTATGTTTACAAAAAAAAATATTTTCTTCGTGTAAACTGAAATTGAAACTTTAAACGCGTTTTTCTCAAAATGGCATTTCTGAAGTCGGTGACCAAGATTACTCGAAAACTAATGAACCAATCTTCTTGAAATTTTGCAGGCTTATTTAATACATAAAAATGTAGTCTTTAATCGTTCCATTTTTTTTTCGAAAAAAATGGCCGTTTTATAGCCAAAAAACGGCCGTTTTTTTTCGTTAAAATCGAAACATTAACTTTGACTGTCCGCCATTTTGTGAAAAATGAATATTTTTAAAAATCCTTCGATTAAAGACTAGTTTATACTTATATTTGACTAAATCCATCCGCATTTTTTTTTCAGATGATCCACTTCGCCTCAATGTTGGTCACCGCAAACCGTGTATATAAAAACATTATTTCATTGACGGCCATTTGCCACTAAACAATGTAATATTTTTCAATAAAAAAATTACTGAAAGTTTTTCAAGATGTGTTTTTTAAGATGGTATATTGATCGATTAAAAAAGTTTTGTAGTTTTCTTTAAAAAAATTCATGAAAAAGGCTTTTTTTTGCGCTACAAGTGGGGGTAACGCCTTAAAAAATTGGCGAAAAAAACGAAGAAACAGAAGTGCGTTACGCGGACGATTAAACAGACTACGCGACGCGAATTACGTACTTCGTATATTTGTCAGCGCGCGCGAGCGGTCTCGATACACAAACTCCCCCAATTCTGCATACATTTATTTCCTCCAATTAACCCTTCGGGCGTTTCTCGTGGCACGCGACCGTCGCTAACGACCGCAGTGTGTTTACGGAGTGAGAGAAGATTTGCTCCTGCTTGGGGGATTGCTTTGGCACGCTGAAAACCATGAGGATCGAAACAAGTCTGAGAGATAAAGCTTTTGAGGTACACGGGTTGAAACACACGTTGATTGATCCCGCACTAACGGCAGTACCACGGATGAATTACGCACACACGTTTACGCACACTCAACTGAGAAAACAATATATTTCTATGTACCAGGATTTCTTAACGATTAACAAATGGTTAAGTTGGATATGACGAAATAAATATCTTCCTCCAGTTAAGGGCTTACCCCCACTTGCGATTTTGAAAAAATCGATTTTTTTTATTGCATTTTTTTAAAGTGCAATTTGAAGTGCAGTTTTTTTTTGATGCTCGGAATAGATGACTCTATGTAAGTTTAAAAAAAAAATATTTTCTTCGTGTAAACTGAAATTGAAACTTTAAACGCGTTTTTCTCAAATTGGCATTTCTGAAGTCGGTGACCAAGATTACTCGAACACTAATGAACCGATCTTCTTGAAATTTTGCAGGCTTATTTAATACATAAAAATGTAGTCTTTGATCGTTCGATTTTTTTTTTCGAAAAAAAAATGGCCGTTTTATGCCAAAAAACGGCCGTTTTTTTCGTTAAAATCGAACCATTAACTTTGACTGTCCGCCATTTTGTGAAAAATGAATATTTTTTAAAATCGTTCGATTAAAGACTAGTTTATACTTATATTTGATTAAATCCATCCGCATTTTTTTTTTTCAGATGATCCACTTCGCCGCAATGTTGGTCACCGCAAACCGTGTATATAAAAACATTATTTCATTGACGGCCATTTGCCACTAAACAATGTAATATTTTTCAATAAAAAAATTACTGAAAGTTCTTCAAGATGTGTTCTTTAAGATGGTATATTGATCGATTAAAAAAGTTTTGTAGTTTTCTTTAAAAAAATTCATGAAACGGCCTTTTTTTGCGCTACAAGTGGGGGTAGCGCCTTAATGAATCATTCATTTGAGCCTTTAAATTGTCACAAATATAGATTTGGTGATGGTTAAGAAATGGGTACTTTAACTCTTTGAAGCATACATCCCCCTACGTGCAATCAGCACAAAACTTTGTACTCAGGGGTTTTCGGGGTCGCTGATTACGAATCCGCACTCAAAATTTGGAAATTCAAGATGGCGGATCCGATATGGCGGGCCATAAATGCAAAAATCGTTTGATGAAAGCGAAAATTGGTACTCGGGGGTTTTCGGGGTCGCTGATTAGAAATCGGCACTCAAAATTTGGTAATTCAAGATGGCGGATCCAATATGGCGGACCACAAATGCAAAAATTGTTTGTTTGGGTTATATTAATATATAAAATTATTTATATATTATAATTAATATATAAAAATATTTTTGTAATATATAATAATAATATATCATACAAAAAATATATAAAATAAAAAAGTAAAAAAATAAATAAAAAAAATATGGAAGTCGCGTAAGTTTTTGTCCAAGTCCAGCCAGAACTTCTCGACTTCTCCCTTGCTCCTTCTATGAATCCAAAACCTTCGAACTCTCGGACGCAATAATATTTCACAAAAAATGCATATTCATTGCAAAATCGACATAGCTTCGCCATACCACACCGAGCGTAATTCCTGATGGATACCGCAACCGTAGCACTCGTGGAAGGAAAAAGTGGCCGAAACTTTCGCGTACGCGGTCTCTCCCCTCAATATATGGTCACGGCGATAGAAAAGAATCGCTGACAAATGTCTATCGACGTATACCTACATAGCGCACACAGATCATTGCGCCCACATAAATCTAACATTCGAGATCGTAGTAGCAGTGTTCGTAATTTCGTATTTTTTTTGCTTGTCTCTCGAACAAGGGGGAGAATCCGATCCAATTTTATATACGACATCAAGTTCGGCAATAAGAAAGTTCGGAGCTTTGCCTCTCGCCGTCTATATATATATATATATATATATATATATATATATATATATGTATATATATATACATATATATGTATATATATATATATATATATATATATATATATATATATATATATATATATATATATATATATATATATATATATATATATAGGAGGCAAAAGAAAGCATTAAGGTAAGGGGAGATGAGCATAAAAAGAAAGTGAGAGAGAAAACGGTATAGCATCTTTCCCAGCAGTCCCCCAGGTGCAGTTCTCAAAGCCCGCGAAAGTATTAAGAGTTGAATCGCGAAGAGAAGAAACGAGACTGGGGCGAAACAACCTCTGCCCTCTACGTCGTTACTTTGGCTGTCTACTTCTCGTTTCACTATATATGTACACAAACGCACACACGCACACACGCGCACATACAGACGTATCGTATCGTCATTTTCTCCGGCGGCTGGGACCTTTTACCCAGTTATTTATGTCGCGAAAGATCTCTCTCTTTCTCTGCTCCGCAACACCCACGCCTGCATCTTCCTTCGCGTGTAATGCCGATTGCCCCTTCTGCGAGCGAAAACTTTCGTTCAATATTTCGGTAGCGAGAAAAATCCTGATTGATTCATGCGCGTAAGTTTACTGCGACTATGTTTGTAGTTATTTCCGGTGAAGCTTTCGCGCTGGATGTCTTGTCCCGATAGAGATGTTTTGGGTCCGATATTTGGAAGATCAGGGGCAAAGGATTTTTTTTTTCTACGGTATATGCAGATGCATAGGAGCCAGTAGCGTTTTTTAAAATGTTTAATGATTTGGAGTTGTGGCGCTGCGTATTTTCATAGTGCGGAATCAGAGCTTATGTATTTTATTATTGGTTTTTTCCTTAGGTACACGCTTGTCGCGTTTGTTACCTATTCTTTCCCATCATTATGACCGTTCTTTCCTCTACTGTTTACTCCTTTTCTTCTCCATCTTTCCCCTGTTCCCCCTCTTGCGGCCGCAGCCGACTTCCCCCTCTGTATTATATTCATCATGACATTTCTGTCATGGGTATAGGGAAACTGCGGAAAACCTATAACCAATACAGCCGGTCATCGAGTTCGCCCCCCAGTCGTGGAACTAGTCTTATTTCGCCACGAAATGCCGAAGAAAAACATTTCACGACGAAATGTACGCGACTGGGATTCGAACCCGCGACCTCCCGGTCCGCTGGTTTAGTGGCGAGTACGCTAACCACTAGACCATCGCACCGGTTCATGAGAGCTTATGTATAAAAACGTATAGGAGTGAGAACCACCGATGAAACTCACCGTCCTTGTTCATGCCCATCTGCATACATTTCTTGAGCCTGCAGGCCTGACACTGATTCCTGTGCGCCTTGTCGACCACGCAACGTCCGGTACCGGCTTGGCATCTGGATCCCAATGAGACAGAAAGTGCATGGGTCAGAACAATTGATAGTTGGCGTGATCGAAATGTAAACATTTGTCGTTAGTATAGGCCAGTTTGTGTGAGTATACTACAAAATCCATTTTTACGGTTTACACTCTATTTTCGGAAATATCAATTTTTGGCTCCGAATACATTGCGTCAAAGTGTACTAATCTGTATATAGAGAACATCGATATTTTCTGAAAACTGGATCCTGATTTTAAGAACTATAAATAGCTGCTTTGTTTTGGCCCATCAAAGATGTTTAAAATTCGTTGGGATAAAATGTATATATTTGTTGTATTTCTATCCACCATTACCAGCTTTTTTACCGTTGATGATAATCAACAAAGTAAAAATGCTAATTATAAATAACGGTATCAGTTTTAACATAATAAACAAGCAAAATATTTCACGAAGACAGAAAGCAAAGCAGGTGATTCGTGGTTTTCTAAGGCGTTACCCCCACTTGTAGCGCAAAAAAGGCCTTTTTCATGAATTTTTTAAAAGAAAACTACAAAACTTTTTTAATCGATCAATATACCATCTTAAAGAACACATCTTGAAGAACTTTCAGTAATTTTTTTATTGAAAAATATTACATGGTTTAGTGGCAAATGGCCGTCAATGAAATAATGTTTTTATATACACGGTTTGCGGTGACCAACATTGCGGCGAAGTGGATCATCTGAAAAAAAAATGCGGATGGATTTAGTCAAATATAAGTATAAACTAGTCTTTAATCGAAGGATTTTAAAAAATATTCATTTTTCACTAAATGGCGGACAGTCAAAGTTAATGGTTCGATTCTAACGAAAAAAACGGCCGTTTTTTGGCTATAAAACGGCCATTTTTTTTCGAAAAAAAAAATCGAACGAATAAAGACTACATTTTTATGTATTAAATAAGCCTGCAAAATTTCAAGAAGATCGGTTTATTAGTGTTCGAGTAATCTTGGTCACCGACCAAGGGAGGGTCGAGCGCGCCAGACGGCAGACTAGCCGGTCGTTTACACAACGGATTCTTCTTTTTCAACGCTTATATCTCAGTCAATTTTGTTCGGATCGACTTGAAATTTTCGGGACATATTCTCAGATACTTATACTTCAAAAAAATGCAATAAACAAAAACGATTTTTTCAAAATCGCAAGTGGAGGTAACCCCTTAAATCAAGTCCCCCTTTTCAGGAAATATTGATGTTCTGACCAGGAGGACATTCTCTGAATGTATTTGCCAACAACCCGCTAGGTGGCTTCAAGCGAAGCACTTCCCATAACCATTAAGATGTTCATAAGAAGATGGCAAAATCATTATTTACGGCTTACCCTCTATGTTTGGAAATCACAATCTTCTGGCCGGACTACATTGGGAGCAAGTACATCTTCACGTAATGTCTACCTAGCCAGAACATTGACATGTTCTAAAAAGGGGGGGCCTGTCTTTGAGAACTAAATACAA
>OX101787.1:54213014-54348072 GCA_944452715.1 Ophion slaviceki | reverse complement strand
CCGACGAACACGCCGCGTGTCTTCATGCAGGAAGATGGGCTTTCACCGGGAATTTTTGAACTTTGAATCGACGTTACGCGAAAACACGGCGACGAATCGAAAATCTAATGACATTTTACCAATTCAATACAGCATACGTGTAGTACAAGCACGATAGAGTACGATAGTGCACAATTGGTTTCTTCGATAGATCTATGTAGGCGCGTGAAATATAAGTGGGTATAGACCAGAGATGGGCATTACTGAATTACATTGTAATTTGATTATTAATCCGGTTACAAAGTAATTCAATTACAGAGTAATATCATTAAATTGCGTTTCATTACATTGTACTTAAATTACTCAGTACATATGTAATCTGTTATAATGTAAATACTTTGTAATCTAATTACGTTATTATTTATGGCATAACATAGGAGAAAATATCATCTCAACCTCTAAAGTTGTATGAAGTGTGGTGTGTGCGCGATTGTCAACTTTAGGAACACACAACTTCTGTGCCCGGTAGACACGCAAACAGCGCACGCTACTGTAACGTGCAATTACACGAATAACCGCATGTAAGGTCCACTCGCGCTCGTGAATTGCAAGAACTATAACTCGGATTTTTGTAACACGCACAATTACATTGTTTGAATCAATGTGTGATCGATTGATCTGTGTCAGATTACCTTTCAATTAAATTGCACAGTGATTAATTACACGTGGTATTTGTGGTAACTAGTTTCTTCAGTAATCTGTTACAAAGTAATACAATTATGAATTACAGTAGTAATTGTAATTGTTAATTTAATTACTTTTTGCCCATCTCTGGTACAGATACACATTTGTACACAGTTTGGTAAGTCGAGGCGTAAGTATCGTTAGATGGCGTCCTTGCGCGTGTGAAGGTCCTTTTCCCCAGCCACTCGTAAAACATGTATCGCAGGCTTTTCAAAGGTCCCCTCGTCTTCCCAGCCCTCGATGTATGGTATTCAGTTCCAAAAGCACACGAAATTCCGCAGGAGCCTCTTCGAGGGAAAAAAAACCGTCACCGCCCACGCGCACTCAATCTTTTGTCAACATCTTTTCACCTTTCTATCCCGCGGGATAGCCGTCGTGTATTATCTGAGCGAGAATACTTTAGAAAGCAAACCGTTGTAGTATCCAGCTCCCTTTTCGTCGTCCCCCTTGACATGGGGATGATGGACCACGTCCACCTGTCACGTGCACTCGCGCGTCGTATTATTTAGGGCGATCATAACACGTAAATAATTCAAGCGTGACGTTTCCGCGATTTACGAACAGTATCCTTTTAAAAGGAGAAAATAATGAAAGCTCGGACACTGCTGTGATGCGTGTTTCATCTTTGGACGTCCGAAGTAGTTCGTCTTACTCCAGCGAAGGTCTAAGCTCTCGAGCTTTCATAACGGTCGTTATTTTGCTCGTTTTTTACGGGCTATAGACGGGGTATGTGTATTAACGTTGATGAACTATTTATGTATTGACGCGTTTTTTTTTCCTTATATTTCTATGTTGTCCACTTGTTGTGACGCTGCAAACGGGATCAACGCTTCGAGAAATTGTTTTATTTCGCTGCCAGCACACTCGTGGCGGCGGTGCAACAGTGCGGGTCACGACGATTTTGTAAACGATGCAACAGAAGCGAGACGCGCGGAACGACGATGGAGAATAGATACGATCGAGCCAACGACCCAGATCGACGAACCGAAAGAGAAGAAAAAGAAAAACACTGTCACGTTGAGCAACCCGAGCGATTCAAATATATACGATCGAAAGTCAAGTTTCCGATGCAGAATGCGAGTTTTTTCGGTTGTTTTTTCTTTCTCTAAAATGATTTCCTCAGAAGTCTTCTCGCTTATCTGGACTGCGCTCTCCTGATCACTCCCGAGGGAGAGAAACGGAGAGGAAACGATAGGGAGGCCTCGTCAGGTTTTTCCGGTTTAATGGAATTCGAGAGAAAGCTCGGAGATTATTTTTTCGAATCGCTTGAAACTTGGGCGACTGCGGCAATCCATTCGTTCTTGATAAAACGACGGTGTCGGGAAAAATTGAGAGAAAAATAATGAGAAAAAGTCGAGATCGCTGGATACAACGAACCGAACGCGTCGACAAACACGTTGACGGTAGCGAAGTTGCCGCCTCACTGATTCGACCGCACGCGATTAGACGTAGTTTTGTTTACCCTGGCTGACCTGTGTGCGTGCCGTCCCGTATACGCATACGCACGCGCGTACGGCACACGTACGAGATATGTGGCGGCAAGAAGGGGCGCGCGCGTTCGGCGCAAGCGCGTCCCGAGCCCTTCGAAACGCGCTTGAAAACTTTTCGAACCGTCATTTTCGACGTTTTCGAACGTCACGAAGCGGTCCACCGGACAATCACGAGTCACACCATTAACTGGACTGATAACCTGCAGCTGCTCTATTTTCCAATACTTTGCTTTTTAAATCTCAAATTCGAGAATTATTCTATTCATGACGTAGTGCTTTTCGTGGCCGCGCGCCCCGGGGAAATCGTGTGCATACGAGGGCGCTCTAACTTCTTCGTTCGTCGTAAATTACGTCGTCGTAAATTACGAAATTCAACGATTTCGGCGGACAATATGGGTACAATATCTTTATTTTATCACAAATAATGGAAATTGACTGGGCGAGCTTCAAAAAGTATTTCTTTGTTTGGGTTTGTTTAATGGTATCATACAAATACCACTAAACGTAGTATTTACATGATTTTCGACATAAATTCTGAGATTATAATGCTTTATTTGTTTGGGTTTGTTTAGTGCACTAAGAAGAAAGAATCGTTGAATGTGCAAAATGCATTTTGGTGTACCGAAATTTTGTTGTTTTAACAGTTGCTCAGACACGCTAAATAAGCAGATAGTTTAAATGTATCTTTGGTTACTGCCTAAGTATACTGTTTTGTTATGCCAATCAAAAATCAAGTTGAACGTATTTAAAGATACAATTTTGTTAAACCAACTGAATTTTGGATGGATAAACGAAATTTTTTTTTCAGTGTGGTATATTAATACCACTAAACGTAGTATTTATATGATTTTCAACATAATTTCCGAGATTACAATGCTTTATTTATTCATATTGTTTGTTTATTTATGACAATATAAATTGTTCCATATAATTACTACACCAAATAACTATACGATATACACTAGGCAAAACAATTAAAGGATATTGAAAAAGTTCGCCAATTTTAGGGTCATTTTCAAATAGTTGTAACTCCTCGAAAAATGGCCGTACAGCAAAATAAAAAGAAAGCAAATTGAAGGTCTGAATCTCTAGTTTTGAGATCTTGAGCTCAACAATTTTTCGCATCAGCCAATTTTTAGTAGCTATCAAAAAACCAAAGTAAAAAAAATGTCAAAATGTTTGCTCATCTTTCACAGTCTGCACGGACTTTAATATAATTTTTTAAATGATCGGATTAAAACGATCGTCTAGCTGGATTCTTCCCCTTTAATTTGAGCGGTGGGAGAGCTCTGTACGATTTTTTCTCGCTGAGATATCGATGTTCAAAGCAAAAATGACACTTTTGACTTTGATGACTGATTACTCGGAGACTAATGGTCGCACAGAAAAAAACCAGAGGGTTTTGGAAACTTTGAAGTATTTTCTATAAGATGCTTTTATCATTTTTTTATCAAGATTTTTTTTATGCGGTAAAATGGATTTAAAAAACGTGGAAAATGGCATATTTACGAATATTCTTTTAACTAAGGATTATTTTGCCAATATCGAATAGATCAACAAAAATTTCGGTTTTTTTATGACCTCAAAGTATCCTAAAAAAGCCCTTAAAAGTTTAAACCCCTGCGATTTTTTTTTCATTGTGTTCCGAATGATCGAAATTGTGGTTTTTGCCAAAAATCGATTAAAGGCTAAATCTACCACCTTTTATTCGTCTTTTGAGAATCTCAATTTTTTTTTCGCACTGATCCATCATCATCTCGATAAAGCACCGTATAAATGGGACGATTTATAGAGTTATCATTTTTCGTTAAGGCCTTATATACGCGAAAAAAATCAAAAATGTTCATTTTTTTATTGTTTTTGATTCCATTACCCTGAACGGTTGGGAATATTTTAAGCTTTACAGAATTAAAAAATACCAAAAATTCCAAAAATAAAGTAAGATTGCGTTTATAATAGATAACGCGCGGCGCGCCCGACCGCCAACTTCAAAACCGTTTTTCCACGATTCCCTTTTTTGAACCTTGTGAAAATTATAACTCTTAAACGAAGGTTCAGATCGCTTTGAAATTTTTACAACATATTCTTAGTATCATCTCTTATCGTGTGATCTACAGAAACAAAAATTTCAATTACACCAAAAAAATAGAAAGAAAAAAAACCGACAGAAAATTGAGTAAAAAAATGTTAAGTTTCGAATTTTTATTATAATAATTTGTTTTGAATAATATTGTTGGTTCACACTGAAGATACATTCATTATGCAATTATAAATATGTTCATGTTTTTTTCAGACGCCCACATTGCCGAGAACTTTCACCATCAACGCGCGCGCAAAAAAAATACATTGCTTTATTATCTTATATCTCCGCCATTTTTTAATGTTTCTGATTTTTTTTTACATATACTTGACTATGTGCATAAATGATCCGTAAAAAAAATTCTGTCAATACATGCGTCATTTTTTTTAACCGCGTCTAGAAAAGAACTTCGAAAATCGGCAAAATCGCGTATATAAGGCCTTAAGAAGAATTCTATTCGGACTTCCATCTGTTCCCAAAATTAAAAACTTTCCTGGCTGGACAAAAAATTGTGTGTAACAAAAAAGCCATCGAGGCGGTCAACGAATACTTCGAGGCCCTTGAAACAAACCACTTCAGGGTAGGAAACTGTCTTTCATGTCTTTCATATCGAGCCAAGTTCCTTATCGAACTACCCTCGTAGTGTCTTCGTACAATAAGAAGTAAAATTAATTATATTATTCTAATATAATTTTGCAATTATCCAAAGTGATCGAAAACGTTTGACCGGTACTGTATATATACACAATCGCGCCATATTTCGAAATTCAACCTAAACCTAGCGTACTTAATACTAATATTTTTTTAACCCGAAGTCCTGTAGTATATATTTGTTTGTTGAAAATAATGATCAACATCATTGGTTATTGAGAATAATTATCTATGGACACAATTCATGAAAGTGCAAGATTTACTCACAACCCCCGATGATTCCTAAATTGTTGTTCATTCTGTGTTCATTTCGTCAATTGTGTATTCGTTTGAGTTTGTTCGTATGCTTGTTTCTTATTATTGCAATTAACTACATACCATAATACTCAATGGTCCTGATTATATGGCACCCTCTAAGCTGTGATTCTGGGAAAAAATTAATCGAAATCGATTCAGCAGTTCTCAGAGTTATAAAAGCGCAAACGTACAGCCAGACAGAAAAAGTATGTTTTCTTAAAAAATACGATTTTTCTACTTATCTTATTTAATATAAACGATCTGTATTAAAATTCTGCGAAAACAAAAAATTACAGACGAAGTGTCCCTACCGGTTTCACTATATGTAGGGTAAAAGCCGGATAGTTGCCCCACTTTTCAAAAAAGCTCTATTATTAAAAAATGTGTACTTACTAAGAATAATGCGATATGTATATTAAAACATAGGTCTTTGATCTTTTATAGTAGCCTATATTTGTAATGATAATTAATACTGGTTTTGAGTAAATCCTGTTTTATTTGACCTCTCAAAAAACGGATAGTTGCCTACTGTGGCGAATAGTAGCCTAACGTTAAAAATGCTTCGGGGGATACTTGCCTCGTGCGGGGATAGACGCCTCACTATGATTTTATTAGATAGAAACAAATTTATATGAATTTAAGTAATCAACCTTTATTATTTACTGAGATCCTTTATTAACTACTAATTACAATATTAATCAACATGATAAAATATTATAGTATTAAATGTTAACGTCTTAGACTATAAAAATACAACAGAAATAGCTTCCAAACTTTAAATTAGTTAAGTTATTAGTAAAATATTATTATTTATCTTAACGATAGAACAACATGGCAATCAGCTTTGCCATAAGCATTAATTATATCAATTTACCAGATATTCAAAGAATTATATAATTATACCAGAAGCCAGGGTTTTCAATTTTCCACATCTTATGCAGTGACTTTTGAATGGTGTGCAAGTTTCATGCAACCACATTCGACATATCGGACATTGAATCCAATCTGATTTCGATGTAGTTAAATTGTAATTCTCAAAACATTCTGCGCAATAATCATCAATTGAAACTTTTTAATTTGTATTTTCTATTTTGGAATTAGCGTTTTTCATCTGTAATATTTTTTCAGCGTCTCTTATCGATTTTTCGTCTTTTTTTCTTTTAATTGGTAGTCCTTCGGTGGTTTTTTCTTTAGATGTTTTTGACCCTATAACATTTTCTTCGTTTTCACTGTTAGGGTTGGAAATTTGTATTTTGCTCTTTCTTAAAGCGCTTCCTTTGATCAGTTCAATAAAATCTGTGTTATCGGATTCAATTTCACTGCTGGTAATATCGATATTTTTTTTGGTCTTTTTCTTTTTTGCGGTTGCCCTAATTTTAGTTTCCGTTATTTCGATTGTTTTCTTTATTTTCTCTTCGATAGCTCAGTACAATGAAAGATATAATTTTCAATGTCGCCATCTCCTAGGGCTAAACAGTCTTCAGAAAGATTCAAAAGGCTTGAAGACGGCGTAGGTGACGTGTGATCTTGGTTCACGCTATTCTGCTCAGCCTCATTTAAGACAGTTTCTAGTTTGTTTTTATCAGCATCGTTCGGGTACTCGAAGACACAAGAAAAATTGAATTTCGCTCGTTTGATTCAGATACAATTTCTATCGAGTAAATATATTATTTTATTGTCTTCGCCATATCCGATATTGATTTTCAATACATTATTCGTTGCAATATTAGTATATTATTTTGATTAAAAAATATTAAGCGAACGTCTGAGTTGGTTAAAAAATTATGCGAGAATAAAATTTGATTCTTACGCATACACGGAGCGACTAAATCGTAGTCATTTTTATTAAATTTTTTTATACAATCGATTTTTTATACAATACAATTTTTTTATACAATGAAAACTATATGTACTTGTTTTGATTACATATCTGACTAAAATACATCTATGTTCATTAAAATTACATATTTGTTTTAAAAGAATATGCTATTAATATGACACGTGTATGATTGAACTGAATACATTACAGCAATCGATTCAATACTTTTTTTCTTTGATTGAAATAATTCAACAAAGTCATGTACAATGGCCGAGCGCCACCGAAATTACAGATGCGAGGAAACGAAAGAGACAAAGAGAAATAAGTAGTTCTTGAAGTAACCGCTAGGAGCCGCACGCGCGCTCGTTTCTCGTAAGCGTAGCGCGAACCGAAAATCTACTTAAGCGCCGGAGAAACTCTACATAGTATCGCTTCTCGGCCTGTAGCTAAGATCAAAATGTAGTATCTCTTCTTATCAGTTTAATATCTGATGATCGTTATAATGCTCACTTTTTATGTAAGATAAAAAAAAATTGAAAAACTTTCACTTTTTAAATAAAACGAATGCGATCAAACATTTGCATTGTGACAATCCTATCCTATTCCAAAGAACTGAACGTGAACGTCTTTCAAATATTTTCAGCAATTCTCTTGGGTGTACATTTAATTGAACCAGCAATCAAGAAATGATTGCAAGTACACATGGAATCATATTGAAAACATGACTTCCTGAATTCAAGAATATATTCTTTTGATTGCAATGAACATTTATTTCATCGAATCTTTTTTGTCTACTAGAAACTAAATGCTAGAAAATAAACTAAATTCAATACCATTATTTAGAAACGATATTTGTTAATTTTTCAATCATGATATTTACTTGGCTCGATCTCCTGCAACTACTTTTAATATTGTACGGAGTACGAAAACGTCACGTCTAATGGCATATTCGTTTCGATGTAGTACATAACTAATTCATTCTACCGATTATATTTTTGCACGAAATAAAGAATGTAGCAATTGCTTAATTATTTCATCCATACATCTACAGATTGTATATAGAATGATTTCAATATATTATCATTTTATTTTAAGGATAAATGGAGATATTGAGAGAACAGAAGAGATTTTCAAATAAAATAATATGTTATTAAAATCAATCACATTTCCCAATATTTTATAGTATTGTAACAATATCATATATCGGCACTGCGTGTTCAGACATTTATTTGGGTCAACTAATCTATTTTTTTTATCCAATTGATTTTTTTTCTCAGTATTGCAGCGCGTCTCTACTAATGATGAGCTCGTCACATAGGTATCAACCTAAATACACTGCTCTGCCTCAAAATCTTCTCTATGTCAACAAACCCATTCACAAGGATCCTTCTAAAAAAAATAATGAGAAAGTCGTTTTTGCGGATTCGATCAAAACAACAACGGGAGTGGAAATAAAATGATTTGGACAATAGCTTTAAGGGGTTACCCCTACTTGCGATTTTGAAAAAATCGATTTTTTTTATTGCATTTTTTTGAAGTATAAGTATCCGGGCCCATACTTCTGTATGGGCCCGGAATAGACGACTCTATGTAAGTTTACAAAAAAAAATATTTTCTTCGTGTAAACTGAAATTGAAACTTTAAACGCGTTTTTCTCAAAATGGCATTTCTGAAGTCGGTGACCAAGATTACTCGAACACTAATGAACCGATCTTCTTGAAATTTGGCAGGCTTATTTAATACATAAAAATGTAGTCTTTAATCGTTCGATTTTTTTCGTTAAAATCGAACCATTAACTTTGACTGTCCGCCATTTTGTGAAAAATGAATATTTTTTAAAATCCTTCGATTAAAGACTAGTTTATACTTATATTTGACTAAATCCATCCGCATTTTTTTTCAGATGATCCACTTCGCCGCAATGTTGGTCACCGCAAAACGTGTATATAAAAACATTATTTCATTGACGGCCATTTGCCACTAAACAATGTAATATTTTTCAGTAAAAAAATTACTGAAAGTTCTTCAAGATGTGTTCTTTAAGATGGTATATTGATCGATTAAAAAAGTTTTGTAGTTTTCTTTAAAAAAATTCATGAAAAAGGCCTTTTTTTGCGCTACAAGTGGGGGTAACGCCTTAAAACTATTCCCAGTGGAGCGAGCACTGTACAACTTGCTCTACACATTTCCGTTTGCACCTTCAATGACGCTTGTTAGACACTATTACAAATATACGAGGTCATAGGGGTACATAGTGGGCCAAATGCCTACAAATACGCTGCCAAAAAAGTCTATCCACATCATGCCAGCCGACCGTTGCAAGAAAACACCCGCAAGGCTTGAATTATCCGTCGCCATCGGAACATTAATATTCCATAAGTTGCGTAAAGCGCGGATGTTATTCTTTATGGGCCCGGAAAAGATAACTATGTAAATAAAAAAATCATTATCTGATCTCAATACAAACTCATCTCAAACAATAAATGGCTTTTTTTCAAAACAGTCTTTTTTAAACCAGTGACCACGATTTCTCAAAAACTATTGAACTGATTTTGTTCCACTTTTGTAGATTTCTGGATAAAGAAATGTAACCGGTGCTCGAACGATTTTTTACCCCATATTTTTTGTATTCATTAAGAAAAATCATCCGTTTTTTAAATCCAAATACTAACTCTAAAGTTCTGACTCGCTATTTTCGGCTAAATAAAAATGTCAAAAAACCAAATGATGAACGACAAGAGAATTTAATAAACTTTTTAATTTTTTTTTTAATTTTTATAAACCGTTAAATTACAATCTGTCTGACTAGTGACAATAAGTAATTGGAATGTGTGTTCATCGGCTGTGGGTAATGGAGTGACATCCAGTGACGTGTGTATATATTTTTTGTGATTGTCAGTTTTTTGTTACTTTGTGTGTGTGTGTGTGTGCGCGCGCGCGTGTGTGTGTGTGTGTATGTGTGTGTATGTGTGTCTGTGTCTGTGTGTGTGTGTGCATTCGTTTGTGCGTGTGCTTTTATCGGAACCGCTGTGTGAGGTCGAGTGTTTTGTGACGTTTTAGGTGTCTCGTTTCTGCGTCTCGGTTAAGAATAGACTAATAGACTAATAGACTCTAATAGACTAATAGACTAAAGAAATCTAATAGACTAATAGACTAAAGAAATTTTCTTCGTTTTTTTTTATTTCAGATGAACCTACTTGCCCCTATCGTGATCACCGCAAACAGCGATTTTCGCCGTTACATTTTTTTGTGCATTGTTAAATGTACACCGGGTGAGCATCAACTAGCAACATTAGCATTAGAAATATTTCCTAACCTATAAGACTTAGAAGAACCATTTTCCTACAAATGTTGCATAGTTCGAAGGGGGTCATCGAGTGGTGCCTGTGAGGTTCATCCAGGTGGAGGCGCTTCGAAGATTTCAAGGTCAATTTTTAGAATTTCATTGTGGAAGTTAAAATGAGTGCAGTCACCAAATTTCAAGATGATCAGCCGAGATTAAGTATAAAAAGTCGATAAAAAAGAATTCCGAGTGTTTTTAGCCTAGAATCGATTTGAAAAAAAAAATGTGCAAAGACTTACTCCTATAAAAGGTGCTTATAGTGATTACGACCACTTTCAATGCACGCTTTCAATGATTTGCATTGATTGTATTGTCTTATCAATCACAAATTTCTACTGCTTTCCAAAACAAGTTAATAAGATTCTTAGTTGCGAAAAATGTAAACAAAGCCGTACGACTTCCATGGATTTTGCTTAGTATTAAGGGGTTACCCCCACTTGCGATTTTGAAAAAATCGATTTTTTTTATTGCATTTTTTTGAAGTATAAGTATCCGGCCCATACTTCTGCATGGGCCCGGAATAGATGACTCTATGTAAGTTTACAAAAAAAAATTTTCTTCGTGTAAACTGCAATTGAAACTTTAAACGCGTTTTTCTCAAAATGGCATTTCTGAAGTCGGTGACCAAAATTACTCGAACACTAATGAACCGATCTTCTTGAAATTTTGCAGGCTTATTTAATACATAAAAATGTAGTCTTTAATCGTTCGATTTTTTTTTCGAAAAAAATGGCCGTTTTATAGCCAAAAAACGGCCGTTTTTTTTTTTCGTTAAAATCGAACCATTAACTTTAATTGTCCGCCATTTTGTAAAAAATGAATATTTTTTAAAATCCTTCGATTAAAGACTAGTTTATACTTATATTTGACTAAATCCATCCGCATTTTTTTTTCAGATGATCCACTTCGCCGCAATGTTGGTCACCGCAAACTGTGTATATAAAAACATTATTTCATTGACGGCCATTTGCCACTAAACAATGTAATATTTTTCAATAAAAAAATTACTGAAAGTTCTTCAAGATGTGTTTTTTAAGATGGTATATTGATCGATTAAAAAAGTTTTGTAGTTTTCTTTAAAAAAATTCATGAAAAAGGCCTTTTTTTGCGCTACAAGTGGGGGTAACGCCTTAAGCTATTGAAACCTCAATTAGAGCCCGTTCGTTCATACAGACTGAAGTGATTAATAAGACAATAGAATTAATGCGAATCAGATTGCAAGCGTACATTGAAACTAGTGGCCATCACTTTGAGCACTTCTTGTAGGAGTAAGTGTTTAAACTGTTTTTTTAAATCGATTTTCAGCTAAGAACAATGTAATTCCTGTTTCTCGATTTTTTATGCTAAATTTCGATCGTTTGTCTTGAAATTTGGTGGGTGAGCTCATTTTTACACCCTTGATGAACTTCTGAAAATAATAGTGATCCCACTTTAAAAAATGGAGGTGAGCCTGAAATCTCCGAAGGGCGTCTACCTGGATAAACCTCGTAGGCACCATTCGACGACCCCCTTTGAACTAAGCAACTTTGGTAGGAAAAGTTTTCTCCCAAGTCAGATGGGTTGGAGATGATTTCTACTGCTAATAGTCGTTGTCTGACCCGCTGTACTGTTCAATAAAATAACAAATATTCAGAAATGTCGAATGTGCTTTTGTAATGTTGTAAAGATTCTTCTTTAAAACGTATAAACTGGTATGAACGTTAAATATTTGTTTTTAGTACCGTGTGATCCTGTTTGAAAACTTGTAACAAGATGTGGGTCCTAGAGCGCAGAATGAGACTTTTTTCCAACCATGTTAGTCTTCTCGAGGAAAAATGAACAAGCGATTTTTTCGCATCTTTGCCATATTACAAACCCTCCACCAATGATACTCTATTTAAATTGAAAAAAAAAATAATTACATATCTCAAAATTTGCGTAAGTTTGAAATCACAAATTTTTTCGAATTCGGAAAGGTCCTACACAGAGAGAAAAATCCATGGTATTTACAACAAACGCCCATGGTAAAAGAGGGATAGCGAGCCAAGATCAAGTATTATCGCAAACGGAAACAAAATCATTTGCGATGAGGGAATGGCCTTCCTCAAGGACTGTGAATGTAGAGTGGTCGGTCGGGTATTCGTCTTATTGCGGGTTCCTCTAATTCTCGGCCTTGGTTCTCTCGAGAAGCTCGATATAGCGATAGACCATCGGAAACGTGTATGGTATATCAGCGAGGATCACATCCGCGTCTTTGAATGTGTGTTTGGCGACAGCCTCGAGAAGGCCCAAGTACTTTTTGGGATATCGGAGCTAGAGCGGAATGAGAACCGTCGCTTAACGCAGTTTTTCGAAAAAGAACTGATAAAACTCTGCAACGCGCCCGTTCTAACGGATTCAATGAAACACCATATCGAAGTTGGTGATGAGAGACGTATCATCATGTAAGGGGCAATACTTTTTCCCAACTTCAATTGCTGCACGAGCCCGTTAAAAAAATGACTACACTGACAATGACTTGTCAATACTGTCCGCAGCAATAGTTCTTCTCGATTACAAAGAGAAGACCAGGTCTTACCAAGTCTGGCCAGGGCCCAACACAAAGTAGGGAATGTCCGGTCACATTTCTGCACAGGTATCAAGCAGCGATATTATCCGGTCATCCCAATAATCCTCCAAGCTATCGACGAGGAAGTAAACCGTATGCTCATAGAGGATTACATAAAATAGTCTAAGAGCGATGTGTCAAACCGGATCGTGATGATAAAAAAAACGAACGAAAGCTATCGATTTTGTCTTGACTTTAGAAAGGCCAACGGGGCTTCCAAAAAAGACACATCCCGAGTCGAAATTTTCAGCCTATTTTAAAGGCCTTTGATCCTATGTCAGCCTCACTTGAGTCTGTTTACTGCTAGAAGTCCTACTATGGGCCGCCACATGCTCGTTCTTTGCTGCTTACCTCCTGCATAGGCTCTTATACTCCTACCTAACCTAGCTGAAGTCGTTGCAGCTCCTCTTTTGATTGCGTTTGGACCTATCGCGTATTTGGCTGTTTCGACGAAACGAGGGTGGGGATGGTCGCATTCGAAACAGCGGGTCTGATAGTTTTCAGTAACCGTCATGCGTTGGACTAGGAAGGACCGCGCGTTCGCCGTAGAGGGCTACTTTTCCAATGGCCTTTCCATTATCTCCACCCAGCGAACCTTTCGCATTCGCTTCAAACTTGCCCCTGTAGCTCCAGCAACTCTCCAAAGTGGAAGAAATGGATCTTGGGCAAATAGTTACAATATTTTTGATAATAATTGCCCTCACGTATGCATGTATACGCGGATCCCTATAGCAGACACGCATGCATACGTATAGGTACTAGTATACGTGCCTTGGTGTATGCTTAGGCATGTATGTGTGCGGGTATATACGTGTGTCTGCGCATGCGCGTATTCAGGCATATGTATTTCTATATGCGTAATAGAGTGTATGCGTGTGCGTGTATACGTGTGCCAATCGACGTCCTCCTTAGCGCCTGCAAGTGGAGAAAAGGGAAATTTGTTCCCGTTCTAGGCGTTAAGTAGGAGCTCATTTTATATTGAATACGAAGCTATTTTACTGCCTTTATCTCCTACCACTGTGAGGATCTGGAGGGTCAAAATAGGCTGAAAATTTCGACTCGGGATATCCTCTACCTTACATGAGTCAAATTCTGGATCGTTTGCATTCGGCTAAATATATCTCGACCATCGATTTGAGCCAGGCGTTTCACCAAATCCGGCTCGATGAAGGCTCGGAAGAAATGACTCTTACTGTGCTTCATTGGGACTTGTATCAATTCAAGCGCATGTCGTATGGGCTTGGCGGAGCGCTTCTACCTAGGTAGGAAATCAAAAGGCTGACGATGGAAACAAGCCCGTGCGAGCCTTGTTTCACCGAGCCTGAGTGAGACAGACCTGGGCCAGGTTTCATCGCATCGTTTGGAGCAGCCTGGAACCAAGACTGGCTGCTTAGCCTAAACTCAGGGTTGTTTCAAACTTTATTCAGCCGGTGAATTTTAAGGCTAAAAAATCAAGGCTGGATGCAGGCTTGTTTCAGGTTGCGATAAAATAAAATAAGTGTAAAATAAAAAAATTTCTGTACTTTTATGAAAAAAAAAATTTAGCAATAAATGCGAGAATATTTTGAAATTGTGTATCTGCAAAAAAATAGCACTACTGACATTTTACTTCATCCTCTATCTTAATTTTCTAAATCACTTTGACGCAATAAACATCGACATTTTGCCACTCGGAAAAATGAACTTTTTTCGTTTGGACATTCTCATGAATTGAGTAAGAAACGAAACAGCCAGGAAATGAATATTACTTACAGTGTTATGCACACAAAGCGAAGTTATGGTGCACTATAGTGACATAAATAAAATGAATTCTTTACAAATTTATTAAATTTACCCCAATGTAGAAAATAGAAAAATAAAAACAGGCCTGATATAGCCTCGAGAAGAGTTTGGGATAAGCCTGGTCATAAATGCTCGTGAAGGCTTCATTAAGGCTCGTTTTAAGCCTTGTTGTTTCGGTGTTTCAGGCTTAGTACAGGCTTTTCTACCAGTCTTTGGTCAAGCCTGTGTGCAAGAGCCTGAAACCGCGTTATCATTCAGAGGTTCAGCCAGGCCTGAAATCAGGCTGGTGCTCAGCCTGAATAAAAAATGTGAGCCTTGTTTCAGAGCTTGGCGAGCCCTTTTTTCATCGTCAATTCCTACCTGGGTAACGCTTGGTGGACCGTATTGTTGGACCCAAAATGGAACCCCACGTGTTTGGAATCTGAACGATAAGTTATCGTCTCGGAAAATTTGAATGAGCATTTGACTTGGCTCAAACTCGTAAGGCGACGGGGAAAAAGATCGGAATACCCTTGGAAGACCTCGACTTCTTACTTTGGGGTACGCCGTAGGTGCCACTCACCGACAACGCCACTGAGTTTAACAACCGGGGCATTCGTGCGATTGCTACAGAACGGGGCATCTACCATACCACCACTCCACCGTACCATCTGCCGACGAATCCCGTCGAGCGAGTCAATCGAGTCATTGAAACTATGATAGTGTCGTTTTTGGAGGAGAACCACCGGGCGTGGAATATGCTTCTCATCGAATTTCGATTCGCATGTACTAGGTGCGCAACTAGGTTTCCGCGTTTTTTTTACCAATAAAAAATCGAAAGTTTCAAGACAAATACAAAAAATGGTTCATTCGGAGTATTGTCCCTCGCTATTTACACATTTTTGCCATCTCTCTGGCAATACATAAATACCGCGACGATAAAAAGACGCGTCTTTGGACTGAAACCATTCGTCCAACCAGTTTTGTACCGCATCGTATTGGCCAAGTGTAGCCCACCCAAGCCATGCGCCATCGACCGGAACAAGTGATAGTCTGAAGGGGCCAGGTCTGGCGAATACGGCGGGTGCGGTGGCAGATCACATTTCAGTGTTTTTATGGTGTCCTGGACGATGGAACTGCGATGGCACGGAGCGTTGTCGTGCTGCAATATCACACGTTCCTCTCTCGCGTCCCATTCTGGCCGTTTTTCGAGCAATGCGTGGTTCAAATTGATTAGTTGTCGGTAGCGATGCCCATTGACAGTTTTGTCCGGTTTCAGCAGTTCATAGTACACGATTCCTTTCTGGTCCCACCAAACACAGAGCATTGTGTTTTTTCCGAAGCGATTTGGCCGTGCCGTCGATGTTGACGCTTCGCCAAGTGAAAGCCACGATTTTCTGCGTTTGGGATTCTCGAAATATTTCCATTTTTCATCGCCAGTAACAATTCGATGCAGGAAACTCTTTCTGTTCTGCCGCAAAAGCAAAATTTCGGACGGGGCTCTTCGATTTTCCGTTTGTCTCTCAGTCAACTCATGCGGCACCCACTTTCCTTCCTTATGAATTTTTCCCATGGCGTGCAATCGTTTCGAAATACATTGCCGAGTCACATTTAATGCCTCGGCAAGTTCATCTTCTGTTTGAGTGTCATCTTCATCCAATAACGCTTGTAGATCGGCGTCCGCAAATGTTTGCGGTCTTCCCGAGCGCTCCTTGTCCCCAGTCTCAAAATCGCCACTTCTGAACCGCTTGAACCAATCTTCACACGTTGTTTTTGATGGTATATGTTCGCCGTAGGCCTCCTCAAGTAACCGACGTGCTTCAGCTGCTGTTTTTTTTAGGTTGAAGCAGAAAAGCAATGCTTCCCGCAAATGCTGTTTATTTGGTAAAAACTTTGACATTTTCGAGGTTAGAAAAAAGGTCGTTGTGTTGCGATATTTGTTTATATTACGACTGGGTATTCTTAACAGATGTCCAAGCTATAACGACACCACATTTCAGACCTGCATGCCGACTACACGTGTGGTTGGCGCCATCCATGTGTGAAACCCGGGAACTTAGTTGCGCACCTAGTAATACCGCCTACCATGGGATGGACGGCTTAGGACGAGGCACGCTTTAGATTTCGCGAAGGTATTGTGTAGAAAGAATTCTACCTGGTGCACATCCAGCACAGATCAAGGTAACTGTAGTACGGGAGTGAGGAGGTTACTTTACTTCGGCCTGATCAGGGTGGATTTCTTAATCCCGTACTACGGTTCCACTGATCCGGTGGGCGTCCGATACCGATCAGGCGTGTCTCGCTATGGTATTCTGGACCGCAGCTTGATAGCAGTCTGATCAGTTTTCAGGCTGCCAGATCAAAATTTCTAGTCGGCACCGGTGCAGAAATGTGACCGGAAATTCCCTAGTTTGTGTCGGACCTTCACCAGGCTTGCCTTGTCTGATTTACCTGGTCGGGCCCTCCCATGGAACGAACCGAAAAGATCGCAATATCGTTTTCTACGGCTTACCCTCTATATTTGAAAATTACGATCTTCTGGCCGGGATACATTGCGAACAAGTTAATCTTCACGTAATGTCTACCCGGCCAAAACATTTACATGTTCTAAAAAGTGGAGCCTGTCTTTAAGAACTAAAGATAAGCTACTTTGTTTTTCACCTCATCAAAGATATTTACAATTGATTGGGATGAAACTAATACATCTGTTGTAATTCTATTCATAATTAACGCGGTCCTCTAGTTTCTCGGCTGTTTTTTAACGGCTTTTTCAATATTTTTTTACGGGAAAAGCATCGAAATAATCAATCTCATTGTTTTTTCATAATCTTTATTAACATTTAAATAAGCTTTACAAATTTTTTGAAGTCAAAATATATAATAGAATAAACGTTATAGTGGCCGACAGGAAGACATCAAGTAAATGAGGTGCTTGACGGTGACCAAGATTGCGGCTGTTCTGCTTATCTGAAATAAAAAAACCAAACGACATTTTAATCTTCATATTTAAGACTAGCGATTGAACTAGAGTGAATTCTAAATTACAAAAATTGACTTTCTTATACACTTTTGAAAATTACATTCTATTTTTTACTCATTTTTTCTTAAGTTTTTCGCTCGTACAAAAAAAACTATCGAAGCAATCATGATAATCCTAGTTCAATCGCTGGCTTGTAACATAGTAAAGATGCTGTAGAAATTTGAACAAGATCGGTGCAGTAGTTTCTGAAATATCGTGGTCACCGTTTCGAAAAATGGTGTTTCGAGAAAAACGCGTTTGAAAGTATACCTGCTCCGTTCCAGGGCCGTAACTTGTGAACCACTTCGAATATCGAAAAATCCTTTGGCACACATTTTCTACACATGTTGTAGATGTGATTTATGAAAAAAAAAATTTTTTCGACCCGAGAAACTAGAGGACCGCCTTAAAGGCATTCATTTGATCAATCATAATCGACGAGGATCACAATGCTCATCATGAATACCGGGATTACGATAACTTGAGTATACCGTATTGATGATAGTATACCGTATTGATAATATTTAGCATCAATACAAGTTAGCTACTTGCTACTTAGCAAGTAGATAACCAATAAACAATATGTTGTCGAAATACTAATGTAAATTGAATACACTCCCGATTTTACCTCCTCAAGAATGCCAAAAACGCTCAAACATCATTTGTAATTTTCTCGTTTGTTCCTGGTCATTTACCGCTTGTTCTCCGGCCCGTTCCTGATCAGTTCCCCAGAAAGGAAACGGAGAATCGGGATTGTTAGATCGGTTACATTGCGAACCTATTCCAGGGTGGAAGGCCTGACCAGAGCCTGATATTATCTAGGGAAGGCAGATCAGGGGCAGTACTTTTTCCCGACTCAAATTTCTACACGGGGAGAGTATCCAGCATCTCATTCCGCGGAAAAGTCTATAGGGCTGTCCTCTGGCTCCCTATTTGTAATTGTATTCGAGCCTTGTGAGCAATTGCATTTTTATTGTTTCGCCGGGAATTTTATCCCCATTCAGAGCAACCTCGTATTGACGGGACGTCGATGCGCGCGGGAATTATCGTTATTGGCGTTGGTCGCCAATTGGGGTTGGTTATAATGGTTGCGTTACTCGTCCCTTCATTTCGTCTTTGATCACGTTGGAATCGCCGAGAGGGATTCACCGTTTCATAAAATACGCGAATCCGAGTCAGTAGATTAAGTTTTTTGTTATTAGTTTTATTTTATATCTTTATTTTTTTTGGGGGAGAAAAAAGGAAAGCGATCTTGCGTTGCGTCCGTAGAGAATAAAATATATTGTAACTCCCGAAAATAAGTGTTCCGTCGTATCCCACCTAGCCCCTCTGCCCGTCGTTGTGGCTAAGGCGGCTGGCAACCAATTTTTCAGTTTTCCTCCTCGACGTTATAAATTTACCAGGAGGACCTATCAACCTTGCCGCCGGCGACCAGTTAGAGAAAAAAAGTGAGGGAAATTCTGAGAACGAAAAGAATATCGCTACAGTGGAAAAAAAACTATTGCGATGCGCAAAAAATCCATTTTAAGCAGGGATTTATATTTTAAAAAATATATGTGCAAAATTTCACCTAAACCGGATATAACAGCTATTCGGAAGTACAGCTGGAATTACTTTTGTTTGTTATGTCATATCTGCTATCAAGATGCCACAAGCACTCGATAGCGTAGGGGCAGCGTGCGTAGTGTAGGCAGAAAATAGGCAGGTAAGTTGTAGGTTAGATTCGATGTATAGCCGAAATCTTTTCTCCGAAATAAATCATTACAGCAGGCCAGGGGATGACAAATTATGATAATAAATGATTAAGGCGTTACCCCCACTTGTAGCGCAAAAAAGGCCTTTTTCATGAATTTTTTTAAAGAAAACTACAAAACTTTTTTAATCGATCAATATCGAGGGGCTATTCACTATTAAGTGAGGTGCGGAAGAGATTTCCGTGTGAAGTCGATTTCATATGATTTTTGTGATTTCATAAATGATTCGAGCTATTTTTAAAGTCATGTGATTTCACGTAATTTCAGTTGATTTCAATTGATTTCATTTGAATTCATTAACTCAGTTTCAAGCGATTGCTGAAATCATTGGAGGGAGAAAAAAGTTCGAAAATGGTTAAATTTCTCTTTTTTTTATTGACTAATCTTGAGACTCAAATTTGAATTAAAAATTTTTTAAATTAAAAAAAGGGTTTAAAAAAGACACAGATATAGATATTAAAAGAAATGTTTAATTTTTTCATACAGAGCCATGTCAATATAAAGACCCGTTTCGGCCATACAAGGCGACGAAATAGTCAAACAATATTGCTTAATACTAATAAAACCATGTACATCCATCGATACAGGAACTAAATTTGGTGATTTTTGTACGATTTCGTACCAATTACAAAGAACACCAATTTCTTTGGTATTGTCTTTCACCCGCGCGTAATGGCTTGAATACTTGAATAAGAAAGAGGAAATGAGAAATGAGAAAATAAGAAACGTGAAATGTGAAACGAGAAGGGGGAAAATAAAAAAATGTATAGGAGAGAGAGGGAGAAAGATGTTTTGTAAAGAATTCTTAAAAATGATAGTAATAATAATTTGTGAAAACGTGCACATTCTTTCGGATTTTTACACGAAAAGACGTTTCTTATTTTCTCATTAAATTAGACGGTGTCTAATGATCGCTTCGGTTTGTTATTCGTCAATTTAACGAGGTACACCAGCTTCATATAATGTTGCCATGCTAAACCATGGTAAAATTTCAAAATGGTGATAGATCAATAAAATTTGGTGAATATATTCTTTAGTATTATATATGTCAATACAATTTTTTTCAGATTTTTTCATTGTGCTGTTATCGAATAATTGAACATTGAAGTTCACTAGTATAAGCATAGCGTTTTTATAGATATAGGTATATATTCCGGGTATAAGAATAAACGCTTGTGAATTATTTGTAAGAAAACGGCACAACCGAAAAATCTGAAAAAAATTGTATCTACATGAATAATACTAAAGAATATATTCACCAAATTTTATTGATCTATCACCATTTTGCTGAAGCTAGTGTACCTCCTTAAATACATTCAAATTTGAAAAGAATAAAAAATTAATTTAAGATATACATACCTTCAGTCGACATTCAGTCGAACTCGAAGTCGAACGCAACGCAAAGTGGGGCAAGATTTTCAACAGTTTTGTTTTCACAAATAATTATCTCCCGGTATATCTCTCTGCATGCACTGGCGTTGAGCCGCAGACTGACTGCTCGAACGCACGGACAATGGATTATGAAAAATCATAATAAAATTTCCTTGTTTCGAGAACCAGATGATTTCTAGCGATTTCCTGAATCAAGTGACTTCGTGCTGATTTCAGACGACTTCAAAAAATGTAAACCTGATTTCAAGGGATTTCAACTACATTCTAATAATGGTGATTTAGTAAGACGCTTCGCGATTTCAGGCGATTTCTTGTAATTTCGCATTCGATTTCGAACAGAAGTGCTTGAGTGATTTCACAAGTGAATAGCCCCTCGATCAATATACAATCTTAAAGAACACATCTTGAAGAACTTTCAGTAATTTTTTTATTGAAAAATATTACATTGTTTAGTGGCAAATGGCCGTCAATGAAATAATGTTTTTATATACACGGTTTGCGGTGACCAACATTGCGGCGAAGTGGATCATCTGAAAAAAAAAAAATGCCGATCGATTTAGTCAAATATAAGTATAAACTAGTCTTTAAACGAAGGATTTTAAAAAATATTCATTTTTCACAAAATGGCGGACAGTCAAAGTTAATGGTTCAATTTTAACGAAAAAAACGGCCGTTTTTTGGCTATAAAACGGCCTTTTTTTTCGAAAAAAAAAATCGAACGATTAAAGACTACATTTTTATGTATTAAATAAGCCTGCAAAATTTCAAGAAGATCGGTTCATTAGTGTTCGAGTAATCTTGGTCACCGACTTCAGAAATGCCATTTTGAGAAAAACCCGTTTCAAGTTTCAATTTCAGTTTACACGAAGAAAATATTTTTTTTTTGTAAACTTACATAGAGTCATCTATTCCGGGCATAAAAAAAACTGCACTTCAAATTGCACTTCAAAAAAATGCAATAAAAAAATCGATTTTTTCAAAATCGTAAGTGGGGGTAACCCCTTAAGGTAGAACTCTCGGTTGGGTATTCTATTTTATTTTGAATTTATGAAATGTTCTGTGCATTTAGTAGACGGGCGTTGATGCCTTGAACCAACACGAATGCGGTGTATGGAAAATAATCGAATAACACACCAAATATGCATACAGCAGGTCGTATCTTATAATATGGCAGAAATCAATATAAACATCACCGCAGAACACGAGCAAAATTTTTAATCGACGTATATATATATTGAAGTCCTGTTCACTATTAGGGTCTTGTGGGGAGTTAATTTTGGATGGTGTCAGGGAATATTCATTTTATGCAAACCTACTATTTTATATAGCATTGGGCAATGAACGTATGCTTCCAAGATTAGTGGTTGGGGTTAAACTTGTTATGGGATTTTAAATAATAAGTTAGCTTTCAAATAATCGTCATATTTAGCGTGCGCTTTTTTAACTATTTTTTCTAATTTTAAGGGGTGAGATGCAGTCAAAATTTTCAAAAGTTGATTAAAAATAAATATTTTCTTGAAGTATGATGTTTCGAAAATATTCCCTGAAAATATCAAGTCAATCCGATGAATAGTTTCCGGGATATCCCACAATTAGTCAAGGGGCGTCGGATCCCCATGGCAGGTAGCGGCTGACAAACGCACAAACGATAATACCCGGGAAGGCAGAATGCTTCGAAGACAACAAATTGATATCTTGGAAGCTTCCAAATCGGCAGAAGCCCTATTGTATGGGCCAGGAATTGATGATACGATGTAAGTAATTTTTTAATTAGTATTTCTATACATAAATCAAGTGTAAAATTAGAAAACTCTTTCAGAAATTTTCAAAAATTTATTACTCAAAAACTATAAACTTTAACAAAATTTTATATGGAATACTTTCGTTTTAAAATTGCCCAAAATGTAGCGAAAAAAAATAATTCATGGCGACAAACTTTTATTTTTTGAAAAATTGTTTGAACAATTGGCTCGACTTTTCGGCAAAAATAGTGATATTCGGATTCAGCGGATCAAAATACATAAAAAAAAGTTTAGCTTCATCCATCGAGCTCAACATTTTACGAACATATAATACCGTATCCACATCGAAAAACTTTAAACGCGTTTTTCTCGAAACTATGTTGTTCAAGTCGGTGACCACTATAATTCAAAAACCACTCGATGGATTTTGATGATATTTGGTGTGCTTATTGATAGCATTAAAAACTAGTCCTTAATCGAAGGATTTTCATTTTTGTTGAAAATTTCTATTTTTTTAAAACAATAAACGAGCGATGTTTTGATCGAAAACCGAAAGTTATCTGTCGGAAGCCGCCATTTTGTTAATTAAAAAAAACTTCGATTAAGGACTAGATTTATTATTAAACTAATAATTTTTTTTCGTTTTTTCTTATTCCAGATGATCCAGTAAAATTTTTTGATGGTCACCGCAAAGCACTACCTGCCGAAGGGGGTCCGACAAAATAGCGATATTTTTATAAATAAAAAATATTTTTCTTTGAAAATTTGTACAAGTCAAGTTGAAATATAACATAAAAAGTCTGTGTAACCACTTTTGTAAAAAATCGCGCTGTTGCCACGATTACAGCGCCGCTCTCTATAAGAGTATGAGACCTATCTATGCATGAGGTGCGGATATGTGGGGAATATAGAGGGCACAAGCTCTGTCAAAAATTTACAACCAACAGCATTGTATAGCCATTGGATGTTACTATACGCTTTGACCGAAACTTTTGGCTGATACGTGTACCTACAGAACTACCTTCATTGTAAAAATATGTATTTTTAAACATTCGGTGATTACATTAAGTGCTTTCATTACTTTGTATAATTATTTTCTATAACTTTTTCTCGCCCAATTAACGCGAAACGAACTGGCAACGACGTACATCGTGGTATATCATGATGCCCAGGTTGGCAGAAGTGTCGCGGAGTTGGAGACATGCGCTTCGTTCATAACCTCAATCGGCCCAAGGAGCTGTCAAAAATGAATATCGGTCTCACTAAAAAATTCCGCTGAAAAGAAAAAGTGTGTACTAAAGCTGTCTATAATCTCGAAAAAATCAAAAACTTTAATAATTTTCCGATATCCTAAAAAAAAATGTATGTATGAAAAAAAAATCCGCATTATTTTCTCTTTGCCTAGAAATTTCTAGAAATATATAAATTCTGAACATAGTTATCAAATCAATATTAAGTAATTATTACTCATTAAGAGAACAAGTACCAATAATATTCGTTGTTAATTACCCTGACCGAGTAGTTTGAGGTTCCCGGGCATAATTACCGAATACCGGTAAGATAGGTAGCATTTGGGCCGTCTACGACGTTGCCATGACTGCATAGTATGATATTTTGTGTGCTTGATTTTCGCACAAATTCCCTATCAAAAACATTAATAATTATATAACGGAATCCTCATTTTCACGGTACCCAGGGTTAGTTCGACGATTAGTCGAACCGTACCTATTTTTTCAGCTCCGTGGTAACACTCATTTAGCAGAAATTAATAATGTACTGAAAAATGATCGGGGGTTTTCCATAAGCGTAATGTATTTAGCCCACGAAATACGTCGAGTTCCCGATTTTTTTTCTCTAAAAAACGGTATTGTGGATCGTATTCGAACTGCGCAGGATTTTCAGCAAAGAGGTTATAAAGGACCAGACAAAATTTCAGCTGTGTGGTAACATGTTGACTTAACCCCATAACAACCTTAACATATGTGCATAATTTATGCAACTGCTGAAATATGAATGAGCAGTATTATACAGGGTGTCCAATAGGAAGTTGCTAAAACTAAATAAGTGTCTCTTCCCTCTATGAATTCAATAGGGATCCCTTTTCCTAAGGCGCATACCTGAGGCCCCACAGTTTTATTCCAGCCGTGGTTGAAGCAAGTACGCGCGCGTCAAAATGAGTGAGCTCACCACGGAAGAAAAAGTATATCTTTTTGAGAGCTTCTTCTGGAGGAGAAAAATTTATAGTAATGCGTATAGAGGGTTTCCTACTAAGTTTGGACCTCATAGAGTTGCCAGCGAAAACACTCTGAAAAGGTAAGAATTTAATATTTATTCATATTCATCTATCACACAACTGGTGTTTCAATTCAATTAAACGGCATTGAAGTAATTTTACGTTAACTTTTGTAGGATAATCGATAACTTCGTGAAGTATGGTACACTCCAGGACCGTAGACACGAGTTGCCAGGTCCATCTGTTACGGTGACTACGCCAGAGACGATCAACGAAGTTGAGAATTATTTAAAACAAAATCCAAATGATTCGATTCGGAAAGCTGCTCAAGCATTAAAAATAGCCAAATCATCATTACACAACATTTTGAAATATTTTTTAAAGTTTTATCCGTATAAAATAAGCACTCATCAATTGTTAACTGAACATGCCATGACAAAACGCATCGAATTTTGTAACACTATTACGGGAATGTTTGAAGCCGAAGAACTTAATGATAAATTGATTATTTATTCCGATGAAGCACATTTTTGGATGAATGGGTACGTAAACAAGCAAAATTACCGGTTTTGGGGAACGGAAAATCCCAACATATCGCTAGCGAAGTCCCTTCATCCACAGAAAGTAACGGCATGGGCAGCGATTTCAGTAAAAGGAATTTATTTGCAATTCTTGGAATCTACGGTAACAGGAGAGAGTTACAAACAGCTTTTGGAAACGAAATTCTTCCCTTATGCAAAAAAGAGGGGACTGGTTAAAAATTTTTACTTCATGCAAGATGGAGCGAAGCTGCACCGGACTCAAGGGGTGTTTGAAGCTATTCATCGCGTATATGGGACTCGAGTAATCGGTCTGGGGTACCCTAAATTTGCTCAAGGCGGACTAGAATGGCCTCCGTACTCACCGGACCTGAACCCTTGTGATTTTTTCTTGCCGGGTTACATTAAAGATCATTGTTACGCTAAAAACCCCAGCACAGTAGAAGAACTGATCGCGGTCATCCAGGAAGTGGTTCGCGGCATTACGAACGATATGTTGGACACAGTTTTTCACAGTTTTCAAAAGAGAATTGATTTTTGTGCACAATCTAACGGTTCGCACTTCGAAAATATCTATCATTAATCACTGTACTTTTTCGTTATTTTTATAAGATGTAATAAATTGACATAAAAAATATTTGACTGGGTTTTATTTATGTGCGTTTATAACTGCAGAGTTTCCTCTATTTAAAGCAATTTGGCTTTTCTGATTCTGTGCACGTGTTTTAAAATGACAGTCGATTAGTTTCAGCAACTTCCTATTGGACACCCTGTATTTTTGGCAGCACTCGCGTAGAATTTTGGTATGGCCCGATTCAGGACGCTTTTAGGTTGCCTGAGTGCCCTGACAGGGCACTCATAAGGCAACCCGATAGCGCTCTGCAAGAAAGTGTAACGTTCTGTCACATATGGTCCTTATCTGGTTGCTAGATCAGGCCGTAATCAGGATGCATGATCAGGCGTTTATAATGTTTCCTGATCAGATCCATATAATAGTGCCTTAGGTAGCCAGTATACATACATGCTCGTACATTGTGTGTACCGTATGTACACACTCTACACCATTAGTATTCAAAGCCTAGAATGTATTGGTCAATATATACTTTATTGAATACAATTGTGAATAAAGCTATAATTAGATTAATTATAAATAGTAAACAGATAATCATGAATAATATCCAGTTGAGAAACACGGCCCAGTGTAAGGGGAAAATATTCGCTCGTTTGATCTATTCTTCTCGTTTTAGGTGCACATACACCTCGTAAATTGGTTCGTGTTTTTCAGACATGACTTCTGTGGCAAACAAAATTTTATTATAAAAATAGAATACACACAATATATATATATATATATATATATATATATATATATATATATATATATATATATATATATATATATATATATATATATATATATATACACACACACACACACAATATATATATATATATATATGTGTGTGTGTGTGTGTGTGTGTGTGTGTGTGTGTGTGTGTGTGTGTGTGTGTGTGTGTGTGTGTGTGTGTGTGTGTGTGTGTGTGTGTGTGTGTGTGTGTGTGTGTGTGTGTGTGTGTGTGTGGGTGTGTGTGTGTGTGTGTGTGTGTGTGTGTGCATTTGGAATTTACGCATTAATAACGTGATAAACATCCATATATATGTTTAGGCTATACATACCCACGACGATGACACATTTGCAACTGTGTTTTGAGATTTAAAAATACAACGGAATCTTCTTACACGCATCCAAGCTACATAACGTTTTTTTCCCGTCACAATCCATAACATCTTTTTTATGCAATTCAAAAAAAACGTAAACACTTGAGAGATAATTTGCTGCCAAATGAAAATGTTGACGTGGGATTTAGGTGGTTATGTGCGTAAACGGGATGCTGATGCAATTATGAGGCAAGTCTGTGGGCACACCCTGATCAGGCCGAAGTAAGGTAGCCTTCTTACCTTCGTACTACGCTACGGTTCCATTGATTCGGTGTACAAGCGGCACTGATCAGGCGTGCCTTACTAGGGCATTCCCGAGTGCGGCATGATAGCGGCCTGATCACCCCCATGGAAATTTATGTATGTACAATATATGCAGAAAAGATATGCTACATATATATATATCGGTCGTATATATAGTGACGAAAAATAGAATAATACGTAAATATTCAGTATATATGCACCAAATATATGACGCATATATGACCCATATATTTTCGATATATTTTTCTAACCAAAACATATATGCTACGTATAAACACTATATATGATGCATATATGTGGCATATACGACGCATATATTTTCGATATATTTTCGATCTATTTTTTTGTCAGAAAAATATATCAAAAAAGTATGCGTCATATGTGACTCATATATGTGTCATTTATGCGCCATATATGACGCATACATTTTTGATACATATCCCTGACAAAAAATATATGCTGTGTATAAACACTATTACAGTTAAACTTAATAAAACTTAAAACTTAAACTTAAAAAAACTTAACTTACAGTTAAAGTACGCTATTACATATAAACACTATATACAGATATGCTACGCGTATCTGTATATATGTGGCATATATGTACCATTTATGCAGTATATATGTGGTATGTACGCAGTGTGTATGCAACATATATGCTAAATATATGTGGTATATATATGCAGGGTAAATGCTACATATATCATTGATATATGATACACTGATATACAGTAATACCACGCATATACAGCTCATATATAAAAACGTTACGAAAATTAGAATTTGGCACATATATGCAACATATATTTTCAATATATGGCATACATTTCACATATATTACAATTATTAATAAAATAAATTTGCAGTATATTTTTGCGTATATAAAGTTCCATGGGGGCAGTGTTCAGGCTGCCGGATCAAAATTTCCACTCAGGTAACTATGGCTATTAAATATTATTGTGCCCTCAGGAAGATATAAAATATAGTTAAAATATGGTTGAAAACACCATATACATTTTTCTCAGTGTACCTTTATAAAATCTACTCCCTTTTCGAATGCTCGCCAAACCTTAATGGGACCCATGCATAGATCGGCGCACTTAAGGAGTTTCGATACCGTTCCTTGGCTGCATGAGTGGGGATGAAAGTACCAGGTGTGTAAGTATGAAACCGGAATTTTTGTACAGAAAAAACACGTTTATTGTAATGATATGATACAAATAACTGGAGATGGCTTCTCGGGTCACCTTTAACTGATCCGCCAGTTGTTGTTGTGTTTGAGCGTCGTCTTCGTCCAACAAGGCTTGCAGGTCAGCGTCTTCAAACTTTTTCGGTGGTCTTCCACATTCTTCGTTCCTCACGTCAAAATCGCCACTTTTGAACCGTTTGAACCACTCGAAACACTGTGTTTTACCGAGAGCATGCTCACCAAACGCCTCCACAAGCATTCGATGCGATTCGGCTGCGGTTTTCTTCAGATGAAAACAGAAAAGTAGTGCTGTCCGCAAATCGTAATTTGTTGGCACAAAACTCGACATGTTTATCTCTAATAAACTAATGCTACTGAATGAAACTCGTGTTATTGTGAGTTGGAAATCTTTGTCGGATATCAATACAATAACAAGACACCGCTGACGTGATGTGTCGGTAACTGCATCGACATCTAGCGCCACCTATGGGCAAATTCCGGTTTCATACTTACACACCTGGTACAATGAATTTTTGGCGGGCTGCCAACTTCTTGCGGATAAAATTTCATGTAAAAATAGATTATTATTGGGCAATATCCAACTCATAATATTGTTGAAAAATATTTCTGTTGGAAAATAATATTACTAGTTATCAATTTTGTCATTAAGCATAAATATGGTGCTATTTTATTCAAGAAAAAATAACCGATAGACTTGGCAATGGCGGCCGTTTCTGCCATTGGTACGATTGATTATCGCTAAAGCGTCGTCGGCTCCGAGATATTTAGACGATGAAAAAACGTTTTTTGGTTAACGTTGTAGGAAGAGTTTTCAATTCGACAAAGTCCAGATAATGGTGAAAATGTCGAGCGGACGAATAAATACATTTTATTTTTGTTCAGATGCTGTAAATACTATGTACGTCCTGAACGGCCTCCGACTTTGAAATACCCGCTAGTTAAGGTTGTTCTGGGGCATGTGCTACCAATGAACTGAATTTTTTTCTGGAAGCTGATAATCCCTTTCCTCATAATCCTGTGCAGTTTGGATACGATCCGGAGTACAGTTTTTTTAGATAAAAATTCGAAAACTCGACGTATCTCGTGGGCCCTTACATTACGCTTTTGAAAAGCTCCAAATCATATCTCAGTACATTATAAATATTTGCTAAAAATATGCTACCACGGAGCTGAAAAATAGGTAATGTTCGGGTAACTATCGGACTTACTCTTGGTACCGTAAAAATGAGGATTCACGGTACCGTTATAAAGGTATTAAGGGGTTACCCCCACTTGCGATTTTGAAAAAATCGATTTTTTTTATTTCATTTTTTGGAAGTATAAGTATCTGAGAATATGTCCTGAAAATTTCAAGTCGATCCGAATAAAATTGACTGAGATATGAGCGTTGAAAGAGAAGAATCCGTTGTGAAGTTGAAACTTTAAACGCGTTTTACTCAAAATGGCATTTCTGAAGTCGGTGACCAAGATTACTCGAACACTAATGAACCGATCTTCTTGAAATTTTGCAGGCTTATTTAATACATAAAAATGTAGTCTTTAATCGTTCGATTTTTTTTTCGAAAAAAATGGCCGTTTTGTAGCCAAAAAACGGCCGTTTTTTTCGTTAAAATCGAACCATTAACTTTGACTGTCCGCCATTTTGTGAAAAATGAATATTTTTTAAAATCCTTCGATTAAAGACTAGTTTATACTTATATTTGACTAAATTCATCAGCATTTTTTTTTCAGATGATCCACTTCGCCGCAATGTTGGTCACCGCAAACCGTGTATATAAAAACATTATTTCATTGACGGCCATTTGCCACTAAACAATGTAATATTTTTCAATAAAAAAATGACTGAAAGTTCTTCAAGATGTGTTCTTTAAGATGGTATATTGATCGATTAAAAAAGTTTTGTAGTTTTCTTTAAAAAAATTGATGAAAAAGGCCTTTTTTGCGCTACAAGTGGGGGTCACGCCTTAATGTTTTAAATAGCGAATTTGTGAAAAAAATCAAGCACACGAAATATTAGGCTGCGCAATTATGGCGACGTCGTAGACGGCACAGATGCTATCTATTTGATCCATATTCGGTCATTATGCCCGGAAACCTGATACTACTTTGTCAGGATATTTAACAACGAATATTATTTGTTTTCATTCTCTTAATTAGTAATAAATACTTAATATTCATTTGATATCTATATTTAGAAATTATAATTTTCTAGGCGAAGACAAAATAAAGCGGATTTTTGTTCATACATATATTTTTTTTACGACATTGAATAATGGTTTAAGTTTTTTATTTCTTCCAGATTATAGACGGTCTTAGTACACGCATTTTCTTCCAAGCGACTTTTTTTTTACTCGGACCAATATTCATTGTAGACGGCTCCTTGGGCCGATATTGAGGTTATGTTAAAGGGCTCGTTAAAGGGAGAAGACCCTGTACGGCTGGAGCAAACCCAGTAATATATATATATATATATATATATATATATATATATATATATATATATATATATATATATAATCATCAAATGTTCAAAAATGCGTATTTTCGTGAATAGTTGTAAAAAAAATAGGTCGAAACCGTACGTTTAATATGACAATTATTTGATAGCTAACAGTTGGTAAAAGTGAATCGGCCCCATGCGTATAAGCATGGGGTGTTCCCCTTGACTGCGAGTTTCTCACGCGACAGAGCCAGTAAACGCGGTATTGCCACGTTTAACCTACAAATTTCCTTAAGGGGAGGGCAGGAGTTTGCACTTTTGAAAAATCGATTTTTTTGTCTTTTCTTATAGTTAAACATTTCAAGAATATAATCCCAAAATTTCAAGTCAATCAGAGCAAAACTCTCGAAGTTATTGACGATTTAGTCCTGCTCCGCTAACACTGTAGCTCTGACTGCTCTAAACTTCAAACGCGTTTTTCTCGAAACCACTTTTTCAAAGTCCGTGTTCACTGACATTTGAAAACTACATGACCACCAAAAATTTAGAAATGAAAAAAAAATTATCAAAGACCGTTGGGGGAGGATTTGATGTTACTTTGACTAAATTTTAATGGTACTTGGTTTCAGATAATTTCTAGCTGAGATACAGTGAACACCGCAAATCGTGTTTTTCCAAAGGCGTTCTTGGAAACGCTTCCCAGGTAGGAATTGACGATGAAAAAAGGGCTCGCCAAGCTCTGAAACAAGGCTCACATTTTTTTATTCAGGCTGAGCACCAGCCTGATTTCAGGGCTGGCTGAACCTCTGAATGAGAACGCGGTTTCAGGTTCTTGCACACAGGCTTGGCCAAAGACTGGTAGAAAAGCCTGTACTAAGCCTGAAACACCGAAACAACAAGGCTCAAAACGGGCCTTAATGAAGCCTTCACGAGCATTTATGACCAGGCTTATCCCAAACTCTTCTCGAGGCTATATCAGGCCTGTTTTTAGTTTTCTATTTTCTGCATTGGGGGAAAATTTAATAAATTTGTAAAGAATTCATTTTATTTATGTCACTATAGTGCAACATAACTTCGATTTGTGTGCATAACACTGTAAGTAATATTTATTTCCTGGCTGTTTCGTTTCTTACTTAATTCATGAGAATGTCCAAACGAAAAAAGTTTATTTTTCCGAGTCGATGTTTATTGCGTCAAAGTGATTTAGAAAATTAGATAGAGGATGAAGTAAAATGTCAGTAGTGCTATTTTTTTGCAGATACACAATTTCAAAATATTCTCGCATTTATTGCTAAATTTTTTTTTTCATAAAAGTACAGAATTTTTTTTATTTTAAACTTATTTTATTTTATCACAACCTGAAACAAGCCTGCTTCCAGCCTTGATTTTTTAGCCTTAAAATTCACCGGCTGAATAAAGTTTGAAATAACCCTGAGTTTAGGCTAGGCAGCCAGTCTTGGTTCCAGACTGCTCCAAACGATGCAATGAAACCTGGCCCAGGTCTGTCTCACTCAGGCTCGGTGAAACAAGGCTCGCACGAGCTTGTTTCCATCGTCAGCCTTTTGATTTCCTACCTGGGTTTGTCACCGGCTTGTTTGTGGATATTTTCGCGTACAAATTTCACAGAATGTTCTTCAAATGACAATTAACATTGTACAAAAGGTTTCAATAAATTTACTCTATCCATAAAGATGAAAAAAAATCGCACAAAAGTGTTTTTTTTTTTCACGCTGAAACCCCTACCCGCCCTTTAGTGTCCGAAAACAAACACGACACGACATTCCCTACACTACAATCACCCCTACAGCCATATAACTAGTATTTAGGAGTTGCCATATGTATTACCAAGTGGATAAAGGTTCAACTAGAACATTAAAGATCTCCAAAACTATGTTGTGACACGGATTCATTTTTGGCCAGTTGATTCAATCTACATTAACCTCACGGTCATATAAATTTAAATCGTCTACAAGCATTTCGATTTTAGTCTCGAAACTCCTTAACCAGATGAGGGACCCGAGTAGAATCGGCAAAAAAAAGAAATAAATTTAAATCGGCATTTCGATTTTAGTCTCGAAACTCCTTAACCAGATGAGGGACCCGAGTAGAATCGGTAAAAAAAAGACGCACACAAATAGGTTTCGAGTCCCAAGAGGCACACACAGCGGGAATGACAAAGAAGCGAAATTATACTATCGCGGGAGAATGCGCGGGTTATACGGAGAGTCCGAATAGGCCGCGTCTCGATAATTGAATTCCTATTGCCGTTTCAAGGATACGGAACGGACGTGGAAACAATGGTGGATGAGAGAGCTGCAAGGTGCATTCTTGCAATGAAAATATGGCGATGAACCCTGCCGGCGAGGCTTCACACTGACATGCTCGCCGCGTGTCAATAAGAATGAAGGAGAGTAAGGTTTCGAGATTTGGATTGCGTCCAACCACATCCCTGGGAAACGTATTCGTGCAAGAATTACCATAGTTGATAAAACTAAATACTAGCATGACAAATAACTATACTGTCATACGTCTATCGCATCATTGTCTCTCATAAACGGCAGACTCATATAACGTTATGAAAAATATAACTGTAAGAACCTCACACACAATCCAAGCAAATTAGAAATTTATATTGTCTTTATATAAAATTTCGTCAATGATAGAAAATATTGAAGGACGATGTATATATTTTTATAATTTTCCTGCGAATGTCCTTACAGGTTTGAACGATTCCGTCACTTCTACCTTTGGCATATGTGCACGAGAACACAGGGGACTGTGCCAAACCCAAACATTTAACGCGGTCCTCTAGTTTCTCGGCTGCTTTTTACGGCTTTTTCAATAATTTTTAACGGGCAAAGCATCGAAATAATCAATCTCATTGTTTTTGCATAATCTTTATTAACATTTAAATAAGCTTTACACATTTTTTGAAGTCAAAATATATAATAGAATAAAAGTTATAGCGGCCGACAGGAAGACATCAAGTAAAAGAGGTGCTTGACGGTGACCAAGATTGCGGCTGTTCTGCTTATCTGAAATCAAAAAACCAAACGGCATTTTAATCTTCATATTTAAGACTAGCGATTGAACTAGAGTGAATTCTAAATTACAAAAATTGACTTTTTTATACACTTTTGAAAATTACATTCTATTTTTTACTCATTTTTTCTTAAGGCGTTACCCGCACTTGTAGTGCAAAAAAGGCCTTTTTCATGAATTTTTTTAAAGAAAACTACAAAACTTTTTTAATTGATCAATATACCATCTTAAAGAACACATCTTGAAGAACTTTCAGTAATTTTTTTATTGAAAAATATTACATTGTTTAGTGGCAAATGGCCGTCAATGAAATAATGTTTTTATATACACGGTTTGCGGTGACCAACATTGCGGCGAAGTGGATCATCTGAAAAAAAAATGCGGATGGATTTAGTCAAATATAAGTATAAACTAGTCTTTAATCGAAGGATTTTAAAATATATTCATTTTTCACAAAATGTCGGACAGTCAAAGTTAATGGTTCGATTTTAACGAAAAAAAATCGAACGATTAAAGACTACATTCTTATGTATTAAATAACGTTGCAAAATTTCAAGAAGATCGGTTCATTAGTGTTCGAGTAATCTTGGTCACCGACTTCAGAAATGCCATTTTGAGAAAAACGCGTTTAAAGTTTCAATTTCAGTTTACACGAAGAAAATATTTTTTTTGTAAACTTACATAGAGTCATCCATTTCGGGCATCAAAAAAAACTGCACTTCAAATTGCACTTCAAAAAAATGCAATAAAAAAAATCGATTTTTTCAAAATCGCAAGTGGGGCTAACCCCTTAAGTTTTTCGCTCGTACAAAAAAAACTATCGAAGCAATCATGATAATCCTAGTTCAATCGCTGGCTTCTAACATATTAAAGATGCTGTATAAATTTGAACAAGATCGGTGCAGTAGTTTCTGAAATATCGTGGTCACCGTTTCGAAAAATGGTGTTTCGAGAAAAACGCGTTTGAAAGTATACCTGCTCCGTATACCTGCTTCGTTCCAGGGCCGTAACTTGTGAACCACTTCGAATATCGAAAAATCCTTTGGCACACATTTTCTACACATGTTGTAGATGTGATTTATGCAAAAAAAATCGGTTTTTTCGACCCGAGAAACTAGAGGGCCGCCTTAAGACCGGCAACCACTTTAGGAGACCGAAAATTAGATGATTTTTTGGATTTTGTTTTGTGAAGAAAAAAAACGGAAATTTTCGCAACTCTGACAATAATTTATTCATATTTTCATACATCTCTCGACATTTTTTCAAGTTATTTCATGCATTAATTAAGGTGTAATCCGCTGTGTCCCTAGACGTTTCCTCATCGTCGTCGTCGATTTGCGGGCTTTGTGCAGCTCGCGATGTGCGTCTGAAATAGACTAACAATTTTTTATACATTTTTTAGATGTTTTTAAGAACATGAACCTAAATTTTGAAAAAATGATCGAGATTTGAATGTTGGAATGTCTTTGAAAAAAAAAGATCGAATTTTACCATTTTTTCCCCGGAATTTTGCAATAATAAATGTTTCAAGCAATCTAATCTTTCCGACTTCAGGTTCATGTTTTAATAAATTATATTATGCAAACGTGTTCCACATTTGAAGATGATCCGTCAATTAGTTTTTGAGTTGTGATTCCCGGAAATTGAAAAAATGTCGTTTCGAGAAAAACGCGTTTAAAGTTTGCCATACATTTAGCACTGATACGGCTGAACTTACGGTGGATAACAACTGATTTGAGTAACTTACCCTTAATCAGCTATACCGCAGCCTTTGAGACCCTGTAACTATGGGAGTTTTACGAATTTTAAATTAACATTTTCGAGACACCTTCTCAGAACCCCAAACTATAAGATAAGGCAAAACAAAAATGATTTTTTTAAGTTTCTAGACGGTAATACCGCCTTAAGATATTTTGTTAACGATTTGTGAAATAAAAAAAAATATGATTTTTTGAAGCATCTAAAGTGGTTGCCCGCCTTAAGGTAGTAGTCTCGCCAAGGCTTTTTTTCATAGATTTTTTTTTTATTTTAAGGACACATTCAAGACAGTATTAAGTGATCACCTGAAAAATTTCAAACGGATTCACCGTTCTGTATTCGAGATATTGGCAATCGAAGATTGCACGGTTTTACACGTGTTCTTATGGGGAACGGTGGAAAATTTCACATTTCATGCAATAACGTCGAAACTTTTCTACAGATTTTTCTTAAAAAAATCTCAATTACAGAGGAACATGTGACGAAGTGGGTAAAAAAAATCATGAATTTTGACCGTCTAGTTTCGGAGATATAGCGATTTAAATTAAGCAATGTCTAGCAACGCTAGCGCCACGAAGCGACTGGAGCAGACTAGAACCGGTGATTTGGCTGCGCTGCAAGCGTTCGACGCGTTCATCGGTAAAAAAATGTATCTAGGGACGCGGCAGATTTTTTATGTTTACCTTTTTATATTACTTTATATATATATATATATATACAGGGTGTCCCAGATCTCAACGTCAAGCCGAAACGGGGTGACAGGATTGATTGTAACCATCATGAGAAAAATCAGAAAAAAAATCTGGGCATTTAAGAAAAACCTAGAAATTTGGTCAAACTGTAACCATTTTTCGGTTATTGTGGTTAATTTTCATTATTTTTGTTCATTTAAACTTTGGAACCGTAACCCTAAATAACATTTCTAGAATCACAGTCAAAAATAATGACACAATTGCCCCAAGTTTCCTAGAATTAAGACTGTTTTTTGTTAAACTATGAATTTAAAATTTTCAAAATAGATTTTTTTCTGATTTTTCTCATGATGGTTACAATCAATCCTGTCACCCCGTTTCGGCTTGACGTTGAGTTCTGGGACACCCTGTATATATATATGGGGCATTCCATACCAATTCGACCTGGGTCTGACCCTCGACCCCTCAAATCTGGTTCCCGATTTTTCCTATCATTACTCTCACTCTATCAAGCAATTAATTTTTTTTTCAGATTTTTCAAAACAAATTTGAGCACGTCATGAATTTTTGAATTTTTTTTTAACACCTCGATGGCCGTAATCGAAAAATCTGAAAAATTCCCAAAAATACAGTGTCAGATATAAAAAATGTTGGTGTAAAATTCATAATGTCTGGGCTTTTGCTTCAACCCCTAATTAGGGTTTTTATCAACCATGATAAAAAAAAATCGAAAATTACAAAATACACTTTAGAAAAATCGGAGAAATGTTTTTGAAAATCTGGTATTATGCATACAAAATTTCGAGAAACAGTCTACAGTAAATTGACGTCTGCTTCTTATTTTTTTCATTTTTTTTTGCTCAAAAAGCTAAAAAACGGGTTGAAGCAAAAGCCCAGACATTATGAATTTTACACCAACATTTTTTATATCTGACACTGTATTTTTGGGAATTTTTTCAGATTTTTCGATTACATCTGTTTTGAAAAATCTGAAAAAATTGTAATTGCTTGATAGAGTGAGAGTAATGATAGGAAAAATCGGGAACCAGATTTGAGGGGTCGACGGTCAGACCCACGTCGAATTGGTATGGAATGCCCCATATATATATATATATATATATATATATATATATATATATATATATATATATATATATATATATATACAATATAGAACAACTCTAGTAAATGAACAAAATAAAGAATTCGTTGAAACAATAAAAAAAACTTTTATTATCATTTCATCGAAAAGTGAAATGAATCAATTCAACGATTCACGATACGATGTCCCATATTTTCGTTGTCCATAACCTCTACATGGCTCTTCTTTTCGTTTTCTCTTTTTGCACGGGTCATAATTTCGACCGCTTTTCTATTTTCGGCAATCGTTTTTCGTTTAGCAAAATTGCCTTTATGTTGCACTTGTTCCATTATTTCGGTCAGAGTTCAAATTGTGCATTTCCGTTTATACCAAATATCACGACACAAATTCGCTGGGCTTGTGACGTTGCCACGATCTCCGCGCTCGCTAGATTACGGTAGTGTGTGCATATCCGTGTACGCAGAGTGTCTACGTCTTAGTAGCCGGAATGGATAGTCGGATACAAAAGTGAGGGTTAGGTGATAGAGGGAACGTTCTTTTTAGAACTCTCGTTATATTAAGTGTTTTGGTTATTACTTTATAAGTGTTTACATCCTGACAAGATGTGTAGCCTACATTATAAAGGTATTTCGCAATATTTCGAAGCTTTCATCGATTGAGCGGAGAATGACATTTTTAACGTGACTGTGGCGCGACTACTGCCTTAACTGACAATGAGTTTCAGTTGTGCTACCGAGGAATCTTTGCTAGATTTGCGTCCCGCTCAGTGGTCGGTCACCCATCTAAGTATCGGTCCAGGTTAATGCTCCTCGCCTTGGGTCCGCGCGTCCTCTGCCTGCACGCGCACACAATGGTCGTGTTCGTTGGGTCTCATCATTTTGGTACGAACAAGTGCGCATGCGCATAATGATGCGCAACCCGCAACTGCGTAACGAATCGAGTCATTCGTTTTGCGCATGACCCGTTTCATTGCGCAGTTGCGCGTTGCGCATCACTATGCGCATGCGCACTTGTTCGTATAAAAATGACGAGACCCAACGAACACGACCAATTTGAGTAATCGGCGGGAAGAGAAATCATCTATTTTTGTCTACCTACGTGAGATTATAATCTGGCAATTAAGGTGCTGAAAAGTTTGTTTCGCTTGACGCAAACGAAAAAAAGAATGACAATTGCATGTGCAATCGTAAAGCCATCTATATCATTGTATCGGAATTTATAACTACATATATACACACCCATACGTATTTTTGATTTGCAATCCGCGATTTATTCAAATTTACGTTGCGTTCATTTGTATACATACGTATACGTGAATGGAGATGGGGCATTTCTATATTTACGAATGGGAAGCATTCCGTGTTGTTGATCTTCGAATGGTTAGCCATAATCATAAAACTAACAATGGGGACTCGAATGTGCGTATATAGCGAACGATTTGAATTATTTAAACGTGGGTCTCGCATGTAGCATAATGAAGTTGCAACGTATAGGCGGTGCATCGCGTGCTTGGGATATCTTTGGGACACTCGCGAATTGTCTTTGATCGTTAATGAATCGATGTCGATACGGCTCGCAACGATTCGAAAATAACTTTCGCTGGGATAATAAAGGTCAAAGTTCATTTAATTAATTCGTTGCTTTTTTGTCGTTTTAATTATCTTTAATTATTTTAATACGCAGGAGCAAATTTAAGGGCATGTCGGAGGTCAACATAACCTTAAAAAAAATCCAACCCTGTTTTCTTATAGGTGGTTGATTGTTTTTTTGGAAAAACAAAGCATCAGACTCTGGAGAATTCGCTGACGCAAAGCTTCACGATTTTCTTTTGCCGTAAATGTTATTTATCTCTGAGAAATCTCTGTTCGAAAGTTCCAGCTATGTCTCTTGCACTCATATGTCAGGTGGTACATCTCCTAGTTCGCCTTAAGGAGGTTGAAGCGGTACAGTTGAGTCAAATGACGGTTTATGATTTTTTTCCAATGATAAATAGATTTCCAATCGAAAAGATGAAATATAGATTTATTCTGTAGCTGCTAATTTTTCATAAAATATATGATTAAAGAGCAAAATTATGCAATTTTATATTTTTATCACGTGAATATAAAAATTTTTTGTATTACTACCAACTTGAAAAAGTATAACATTATCGGTGATTATTACGAGAAGACTGCACCAGCGAATGTTTTATACAACTCAGAACGAAGTTTTGAGTCATTGATATAATTACGCTTATTTATATTTACGTCACGAGATTATTTATTATTACCATTAATTAATATTAGGTGTTGCCGAAATACGCCAACTTCGCGGACATTGAGCAATACAAACAAATGGCCGAGAGGGGAGCCCTTCGTCCAAAAACTTCCAGTCGCTATAATGGTCCGGCAGCCATGTTGCAACTATCACGTCTGGCCACTTCCGCTCCAGTCGCCCGCGTCGCCCAAAATGCTGTCCACTTGTACTTTTGCCCGTGGCGCCCGTGTGCCAATTAGTGGACCGGAAAATCTTGCGGTCGCGGTCGTTGAGTGGACCGCGCCTTATGTTGCGCCGGTGTTTCGAATATTTTACATGAATAAAAGTCTATTGATATATTTGGACTGATTTTCCGTTCTTATGATTTTCCATTCGAACACAATAAATAACGTCGCCATGGCGATAACAGGCGAAAGCCACGAAAGTAGCGAATCGTTCAGCTGATCAAAGTATTTAGAGCTGAAGGCTGTCACGCAACACCCAACGCTAGGACGTGGCGATTTCAAGAACTAAAAAGCCGGGACAAAACGCGTTTTCGTTCATCGTATAGGAATAGTAGGCCAGTGCCAGGGGGCTGATAAAGAGTATTTACATATTTGGAATCATTCTTTACAGAAGCTGCAGTGCGTGTGTTTCGACATAACCTTCAAATCAATTACGCGTCCTCCCTCGACGGCGCATTCTTTTTCCGTAGTAGTTTCCTCAACTACTTTTTTCCGCCGCCACCCCAGGTTGTACTTTCTCCAACCGTCGATTGTCCTGTTTTTCGGTTTGCATTTTTCCCTTCCAGGCTATCATCGGTTCCACGCGCCCGGCTTATTATTTTTTGTAGCCGGTTAACATGGAGAATGAAAATACTGTGGAAGTTTATGAAAGGAGTAACGGGATTGTACCTGAAGTCCAGTTTAGAGACAAATGTAGAATCTGACGGACAAGAATTAGAAAATGAAAAGATAATATTGCGATTGCAAATAAAAAAACGTCGCGTTGAAGTTAACCACAATGTCCCATGTCCAATCTGTCCAAAGTCAAAATATATTTCATCGATTGTTATGTTATTTTTCCCTTTCCCAATTTTCACAATATTTGCAGGTATAAAAAGGAACGTTTATTTTATATGACGGTTCTCTCATGCTGAATTTGTATATAGATGCGTTGTATAGGTACATGTCGCCAGAAAAATTGAGATGCCTTTGCTGTACATAAAAGAACTTCAAGTAAATATCGACGAAAGGCCCTTTATAATCCATTAAAAAATGTACGGCTTCGCACAATCATATTTTTAATTCGCGTTGAAAATATCCGATAGACGAATCAAATTTGCGCGGGTATCCGGCGTTGCCACACGTCGAGCAAGATGGCTGCTGTTACGTCACGAGAAGTCTCGCTCTCCGAAAACTTCGATTTTTGCAACTTTATTTCTAAATTTATTGCTTATTTCTGCGGTGAGTTTTCCAATTCAAGGTGCCTTATCGATCACAAAGATTCAACGAACGCAACCATCAGTTTTTTTACGTGTTTCTTGGATCCAGGTAGCACAAAAAATCGATATGTGAGAGGACAGGCACATTTTGTCGTCTACGTGTGACTAATTCACCAACTTTAACAATTAATAACTCGGAAAGTGTACGGTAAATCTCGTGGAAACTCCGCATACGCATGGACGAAGGTCTCGACAATGCTATAAAAAAAATTGGGCTTTTATCTTGAACTCGCTCCAATCACCGTACCTCCTTAAATATTCGTAAAGACTCGGTACAATCGAGACCAGCCTTTCCTAACCTTTTTTAACGGTGGACCCCTAAGCCTCGTTCGTCAATTTTGTATCTCTCTATTCATGTTGCACGTCGACACTTTGGAACGTGCTCACGGACCCAGGTTGAGAAACCCTAATCTAGACACTAATATATATATTTTTAAACTAATCTTGGATTATGGTTCGCGCTCCAACCTCTAAAAGCGCTACAGTGTTATACACTCGGACAATTGCAAGTCGATTTGTCCAGTTCCGTGTTTCCGTATGCCTTTGGAAAAACACGAAGAGAAAAAGGTTCGTGCGTACGTGCATAGATGTCAAGACAAAAATCTTTCACTCCGCCATATCAGTCGCGACGATCGCAATCGACGACTGGACAATGCGGCGTATTGTTATGCCACCGACGAAAATCTTTGGTTATTCAAGGCTTGATACTGTTTTTCACCATGATAGATAACCTCGTTGATCAGCTTCCGGCGACGGAATTTGGATTTTCATTTATTCCAAATTAAATCAGCCAAACGAAGCATTTGGAAAGATATCTCTCCGCCGGTCGCCAGTGGTCCGTCTCTTATGGAATAAGAGCTGAGCTTTGTCGTCGTTGATTCTAACTTAAGATGTACATATATATTCCCGAAATAAACCTCGGACATCTTGGTTTTCGTATTCGTGGTACGTGTGACGTGCGAGCGCGCTCTTCGTTCCCTGAAACTTTTATAACTGCTCTAGTGTAAATCCGTAGTAGTAGCACGCTCTTGTTCGAGCGAAATAAGAGCCGCGCGCGAGCGTAGAAAATCTTCGTACCCGTAATTATTCCGAGTGTTGTGTCACACAGGTCGTATTTGTACGTACATGCATACAAGTGCTATCCGTGTGGCGAGAGTGCGCCCCTAGTCTCCATCTCTCTCTTTCCGTCTCTCTTTTAGTTGCGATTATCCCCATCAGAGAGCATTATTGTCAGGTAAATTTATTAAAGACGAAGTATTTACATTTACATTTGTATAAATAATACGTTAGGGCCGTCATTAATTTTCGGGCCATTTTGAACAGAACTATTCAAGGTTCTATAATTCACATTGGAGACGGGAATTTTGGATTAAAAAATCGCACCGAGAAATAGACGTTACGAAAAATATAACGTTTGCTTCTACAGCTTTGAACTGTAATTTTCAATTTTTCGTGTATACCAACGCCCCTCCAGTTGAATCGACCAAACAAACGTAATCGTTATTCCCTTTCTTAGATCCCAACGATGTGATACTGTCGGGATATTCGAAACTCAAATTGAAACTGGAATCATTGTGATGTATTAATATTTGCCTGTCTGGCGTGAGCAGATAAAAAATCACCCTCGCAATTGCGCTACACACGCGACCTCTGTATAAAATGTTGATAATTATTCATTTAAAGTAAATAAAAAAAATTCAAGCACAATGACATAATCATCAGTGTCTATTTTTATCTCCCATCGAGGATAGACGTTTGCATGCAGCATAAACGAAGCAATTTGATCGTACACAATGATTGCGGAGACAAAATAAAGTCCACGGGAGTAGAATTTTTTTTACCTACCGATTCACGCGTTGCCCATTTGGTATTATTATGCTCCGTATGGCGGAGCGCGCGCACAGCAGTATAGTTCCGGTTGCATGCGCTGTTCGAGGGGATGTATATCTCTATGCGTATACCTAACCAAGGAATTACTACCAATATCAATATCACGAAACGCTTTTGTTGTTAGGGTTTATGTGCGTACGAAAAATTTTGCAGATGATCGCAAAATGGATAATTCAGTAATCGAAAGCCCGAAAGTCGAGGACGAAGAGGAGATAGCGAAGCAGGAAAATGATACGGAAACTGAGGTCGCTGCAGGCCCGACGTCGGTTGAGGTAAAACGTTTACATAACCTCAACATTTTTGTAACTTTGCCGGTGGGTCAAAACATTCCCGCCTCGCTATAATTTATTAACGTCATTTCACTAATTCGAGCTGATGAAAGCCTGCACCAATTTATTATCAAAAACGTATCTTTAAGCAACTATTCTTAAGTCTACGGTTGAGAAAACCAATGTCGGAAATTTCAACGAATACTGTAAGCTCGATGCGAATTTTGATGATATCGAGTGCGCGGCAAATTTTTACTCTACTAACGTTTGGCCCACTTCAGGCGCCGCCGACCATCGACTACGAGGCAAAAAAAATAGCCAGAGACGCCAAAGCCAAGAGAAAGGACGAAAAAACGGTACAGCAAGTGCTGAAATCTCTCGACGGTATCAAGACGCCGCAGGAAAAATTGTCCGCCATGTGCAAAAAGTATTCCGAGTTGTTGCACGAGAATAGACAATTGCAGGCGACCGTTAAGCAGTCGGAGAAAAATATAAACATAATGCACCGCGAGAAGGAACAATTCAGGCACGAGCGATCCAAAGCCGTACTCGCCAAAATGCGAATGGAACAATTGTGCAGAGAATTGCAAAAGCTGAACAAAGCTCAGCTGGAGGAGACCGCTTTGAAGCTTCGAGTCGAGGAGGAGAAGAGGAAGGAGATATGTTTCACGTTTCAGAGCGCCTTCGCCGAAATGAACACATTGACCAATCAAAACAACGAAAAGAGCGCCAAGATGAGAGAAGAGAATTTGGAAATGAGAGAAAAGATCAAGTCCGTGCGAGAGGGAATAGAATTGACCGAGGCTCAACTGGACAAAGTTAGGCAACAGTCGAGGCTCGAGCTCGAACTGGCGGAGAAAAAGCATCTCAGAGCTAGCCTGGAACTCACAGCGGAGAAGGAGGCTCTTATGGAGGACAAGCGACAGTTGCTTATGGTAAATTCACCCAAACACTCATCCTCCCTTATCCACACGGACAGCGAAGAGTTAACCCTTTGAAGCATACATTTTTCTTTACACGCACGTTTTTTTAATCTTTGGTTATTGAAGACGCGACGTGAAAAATAAAAATTTAATTTGTATGGTTTAGTAGTTATTGAAGTCCTAGGAACCTTGAAACGCATTTACAATCGCCATATTTAATTAAAAAACACTTTTGAATCGTCAAAATCTGAATTGAATTATTTAATTATTGATTATTTATCGATAACATTAATTATTTAATTATAATACGAGTTTTGAAGCCAAAAAGAAGCATTCTCTATTTAAAAAATATATATATAAATTATCTTATTCAAAATGTTAAGCACATAAAAGAGCAAAATTTCAACAATATTTTTAAAAAATGTTATTCAAAAATTTAAAGCCGGACGTGATTGAAATTTGTCGAATTCGATCGACGATTTTCGTTAAAATGTCCGTCGGTGTTTCAGAAATTGGCGAAATATCACGTTCTGATAAAGGAACACGAGGGGAGAGAACAGTTTCTCAGGAAACAAATAAAGATCTATCAAGAAAAGTTCGAAGAGTTTAAACGGGACGTTAAAATGACGATCGAGTTTCTGAAGAATTTCCGGCCCGAATCAAAGGAGGTGAGCATTGTTATTATCGCAGCGTTCTTAATTTTTTTACGGGAAAACGTACCGTTCGCGTTCTGCGAAGCTTTCGTATACAATGAGAGATCATTGCAGATGAGGAAGAAGATGTTGAGGCTGGAGAAAGAGACCGCCCTGTGGAAGCAACGCTGGGAGAAGATAAACGCGGCGGTTGGCCAAATGGCAGATATAAAGGACAAGCGAGACAGCGAGGTGACAACCCTGACGAACAAATTGTCAACGTTGCAGGAGCTGTGCAAAGTCTTCCAGCGCGAGAGAGCCTCGCTGATAGCCCAGTTGCGGGAAAAAAACGAGGGCAGTGCTCAGGTCGTCGATCGTAAAGCGCTTGCCGATGACAATCGCAAGGCCGTCAAACAGTTCGAGATAATATCGAAAGAATGCGAAAAATTGAAGGACAACCTGCCGAAACTGGAGGATTCCCTGTCGGAGGTGGTGCGCGACGTTTTTCGCTCGACCGTCTACGACGACGAATCCAACGAATCTACCAAGGGCAACAAGAAGATGAGCAAAAAAATGAAGAACGAAGCACGCAAAAAGTCGAACAAGCAGAGGGAAGAGGCGAGCGTTGCATTCGTCGCGAGCAGTGACCCCGAGCTCGAGCCCTCGAACGACAATCAAAACGAAAAGTCAGACAAGACGAACAATACGATGGAGATGAGCGCTATCGAGGCTTCGGACGCGGAAATTGCGATTCTCGAACGTCACGAGTTGGTTCTGAAGGATATCGAGAAAGTTCTCGCCGAGCAAGCGATACTCGAGGCGAAAATAGCTTGCGTCAAGGAAATGGGCAAATCCCTCGCGGATACCGACGATCCGAAATCTCCCGTCGCGACGGACAACGATGTCATGGAGATCTCGGAGGCGACGCGCGAAGAGGAAGCGCACGCTTCGGTCGTCGTAGCGTCGAACGATCCACCGGAAGTCAACGAGTTTTCGGAGACAGCTCGATGTGCCGAAAATCTCTCGCTCCAGGACGAGATTTCCGATTCGGAAAATACGTCGCGAGTTCTCGATTCGTCCGCGATTGAGCCCACGGCCTGCGAGCCGAAACTCACGGGAATCAACGTCGAGATTCGAATCCCGAGTTCCGACATGGTTGAGTCTGTTGAAGAGTCGACGAATATCGCTCCCGCGGACTCGCAGCCAGTCGAGACTTGCTCGGTGAAAAACGAAACTTCGATCGTCCAGGTCGAAGCTGTAAACGTCGATGGGGCAGAGGAAAAAACAAACGTGGAGCCAAGCGTCGGTTCCACGTCGTTCCTGGAAATCGAAGATATTCCGAAAGTCGATGAGAAGCTGGTTTCCGCGAGCGAAGCTACGACGGATAACAAGATGGATCCTTCGAGCAACAGCCCTCTGGTGGAAACACGGGAAAACGCTGTCGAAGCTTAGCGAGGCGACGCGGAAATTTCCCCGTCGATGATGGCTGCTTTCGAAATTTTTACGATACAAGTAACGGGCAAATATATTTAGGCGAACACAAAAGCATTTGACTGACTTGAGAACGTGGAGAAAAATAATGCATGCAGTCACGAGAGACGTTCACACCAGTCTCTGCTAATCTATTATTAGTTTAGTCGGTGCGATCGCACGCACACCCACACACACATACATATAATGGAACTATGATATAGACGGTTAACTTAACAATACGCGAAAATGCTTTGCAATAAATTTTCATCTACGAATTGTCATTCTTGTGGATTTTCAGTTAATCGATCTTTTTACCCCGTTTTCTTAGGAAATTGTGCTTTTTCGCTCGGAACCGCAATAACGAGGAATTAGCGATGATATGTCGCAGCGAGGCTTCTTCTGTAGGCGGCGGCCTTCTTCTTAGTTCACACTAAGAGGGAGAGAAAAAGAAAAACAGAAGATAAACAAAAACAGTGTAAAAAGGAACGATAGGTAATTATAATTATGGTGATTATAATTTTTACCCTAGGATCGATATTTATAGAGTTAGACTGCTAAAAGGGGTAAAAAATGTTTTTTTTTAAACTTATCGTTTATTATCAAGTTGATTGTAAAAATGGTAATAAATAATCACATAGTAAATTTAATTTCCTTCAACTTTGGTTATTAGCATTTTTACCCTCGGATCAATATATTCGGACTTATACTCAATTCAGGGGTGAACTTTTTTTTTATGATCAGTTATCTCGTTTATTATCAAGTTTATCGTAAAAATGGTAAGAAAAAAAACGAGCAAAATTGGCATAGGACAACCTACGTGGGGGCCTACACGGGATTAAAATTGGAGGTACGTATCTTATGGAAGGAAACAACATTAGTATGAATTTGACGTAACTTTCAAGTTAAAAGAACTAATGAGGTGTTAAAATCCACAGATTTCTACTTGCTGGAATGGCTCTTTGCGGCGAGAGAACGCAGCCAAAGCCGAAGAAATTTGAATTACGTACGGTTGTCCATCACTATTTTTATAACAAATTCAATAATAAATTGAAGAAAAAAAAAGAAAAAAATTACACCCCTATTTTAATTATAACTCCTAAAATATTGATCCTAAGGTAAAAATTGTACTAACGAAAGTTGAAGAAAATAAAATTTCCTACCCGATTATTTATTACCATTTTTACGATAAACTTGATAATAAACGAAATAACTAAACATAAAAAAAAGTTCATCCCTAAATTAAGTATGTCTGAAAATATTGATCCGAGAGTAAAAATGCTAATAACCAAAGTTGAAGGAAACAAAATTGCCTACGTGATTATTTATTACCATTTTTACAATAAACTTGATAATAAACGAGATAATTAACAAAAAAACGTTTTTTACCCCTATTTGCAGTGTAACTCTATAAATATCGATCCTAGGGTAAAAAGTAAAATCACCAAACTTATGGGGAATTACATTTCCCACAACTTTTGATATCATTTTCACTGTAAGGTTGAAAATAAGCGAGTTATTCGAAAAACAAAAATCCCTCTTTAAGACGGAATGACACCTCATCGCGGTCGGTATGGTAGAGCAATTGTAGATACCCAAAAATCTCTGAAACGGCTCTTCAGATCCCGTTAAAACTTTGCCAAACGACGTCAAATAGATAGACGAACAGCTGTCTGCCTCAAATTTTCTGAATTTGAGAAAAAAACCGTAGATTGGCTTATGATAACCCGATCTACGTTTTTTTTCTCAAATTCAGAAAATTTGAGGGGCAGACAGCTGTTCGTCTATCTATTTGACGTCGTTTGGCAAAGTTTCGATGGGATCTGAAGAGCCGTTTCAGAGATTTTTGGGTATCTACAATTGCTCTACCATACCGACCGCGAGGAGGTGTCATTCCGTCTTAAATCAAGACGGCGACAGACGCACCGGGGGGATTTTCCCGAAAATCGAGATTTACACTACCAACCACCCCCCCCCCCCAAGTATAAAAAAAGAAAATCAAAGCCCGGAATTAATTCCAGGTTAGCCGAATTTTAGACCTACCTCGACTGGACTAATACGAAAACAGAGAGTTATAAGAATAAAAAAGACATCACCAAAAAACATTAAGAATAAAAGGAGGAGGTATAAATGACGAGAAGATAGATAGATTCGCCGCTATTCTGCCTCTGCGTGGGAGAATAGCGGTCCATCTTTCGGAAATTCGTTCCATCTTTTCATTTTCGCCAAACAAAAAAACGGAATTCGCCACGGACGTTTGACAGCTACGCGCTCACGATGTGGCGTTCGTATCTAACCTCATTGTCAGTGATACCAGTTACTGAGAACTAAATTGCGCGTTTGCCACCTTTCAAGTTGGTTGATAACTTATTCGCGATGTGAATGAACAAAAAAGATTAATAACATTTCTAAACAGTCAATTATATGCATTCCAGATATTTATTGGCTGAAATTTATTTATTTTACGTATCCGAAAATTTGATTATTCGGGGTTGGCAGCCGTTACAGGCGCCCGTGTTTAAGCATATGCGTTCCCCTCTTGCCGCCTGCTCCGCAAAGATCCAGAGCAGCCTCCTTAAAATATCTTGTGCTATATTGGCTCGATTACTTTTTCTCGAATTGTTGTGGTTGCATACAATATGCTTTTTTAAAAATTATTTTTTCGTTAATTATAAGAGACAATTATGATGCCAATACTTCCAACTATAATTCTTGAATTGAAAGAAGTAAATCCATGACAAGTCGTAGTAATGAAAGGACATAGCCAAGTAAGGCTACTGAAACTGCCCCCTGCGAGTTGTTGAATTACACTCAGACTATAGTATTCTTACTGAAAGAAAAAATTATGTTGAAATTTCTGTTCTCTGACCCAACTATTTTTTGAGCAATCAAAAAGAATGTGTCTTCCAGTTTTTATTTTTTTTCAACTTGGTTGTTTGTGATGGACCCTTGTTGGTTTTTTTAAAATTCCTTATCGACAAAACATCAATCAAATAGCTGTTAAAATATTTCAGAGCTAAACTCGAATTCTCAGAACGAAAATGAAATTGAAAATGGCTATTTCAATGTCTTCCTCTTGAGGTACAATGATGAAACTCCCGCAAAAAACTGGTTTTTTGGCCATCTTCACTCTCAATTTTATTGATATGGTGCAACATTGGCAAAAAAATAAAAACCGGGTTTTTTCACTATTTTCACTTTTTTACATGTATTTTATAGTTCACATGACATTGTTGACATTTAATTGTATCAAGTAATAATATTCTTTTCGATTAAAAAAAAACAATTATCTGTCAATTATTACAATATTACAATTGTAAGAATTGATTTTAATTAAAAAATATTAGAAGTAAAAAAACAATAATTTTCTTACTAAATATAATTTATTGACAATAATCCAATAACAATGATTGAAAGTACAGTTAATTAGTCATCATCGCTGTCTTCTTCAATGACTACGATGTTATCATTTACATTAAAAAGACGACTCAGAATTTCCGCTGGTCTAACAATTTCGTCCAAGTATCTAGCATGTGATAAATAATAAATTACTGCCGCAATATGAGAACAACAACCTACAGTTCGTCTTCCATTTTTGCAATTACATGAATATCGAGAGATTCCTTTTACACCATTTCTATTCGGTTGATATTGAATGAAGCACCGATAAGTTTTGTAATTAATATGGCGAGACTTAACTTGAATTTTAAGAATGATCTCATAATTTTGTTTACATTGAATTTTTATATTATTATCATCATCCATAATTTTGGCTAAATACGATACTGCTTATGAAAGTTGATATGAACCAGTGAACAATATTTTAAGATTTTTCTCAGTCATTTCGGGAAAGTCTAGCAAATCGTTAGATTTAAGGGGAGATATACCCCTAGGAGCCGGGAAAAGGTCATTTTTGTCAATTTTTTCAAGGAAAACGAATTGACATTTTGGATTGGGGTTTTAATTATCTAAAAGTATATACATTCAAAAATATGTTAAATTTTCTTTATTTAAAAATATAAAAAATATACAAGGATATTGTATGATCCTTGGAGTTTCTTCAAAAATCATCTGAAAAAAAACCAAAAAGAGTATTAAATTAGATCCTATAATCTAGTACTTGTCATAGCCGATTTTGGAAATATCGATTTATTACAAAATGGCGGACGTTTGAACATAAATAGTGATTTTTGGGCCAAAAATTAGTTATTATTTTGCCTATAAAACAAAAACTAAGTAACGGAAAAGAAAATCCTATGACAAGTACTAGATAATGGTGTATAGAATAACCACAAAAAACCTCAAGGCAATCGGTTCATTGGTTTTCGAGAAATGTTGGGTACCGATTTGAAAAACGTGGTTTTGAGAAAAACGCGTTTGAAAATTTGGGAATGACTAAATCATGAAATTTGTCAACTTACATGGAATCATTGATATCAGGGTCATAGTGTAGGTCTTCTACGATCGACGGAATGTTCATAGCTTCTAAATCCTCGACCTCGACCATCTAGGTGTATATCTCTCCTTAATTTCTTGGAAAGGAACTTTTTGTCGAGCTCATCGATTGGTTTCTACTTCAGCAGCCAAGGTGTTATCTAGATTTTTCCGAGCCTTCACGACTGATAGAACTTCGTTGGCAAGATTTTGATCAGAATCTAAACGCTTTTCAAACTCATTATGTAAGAAACAAACAATTCGGCAGTATGATTGCACTTTTGGTAACAACTTATTATCAAGCTTATGGTCTAATATTTTGTACTTTTGTTTAATCAACCCATGTACAGCTTCCACTGGACAATGAACTTTCGTTACACACCGAGATTCATTCGACTCGATAGTTAACTGTCTGCGTTTTCCTTTGAGAGCTGGCTCAAATCCAAGATCTTTCAATTCATTTTTCACATCACGGAAACCTTGATCCAGAACAAACTTATCGCCTGCTTTAAGCAGTTTTACTAAACCATTTGGATCTTTCATGATAGTTTTCATTATTGTAGCATCGTTCAAATTAGCCTCGTATGGTCCCAGCATATCTATTACGTATCCATTCATCGTGCAAATTGTGAATGGTTTGCACAATGGAACTTTTTTCTGACCGGAACATCATTTACGTTGATATTCATTATTAGTACTTTTTTGGTGGCGAACGTATGTTCCGTCGCATATTATCATGAGCTGATCGTTTAACTCATACATCTTCGTCATCTCTGAAGAATTATATAAAATGGTTTCCCTTCCAGTAGCATTTATACCAAAATGTTCAGGCAAAATATCTTTTTCAAATGATTTTATTATTGAATCTGAATATCCTGACATTATGATATAAATTAAAGTCAATAATGCCATATGAAATATAAAATACATGTAAAAAAGTGAAAGTAGTGAAATAAGGTTTTTATTTTTTTCCACAATGTTGCACCAAATCAATGAAATTAAAAAAAATTCGGAGTGGAGGTACCTAGAAAACCAGTATTTCGCGAGAGCTTCATAATTGTACCTCCAGAGAAAGACATTGAAAAGGCCGTTCTCAATTTTCTTTTCTTCGTGAAAATTCCAGTTTAGTTCGGATATATTTTAAAAGCTATATGATTGATGTGTTTTATCGATAAGTAATTTGAAAAAAATCATCAAGGGTCCATCATAAACTTCTAATTTGAAAAAAAATACAAACTCGAAATCACATTTTTTTAATTGCTTCGAAAATAATTGGGTTAGTGAACCAAAATTTTCAATAGTTTTTTCTTCTGGTAAAAACACTATAGGCTGAATGTTATTCAACTACTGTTAGGGGCAGTTTCAGTAACCTTACTTGGCTATGCCCTTCCAAAACTTCCTAATATTTTAGACTTTTTAATATTAAATATATTCACACATGATTTTTTACGGACGGAGATGTCCAAAATTATTTTGGATGTAGTTTTGTTTTTCTGCCGGTCGCGGTGAGATGGGTCAGGACGAATTGCTTTTAGAAAAGGGTCAAGGCATTATTATTTTTTGCAACGTGTCTGATAATCATTATTTCGGTCATGCATAGAAATAAAAAGAAACGAGTTCCTTTTATTTGTATCTTTTTGAATCATATTCTTTCATGCCTCAAAAACTACGCGTTTTAACGAAGTTCCCAGTTAATCACGCGATCATTGTGCTGGATTAATTCAGTTTGCACTATGGTTATTGTGGATACTAGCAAAAAAATATCGCACTCGGAACGTCATGGTGGCGCAATGTGGCAATGAATTTGGAACATTGAGGTCAAAATGGCTGTTGAAAAAATGTTGAGAGAAACTTCCGTGATATGGCTACAGGGGCATTATTTTTAGACAACGTGAGTTTAAGATTTTCTTTACCTCATGTATTAATCATTCTGTTTGTGGATATGAATCGTGCGTATATTAATCATTTCGTTACTGCAAAAATAACGATTTTCGTTTACTTATAGTTTTTCAATTCTTTAATTTCTTTACTCCTGCATTTTTAGCAAAGTACCCAGATAAACTCTTCCTCGAACGCAGTGCTTAAGTACCTCAGTTTTTACGATTGATTTTTTGTTTAACTACTTGTAAAAATATAGTAGTCAAAATAATGAGGCGGGTCAATGAGCCAAAGTTCACGGAGAACATAGTAACTAAATTTACTGCAAAAGCAGAAATTCCAGGAAGCTGCTGGGACGTGGTATGGGGGAACTATAGTTTAGAAAAATGGCAGTTTGTGATATTTTCAACAGCTCTCCAAACAATAATTATGTTTGTAAAATTAGTGCAAAAACATTGGGTATATCTTAAGGAGGTTGGAGCGGTCCAGTTGAGTCAAATGTCGGTTTATGATTTTCTTTTCAATGGACCTCAAAAAAATGCATACGAGGTAGACATTAATTCTGTAGATGCTAATTTTTCATAAAATATACAATTAAAGAGAAAAATTGTATATTTTTATATTACGTGAATGAGAACAACTTTTGGGTTACTATAAACTTGAAAAAGTATAACATTATCGATGATCATTATGAAAAATCTGCGTCACTCGGAATTAAATTTTGAGCAATTTATAATGATGCCTATTTATATTTATATCACGAGATTATTCGTTCCTACCTTTAATTAAGGGGTTCCCCCACTTGCGATTTTGAAAAAATCGATTTTTTTTATTGCATTTTTTTGAAGTATAAGTATCCGGGCCCATACAGAAGTATGGGCCCGGAATAGATGACTCTATGTAAGTTTACAAAAAAAAAAATTTCTTCGTGTAAACTGAAATTGAAACTTTAAACGCGTTTTTCTCAAAATGGCATTTCTGAAGTCGGTGACCAAGATTACTCGAACACTAATGAACCGATCTTCTTGAAACAATGTAATATTTTTCAATAAAAAAATTACTGAAAGTTCTTCAAGATGTGTTCTTTAAGATGGTATATTGATCGATTAAAAAAGTTTTGTAGTTTTCTTTAAAAAAATTCATGAGAAAGGCCTTTTTTGCGCTACAAGTGGGGTTAACGCCTTAATATTAAGTGTTGTTGAAATACAGCAACTTCGCGGACATTGAGGTTGACAGCAATGCTCTTCATTCGCTAGCCCACATTCGTAGTCTTTTATCAAACCTTGATGGTTCAATATTGAATATATATGGGATATTCCACGACATTTTACCTAGCTCGTGACCCTAACCATTTTTGAATTTACTGATTTTGTTGTTGTAAAATTGTACCTCATCAAACGAGTATCCACATTAGCTTTTAGATTTTTATCTCTTCTCTTTCAGCAGTTATAATTCTTTATTATATGTCGATTTCGGAAGTTTTGGAAACGTTTAAACGCTGATAACTCCGGAATTAATTGAGATATCGACAAATGTTGATATATAACTTCATTTTTATTTTGTAGCATACTTTCGTTGAAAAATATGAAAAAATTATCAATTATCAATGTCAACGTTTTTTTGCTTCTGAAGTGAAAACTATTTTTTGAAAAGATGATCGTCTTTCTTTATTTTTTTCAAAAAAATCTCCAAAATAGAGTGACCCATTCTATGATTTTTAAGTCTAGTCTCATTGTGGGCCTATATTTCCTTCAATTTTTTTCGCATAAATATTCATATTTTTTTGAGAAGATTCTTATCATTTACATCTCCAATAATGCGAATGATTTTATGATTTCCAACAGGCCCGAAACAGTTTATTTTTAATTTATACTGAATGTAACGAAAAAAAATTATTCAAAATAATTTTTTTTTTCGTTGAATTAGAAGTTAGAGATTGTTTATCTTGGTGCAAAATAGCCAAAAAAATTACATCACCCGTAGCGTGAACGTCATGCCCATCTAAGCGCACGTGAGGTTACATACATTAAACTATTTGCGATCTCTGGTGTTTCGTGGTGGAAAATTGTCAAAAAAATCATAAAGACTCAGTATATTATAGACGATAACATATATTTTCATTTATTTATAATCTTGAATCATGGCTAGCGCTCCACTCAAAAGTCGGAAAAATCGTAGTATTTTAGCAAATTACCCAGCCATCACTTGTCCGATCGATGTGCTTAATTACTTCAGTTGTTGCGATAGTTTTTTTTTTGCGAAAACTACAAGAAAGGTAAGGTAAATTTTCAGGATGATTTCGTCGTGCGAGGGGTAATGAAGCGCATCGTAATGCGCATTTTTTTTTCGTTCAATTCTTACACTGTAAAAAATGATATGAAGTTTACAATACATTTAAGATACAAAGGAATTGAATTTTACGAACTCAGTAGATGAAATTAAATTGGAAACACTTGTACCGTGAATTTACAACAGGAACATGAAATTCTAACGTGGATATAAAATTTAATAGATGCAACATGGAATTTCAAAGACAAGTTTGTAAATTTGTGGAAAATGTATTGCATTAACTCGTGTCTTCAATTGAAAATTACTACAGATGTATAATAAATCTACTATAAAAAACAGAGCATTGAAAATACAAAACAAGTTTGAAATTTATTTACAGCAGCCTGAAAAATATAATATATGTGAAACTGAATTTTATGATACGTACAATGCATGATCACAACAGATTTATTTAAAAGTGATGATTTCGTCGTGCGAGGGGTAATGAAGCGCATCGTGATGCGCATTGATAGCTAATGGAGAAAGAGTTCATGCAGGTCTACCTTCCTTTTGATTGCGGCCAGAGCTCGAGACCCCGTTGGCGGGGATACAGAAAGGACTCCTTCTGGTTTCTGAAAGTTCCCACTCTCGGCCCCGTGTTTTGCCTTTTTCTTTTTTTTTTCTTCACCCAGGCACCGACAACGAGGCGAGATATTTAGTTGACCGCGAGTACGAGCTACCTGTCGCACGTACATACGGGATCGTAGTCTCGCGACGAGTCGACACACTTTTTGACATCGTTGATTCTTTCATTCACTTGTACACTCTCGTGCATCGCAACTATTCACGACAAACGAAACGTCACTTGTTATTCGATTTTTCGAGATATTTTTTTTAATCTGTCTGCGTTCTGGAGTAAGAAAAACATGAAGATCGCCACGTCGTTGGTTCTGCTCATTGCAGTCGGTATGTTATTACAGAGCGATCCAGCATTTTCTCTATCAGATATGATGAAAATATGTAGCAAACAATGGTCTAATCAATGGGATAAAGACAATTGCTTTATACCGATTTGCGCTGGGTCTCCGATTTTTTGGGGTTCTTAAAATTCATGGAATCTTTGACAACTGCATCTTAATGCAATTGTCGAAGATCGCCGATTGTCGAAAATTGCCGCGATGTAATTTCTACTCGTACTAGTCGGTTCGTAATCATAGATCGGTCCATCATTTTCTCTAAGAAATATGATAAAACAATATAGCAATCCATGGTTGCAATAATAGAATTTTTCTAATTTTCTTTGAACCATTTCCACTGGTTATTCGAATTCTTGGAGTTCTCCAAATTCACGAAACTTCATTGTCTCCTATTGATCCAGACGATTCATTTTACAAATTGGGACGATACCTTTAGGCGAGGAAAAAAAATGCTGGTTTTCATGAATTTGTTTTTTGAGAAAACATTTCTTCACGATTTTTGAGACTTATGGTATGTTTTGTTACAACTTTTGTCTGTTACGTGGTATTTAGAAACAAATTAATCTTTAGAAATGGTGACGGTCACAAAAATGGCACGGTCTTCCAAACTGCATTTGCAAAATTGGCATGACGTATAGCAAAAAAAAACTAGTCGACCTATTGGGATGAAATTTGGAATAAATCTTTCTAACCGTATTGTCTAAAATATGACTTTTTATGTTTTTGAAAATAAAAAAAACGTATTTTTTTTATTACAAAGTATATTTATGACAAATAATTTTTATCGCAGAATGTAGCCATTTTTTTTTCGGAAAATTCATTTTTTTTTGTTTTACAGTTACCATTTAATCGATTTTTAACATTTGTCACTTTTTTTTTATTCATATTCTGCGTATGAGTGTTAATGAAAGAGAAATCTTCATTGGTTTGTTTTCTAATTAATCTCACCGACGCTACGTGTCACGCGGTCCGACAACATCCGCCGCAACCCGTTTAGAAGACCGTGCCATGCCTCCGTCATTTTTAAAGATTGATAAAAAATACCATGTGACAGCGAAAAGTGGTAAAAAGTGGACTGAAGGTAGATGATTGCATACGGAAAGTAACCTCAATGAAATGTTGACCCTCAACTCGCCTCAACCCTGAGAAATAGGGGTTGAAAATTTAAAAATCGCCGTATCTCGATAATTAATAGCCCGATCAAAAAAGGTTTCAAACAAAAGTTGTTCGGAATAATAAAATTCGTATATAGTTATCCGACGTCCAACCCGCTATCTTTGAAAATAGCGGCACAAAAACGATTCGAAAATTCGTCACTGGTGCTCTCGTGTTTTTGTGCCGCTATTTTCAAAGATAGGGGATTGGACGTCGGATAACTTTATAAGTTTTTTATTATTCCAAACAACTTTTGTTTGGAACATTTTTCGATCGGGCTATTAATTATCGAGATACGGCGATTTTTAAATTTTCCACCCCTATTTCTTAGGGTTGGGGTGAGTTGAGGGGCCGAATTTTATTGGGGTTACTTTCAGTATCTACCGTCAGTAAAAAATTCATATTCCACGCTAAAAAGTGCTGGGTTTTCGTCTCTTTTACTGGACCAATATCCTAAGTCTCGAAAACGGCGAAGAAATCTTGCCTTTAAAAAAAAAATCATGAAAATCAGCAATTTTTTCCTCGCCTAAAGATATCTCCCCCTTGAGATGCAATTGCCAAAGTGACAATTAATTTCGTTTGAGGAAGAATATCGTTTTTGATTTCTACTTTTCAATATCCCGCTCAACTGATCCATTTAAACGTCACGTGCGTACATTGAGATGCAAGTGGAACGGCCGCTGCAACACGCGGATACCGTAAGCTCAACGGAATTATGCACTTTGCCAATTGCTCCGGCATTCTGTTTCATTCAAGTGACATAAAATCCGCCACGTTCGCATACATTTTTCAAAATACATGTTTTGCCGCTTTCTCAGCTATAGGTAACTCGGGCACGTTGAATATTTACCCGATGATTCTGATGAAAGAAAACAAATCTTAATGCCTTGTACAATGCCAGTATTATCTTACGAATAGCTGTAGTGTACTGTTTGTAGATATCTCTTATTCTGTGCTATTTATTTCGACTGTAAAAACGACTTCTCGATTGACTGCACCAAACTCTATTCATCACGGGAATGGAGATCGTTCGAATGAAATGTCAAAACAATCATTATCTCTAGTCACTTTTAAGGCGTTACCCCCACTTGTAGCGCAAAAAAGGCCTTTTTCATGAATTTTTTTAAAGAAAACTACAAAACTTTTTTAATCGATCAATATAACATCTTAAAGAACACATCTTGAATAACTTTCAGTAATTTTTTTATTGAAAAATATTACATTGTTTAGTGGCAAATGGCCGTCAATGAAATAATGTTTTTATATACACGGTTTGCGGTGACCAACATTGCGGCGAAGTGGATCATCTGAAAAAAAATGCGGATGGATCTAGTCAAATATAAGTATAAACTAGTCTTTAATCGAAGGATTTTAAAAAACATTCATTTTTCACAAAATGGCGGACAGTCAAAGTTAATGGTTCGATTTTAACGAAAAAAAACGGCTGTTTTTTGGCTATAAAACGGCCATTTTTTTCGAAAAAAAAAAATCGAACGATTAAAGACTACATTTTTATGTATTAAATGAGCCTGCAAAATTTCAAGAAGATCGGTTCATTAGTGTTCGAGTAATCTTGGTCACCGACTTCAGAAATGCCATTTTGAGAAAAACGCGTTTAAAGTTTCAATTTCAGTTTACACGAAGAAAATTTTTTTTTTGTAAACTTACATAGAGTCATCTATTCCGGGCATCAAAAAAACTGTACTTCAAATTGCACTTCAAAAAATGCAATAAAAAAAATCGATTTTTTCAAAATCGCAAGTGGGGGTAACCCCTTAATATTTTCAAAATACAGATTTTCTTAAGGAACAACGATTGTGCATGGAACAATAAAAACATACATTTTAACATCGAGCACACATTTTTTTCTGCTCTGATGATAATAGCGCTTTAATCATAATTTTTTCGTGTAATAATTAACGTTTATTGCTGAAAGTAATTTTGAGTTATTGCAGTTCTCTATCAAATATCAATACATTTCGTGAAATGTTTTGAGTTTGTCAGTTTCTTGAAAAATTATATTCCGGAGCATCTTTCAATCGAACGTTTACCATTTTCGATTAATTAATAAATTAACGTTATTCTCACTCGACTAACACGACTATCGTAGCAACTCTATGGATTTATAGGTGATTGACGTGTCTTTTTCCCCCGCCTCACAAAGTTCTCTCCTATCGCTCAAAGTATTAATATCGTCGGTGATATTACGTCGAAAACGTAACATCCGTCTCTCCTAAATAATCATCGGTGCGTTCAGAAATTGAAACGCGTTTCACGATGCAAAGAAGAAAAAAAGTACGTATGTACACACGCAAAAGTCACCATCGAATTATTCGCAATTTTGTCTGCTTCCGTTCAACGAGACGTTTACCGCGGTCGTCCGTGTCCCATCGTTCGAGGATTAGAACGCGAAATCATAGCAATTTTCTTCCCCTACCGTCTCAGCGTGGCAAAATGAACCGACTCACACGTACATTGTACGCAGCGCGCAAAATTTAATTGCACTGTAATTCCTAGGGAAAAAAATCGTATGCAATGCATCTGGCTTGAGATTGCTGGACCGAGACACGCGCCTGGGTTCGTTGCCCGCAACGTCCAAAGATTCCCGGATGTATAGAGCACGCGACGTACAGTGAAAAAAAAACCATCGTTAGCGTAAGAGAAAAATAATTGGGCTAAGTCATTTTCGAATGTAAATTGATCATTGAATCCCCATCATTCAATTTACTGCGACTAAAAGTGGATCAGAATTGGAGTGCCTTTTTATAATTTACCCCGAATTATTCGATTTTCTTTCATGGGTCTGAGGGCCGGTTCGTGAATGAATTTTTTTTCGGATTTTAGAAGAAGAGCGAGGAATGTAGCGTATAATTACTTTGAGGCAACAAGATAGAAAGCTCCGCTCGAGTAAGTGCATGAAAAGAAATGTGTACGAGGATATTTATAAAGATGACATACTGTGTACTAGAAAGTGCACAAATTTACCAGCGATAAATGAGAGTTTGGTGACGTCTTGCTTCTCGTAGGCCATGTGGCATTTACTCGAGTAGAAAATGGGTCGAGTTAGCATCGAAAGTAAATAATAAGGCGTTCACTGCTATTTCGGAAAATATATACGTTATACCGTATGCGTAACAATATGACATGTGCACATGCGTGCATACTAGGGTGGCCCAAATTTGAGTTCTATTTTTTCCGTTTTTTTTTCACCATCCAATTATTTTCTCTGAAGAGAAATTTTTTTCGCGAAATCTGCGAACGGTCGAAAAATATTTAGAGGTCAAGCCTCCCAGAAATTCAATATTTCATTTGAAAATCGATTTTTTTTCGTTCAATTCTTACACTGTAAAAAATGATATGAAGTTTACAATACATTTAAGATACAAAGGAACTGAATTTTACGAACTCAGTAGATGAAATTAAATTGGAAACACTTGTACCGTGAATTTACAACAGGAACATCAAATTCTAACGTGGATGAAAAATTTAATAGATGCAATATGGAATTTCAAAGACAAGTTTGTAAATTTGTGGAAAATGTATTGCATTAACTCGTGTCTTCAATTGAAAATTACTACAGATGTATAATAAATCAACTATAAAAAACAGAGCATTGAAAATACAAAACAAGTTTGAAATTTATTTACAGCAGCCTGAAAAATATAGTATATGTGAAACTGAATTTTATGATACGTACAATGCATGATCACAACAGATTTATTTAAAAGTGCGAAGCTGGAATTGAAAAAAAATTCATAAACGCTGATGAAAATCACATGAAACAATGTGAAAATCATATTAAATTAACACTACATTTAAGGCACAGAAGAATTGAATTTTACAAACTTAATATACGAACGAATTTAATATACACTCGTATATTGATATGAGCAAATGGTTCTTGATTTCAATATACATGGATGTGAACATTTTTTACACGTGCATTATTTTTCAAACGCACAAGTATATTAATATTACGGAGCTACACTTTCATTTTTTAAATAACCTGTTTTGGATCTTCAAAATCGTATCTGAAATTTCACAAGCGGTATCCGCATAAAAACTTCCTACACTTGTGTATTAATTTTTATACAGAAATTTTTCACAGTGTATCCATGAATTTTACGCTTTATAATTTTTTAATTAAACTTGCGAAGCTCTAGCCGGTCAATGAATATTTAGTGGTCGCTCAAGAGCTTCGAAATTTCCAATTTTCGCATATTTTTTTTTTACTCATCTCACTCATAAGTGTGACGTTTTGTAAAATTTTCAAAACAATTAATCGTTTTGCTTTAGAAACAGATTTGTCAATGTGACCTCACACTACTAACCCAAGAATTATAATCTTTGTTCTCATAAAATAATTCTCTAAAGCTCTTGTCCGTAAACAAAATTATAGGTCCCCCGTTTTATCGGGTTGGAAGTGTGAGGTAAACTTAAAAAATCCGTTTCTAAAGAAGAAAAGAACTAATTGTTTTAAAAATTTTACAAAGTGTTAACTTTATGAGTGAGACGAGAAAAAAATCGCGACAATTGGGCATTTCGAAGCTCTTGAGCGACTACTCAATATTCATTGGCCGCCTAGAGCTTTCGCGAGCTTAATTTAATAATTATAAAGCGTAAAATTCATGGGTTAGAAGTGGAGGAAAAAAAATTCGAATTTTTAATGTATACAAACTTTTGGGAGGCTTGAGCGACCTCTAAATATTTTTTGGCCGCTCGCAGACTTCACGATAATTTTTTCTTCTTTAAAGAAGATAATTGTATAGTGAGAAAAAGGAAAAAAAAATACAGCTCAAATTTGGGCCATCCTAGTGTATACACAAACAGATTGGAAAATTTGATTTTGAGGACATTCGACTTTGAGAACTGTCCTCAAATGGTAGACAATTTTCTCCACATTCAACATTATGTATACTCCAAAATCTTCAAAAACATTTTCAAACAAACCTAAGCATATTTTCATTAAAGTCAATTCATCAACCGTCCTGTCCACAAAATCAAATTCGCTTTGAAAAAATAATTTTATTTATTTGATCAGAAATATATTTTTCCTCCACGTATGGGAGTCTGTATGTGCGTGTATGTGCATACCCGTATATACATATATACGTAAGTAGAACGAAAAGAAAAACGGTTAGGGGCGTCGACGAGAAAAAAAAGAAAACGAAAATTCGTATTACGGCATAATTACTAACGGGGTGGTAATAGAGGTCTCGGAAAAAAAGTTTCTCGATATTTTATAAATGGCATATTAATGCTATTATTACCGTGGAAATCTAAATTTCACTCGCTATCTGTAATTGCTGATTGCGGCTTTCGTACGTCGAGGGTGAAAACGTACATTGCACTTTGATACCTCCTCTTATATATTTATTCTTTCTTTTTCCTTGCTCAACTACTCAAGTGGATTCGTGAGAAGAAACAGGCATTTTTTTTTCGTCGTTAATATCATTACTGTGATTAGTACTTCAAAGCTTTTGAGTCAAATATCTTGTGTCGTATTGGCTCGACTACTTTTTCTCGAATTTTTGTGGTTGCATACAATATGCCTTTTTAACATTCTTTTTTCTTTAATTATAAGAGACAATTATGATGCCAATACTTCCAACTATAATTCTTGAATTGAAAAAAGTAAATTCACGACAAGTCGTACTAATGAAATTTCAAGACTTTCTAATATTTTTCTACGATCATAGATTGTTTTGCCTCTCCAAGTTTGTCAATTATCCCCACTTGGATTGATTGACGCGGTTCAATCGAATTTTGTAACTCCAGGTAAGAGCGAGATTTTTTTCGCCGCTACTTGTATCAAACGGAAAGTTTTCATCGAAGTAAAAATGAACGTGTTTTTATAATATGAGAAGTACAAAAATCGGACCAGCCTGAAAAAATAGACTTGTGGATAATAAGTTATTTGAATAAGCACTTCATGTGTCAACCGATTCAGAAGTGCAAAGAGATGACACTTGAGACTATATGCAGATGAAATATAGGAATTTCGAAACAAAACTCACAGAAGTAACGACGCGCTGCTGTGTGTCTCTACGATTCACGCGTTTACCGTGACACCCTCTTTCTTCGTTAAATGCAAATTTTCTTTTTAAATAGAAATGAAACGCGTGGCCAAAGAACACGAATACGAAAAGTTGGGTTACCGGCTTTGCACAATATCGAAAGATTTTTTTTTTCTTAGGGAATTTAAAAGGACTGCATTTACAATTATTCAACGACTTTTACAAGCATTGCAAAATCCTTCGTGCGCCAACGACCAATTTTAGCTTCGAAATTGTACTAAATTATTTCCCATTAAGGCGTTACCCCCACTTGTAGCGCAAAAAGGCCTTTTTCATGAATTTTTTTTAAAGAAAACTACAAAACTTTTTTAATCGATCAATATACCATCTTAAAGAACACATCTTGAAGAACTTTCAGTAATTTTTTTATTGAAAAATATTACATTGTTTAGTGGCAAATGGCCGTCAATGAAATAATGTTTTTATATACACGGTTTGCGGTGACTAACATTGCGGCGAAGTGGATCATCTGAAAAAAAAAATGCGGATGGATTTAGTCAAATATAAGTATAAACTAGTCTTTAATCGAAGGATTTTAAAAAATATTCATTTTTCACAAAATGGCGGACAGTCAAAGTTAATGGTTCGATTTTAACGAAAAAATCGGCCGTTTTTTGGCTATAAAACGGCCATTTTTTTCGAAAAAAAAATCGAATGATTAAAGACGACATTTTTATATATTAAATAAGCCTGCAAAATTTCAAGAAGATCGGTTCATTAGTGTTCGAGTAATCTTGGTCACCGACTTCAGAAATGCCATTTTGAGAAAAACGCGTTTAAAGTTTCAATTTCAGTTTACACGAAGAAAATATTTTTTTTTGTAAACTTACATAGAGTCATCTATTCCGGGCATAAAAAAACTGCACTTCAAATTGCACTTCAAAAAAATGCAATAAAAAAAAATCGATTTTTTCAAAATCGCAAGTGGGGGTAACCCCTTAAGGAGGTTGAAGCGTTAGCCACAATTCAAGATTGATTAAAAAAATATTTATATATCATTGTCTAGAATACACTGAGGCTGCGAATTTCTTGAAATTTTGAGTTGAATAAAACATTCGATGACGCTGTTTTTTTTTTTTTCGTAATAATCATCGATGATATTATACTTTTTCAATATGGTAGTAACATGAAGGTTTTTCTTATTCACGTGATGAAAATAAAAAAAATGCATGATTTCGCCGTTTAATTATATATTTTATTCAAAATGAGCATTTACAGAATAAATATATACATCGTATGCATTTTTTTGAGTTCACTGAAAAAAAAAAACACATAAATCATCACTTGACTCAACTGAACCGCTCCAACCTCCTTAAAGTCATAATAAATAATCTCGCGATATAAATAGAAATGACTAAAATTTCATTTTGAGTTGTATAAAACATTCGTTAACGCAGTTTTTTTTCATAATAATCATCCATAATTTTATACTTTTTCAAGTTGGTAGTATCACAAAAGTTTTTCTTATTCACGTAATAAAAATTAAAAAATGCATAATTTTGCCCTTCAATTATATATTTTATTCAAAATGAACATCTGCAGAATAATTCTATACCTCGTATGCATTTTTCGAGGTTCACAAAAAAGAAATAAATAAACCATCAGCTGACTCACCTGGACCACTCCAACCTCCTCAAATTGATGGCCATCTGGATATAGTGACCCACAAAAATCGTAGCAATCTTTTTTTGTATCGCTAGTTTTTTTTAAATCCGGTTCCGACGCAACATTAAAAGGGAAACTTCTAACTGGAATTCGATGAAACAACGATCTATCGGAAGATCCATTCCAAAGCGAAGCTCCAACGCCGTAGACCGGGAAATAGCGACGAAGCGAAATTCGAGCTACGAAAGTATATAAATTTTCGAATGACCGAGTAATTCGGCGATGACCCATCGAAGGTATGTCATGGGCCGCGAAAGAACGAGCGTTCAACGCACCGATGGTCCGCCGGTCGAATCAAGTGGGTCACTAGGCTACATCGGGCCCGATCAGGCACGTCGAAACGTGCGGCTGCGCGGCACAACGACCTATAGTGTCATCGTATTTCCGCCGCATGTAACAGCTCACACGTTTTCTTTCGTATATTCTAATACGAAGCGGCGAAAAACTTTTCGGCAGTCCCCCATGGAAATTTATGTATGTAAAATATATGCAGAAAATATATGCTACATATATATATATATATATCGGTCGCATATATAGTGACGAAAAATAGAATAATACGTATATATTCAGTATATATGCACCAAATATATGACGCATGTGTGACCCATATATTTTTGATATATTTTTCTGACCAAAAAAATATATGCTACGTATAAACACTATATATGATATGAGGCATATACGACGCATATATGTTCGATATATTTTCAATTTATTTTTTTGTCAGAAAAATATATCAAAAATGTATACGTCATATGACTCATATATGTGTCATTTATGCGTCATATATGACGCATACATTTTTGATATATTTTCCTGACAAGAAATATATGCTGTGTATAAACACTATTATAGTTAAACTTAAGGCGTTACCCCCACTTGTAGCGCAAAAAGGCCTTTTTCATGAATTTTTTTAAAGAAAACTACAAAACTTTTTTAATCGATAAATATACCATCTTAAAGAACACATCTTGAAGAACTTTCAGTAATTTTTTTATTGAAAAATATTACATTGTTTAGTGGCAAATGGCCGTCAATGAAATAATGTTTTTATATACACGGTTTGCGGTGACCAACATTGCGGCGAAGTGGATCATCTGAAAAAAAAAATGCGGATGGATTTAGTCAAATATAAGTATAAACTAGTCTTTAATCGAAGGATTTTAAAAAATATTCATTTTTCACAAAATGGCGGACAGTCAAAGTTAATGGTTCGATTTTAACGAAAAAAAACGGCCGTTTTTTTGGCTATAAAACGGCCATTTTTTTTCGAAAAAAAAATCGAACGATTAAAGACTACATTTTTATGTATTAAATAAGCCTGCAAAATTTCAAGAAGATCGGTTCATTAGTGTTCGAGTAATCTTGGTCACCGACTTCAGAAATGTCATTTTGAGAAAAACGCGTTTAAAGTTTCAATTTCAGTTTACACGAAGAAAATATTTTTTTTTGTAAACTTACATAGAGTCATCTATTCCGGGCCCATACAGAAGTATGGGCCCGGATACTTATACTTCAAAAAAATGCAACGAAAAAAATCGATTTATTCAAAATCGCAAGTGGGGGTAACCCCTTAATAAAACTTAAAACTTAACTTACAGTTAAAGTACACTATTACATATAAACACTATATACAGATATACTACGCATATCTGTATATATGTGGCATATATGTACCATTTATGCAGTATATATGTGGTATGTATGCAGTGTGTATGCAACATATATGCTAAATATATGTGGTATATATGCAGGGTAAATGCTACATATATCATTGATATATGATACATCGATATACAGTAATACCACGCATGTACATCTCATATAAAAAAACGTTACGAAAATTAGAATTTGGCACATATATGCAACATGTATTTTCAGTATATGGCATACATTTCACATATATTACAATTATTAATCAAATAAATTTGCAGTATATTTTTGCGTATATAAATTTCCATGGGGGGGTCCCCCAAGTACATAGAGAAGTTCACAGGCATTTCGAATCTCGCATCGCTGAATCGAGAAATTCGGTTTCGAATTCGGCCGACCGATTTTCTTTCGTTTGTGGGCGTCCAAATGATTTTTTTGTACTTACGAAATCCGTAAATAACCATAAGAATAGCGATAATAATAATAGCAACAGCATATCGTTGGAGAATTTCTGATGAGAATTTATATGCCATAAAAAGATGGAGATGAATTGAACGACGATGAAAATATATTCTAACGACCGCCTATACCGTCCGTTCATTTTTCATGAGGCTACTATCTAAATTTCTCTTTCTCACTGTTTCTAGTACTGTACGATCGGGCAGGCATAGCATAATGTATGATTAACGGGAAAACCGCGAATGAGTTGACTATACGAGCGCTTGTCGCCTCGATCGAGCGTGCACGGTGATACCGTAAAATGGGCACACTTTGACATCGAGGGTTACTTTGACAGTTTTTGGGGCTACTTTAACAGAGCGCCAAAATACGGCGCGGGGAATAAACTTGAACAAAAATTTGTTGCTCAAGTTTATTATGCTGTTGCTCAAGTCCATTTTCATCTCAATGATAATTATAAGACTGATTAAGTGCCTATAATAGTACCCTAGGTACTTGATATTTTTATGTGAAATGTTTGTTTGGCGGGAGCCTGAATTAGAAGGTCCAAAAAGCGTTTTTTGGGATTTTTTAGAAGGAAAAAAAAACGTGAGCCCAGTAAACATTGAGATTTCATGTATATTCGAAATGTATCAAAAAAATGTTCGCCTTGACACTGCAGTCCCCAATCGGCGGGATAGATGCAGCTCGTAATTCTTGACTGAAACAAAAAAACCAATAAAATTTTCAATTACATATTTTTCTCTTCTGGGTGAATTAAAAAAAAGCTAAAAAATCGTGAAATTATAAATTTTCTCATGTTTGAAAAAAAAATGTTTAAAAAAAACACTTTAACGTGCTATAAAAATTATTTAAAAAGCCTTTTTCAACGACTATTATAATTCACTTGGAAGAGATTTTCATACTGAAGAAAATAAACTTTGGTTTGACTCAATAGGTCGTTCAGTTTTTTTTTGCTATCACGCCCGCCAATTTGGAAAAATCGTGAACATTAACGGAGACTTTGTCCTTGGAGTGCCATATTTCAGGTGTTTACATTTAATTTTTTTTTAAAGGAAACGAGTAAAGCTTTTTGAGTGCGGTTTTTTTCTTGTTTTTATTCATGATATACAGAACGTTAAAATTTTTTTTAATTGAAAACAAAGTCAAAATGGCGGCCGTTGCAGCTCCGCGAAAACAGGTCCTCAAATCGCGGGAGGTAAACGGCTGACATCACTGCCCCCTCTTTGTTGATCTGAAACACAAATTCAAAGCATATTATCAATCTGTGACCCTTTGGTCATGGAATGACGGATGGGTTTTTCGTTTAGTACAAATTTCGGAAAATGGCGGCAATTAAAAAAAAATCGAATTTTCGCGTTTTTTTCGCATAAAAAGATAAACAATAAATGCAAAAATGTATCTATCGAAAAAACGATCCGTCATTCAGCGAAGACATATTTTCTGAGTATGTTCTCCAAATTTCAGGTCGATATGTTAATTACAGCGGTCAGGAGAATGTCAGCCATTTTTAAAAACGTGTTTTCGAGAAAAACGCGTTTAAAGTTTTGTAATGTGTTTACACAAATGTGTTTATAATTACCGCTAATCGGCAATGCCTGGTCCATAGAGGCATCCCTCTTCTTCTAGCTGCTCATGTTGAGCTCAAATTGATTTTTTGAAAATTTCAAGGACAAAGTCTCCCTTAAAACTGGAGAAAACGCGCTTCAAAGTTTTCAATAGGAGGAAATATCAATATCAAATATCAATTCCTTCTCTGCTTTTGGCCTTGTATCTTCGGAAATATTTACAATTGGCCTCTTTAACTTTGTAAATATATACTTGGAAAGTTTAAGCAATAAAAAAACGATTTTTCGGACCTACTAATTCAGGCTCCCGCCTTAACGAAGGGTACCGCTGTAAATGCCCATTTTCTTTGGAATTTATTTTAAAGAAAGGAATAAAATACATGGTCAAAAAAACTTCTAGGTTTTTTGAGGTACATATTGAAGTACGTAAAAAAAATTATTTGTTTAAAGAATACAAAATGGCGGCGCACGAGTCCCTAAGCACTACTGGTTTTCAGCCAACCATCCGCGCGGCACTCAATAGAAGTGTCGTAAATTTAGTCCCGGAACTAAGATTCAAATATTTGCGTTAATTATATTATATTTAGCAATCAAGTACGGGGGGAAATAAAAAATAATAAAAGAAAATACAGCTGAGTTTGAAAAAAAGTTCGTTTGTCCGACGATAATTTTCATATCAAACGTGATATATTTTTTACAATTTTCAATTAATCGAAAAAAGCGCCGGTAGTTGCCTGTTAAAGCAATCTAAGAAGCTACAGTAAAAATTTCAGGACGATTGGGAGAAAATTGTTCGAGTTTTGCTGCGTGCCGATTTCCAAAACATGGTTATGAGAAAACGATTAAAAAAAAAATTTCGTGTAAATTTTTCAAAACAAAAATTTAACCGAAATAAGTTCAATGTATACTTAATACCATACCTTTTTTCCAAATCCCTGATAAATAATCCAGTAGACAAAAAAAAGGTAAAAACGATCTTTTTTCGGCCTGTCACAGTGGTGCCCTTCCTTAATAAAGATGACAACTTTTTCGTAAATAAATCGTTGCTTCTTCATTTGCTTCCATGTATACTGCAGAAAATATTAAATTTATGCATCAAGATGATGTCAAAGTAACCCTTAATCTTGTCAAAAAAACCCCACACTTGAAGTTACTTTGACACTTTTGGAAAAATAAATATAAAATTGTGGGGGTTGGTGGGGCTTGACGGTCTCATATATTTGATAGTCAAAGGACACATTGTTCTATTGGAGCAAAAAAAGTTGGAGTTCAGGATGTTAAAAAAGTTACCTACAAAAAACGTCCAAAATCCCCCCATGGAAATTTATGTATGTAAAATATATGCAGAAAATAGATGCTACACATATATATATATATATATATATATATATATATATATATATATATATATATATATATATATATATCGGTCGCATATATGACCCATATATTTTCGATATATTTTTCTGACCAAAAAAATATATGCTATGTATAAACACTATATATGATGCATATATGACGCATATATGACCCATATATTTTCGATATATTTTCAATCTATTTTTTTGTCAGAAAAATATATCAAAAATGTATGCGTCATATATGACTCATATATATGTCATTTATGCGTCAAATATGACGCATACATTTTTGATATATTTTCCTGACAAGAAATATATGCTGTGTATAAACACTATTACAGTTAAACTTAATAAAACTTCAAACTTAAACTTAAAAAAACTTAACTTACAGTTAAAGTACACTATTACATATAAACACTATATACAGATATGCTACGTATATCTGTATATATGCGGCATATATGTACCATTTATGCACTATATATGTGGTATGTATGCAGTGTGTATGCAACATATATGCTAAATATATGTGGTGTATATGCAGGGTAAATGCTACATATAACATTGATATATGATACATCGATATACAGTAATACCACGCATATACATTTCATATATAAAAACGTTACGAAAATTATAAATTGGCACATATATGCAACATATATTTTCAATATATGGCATACATTTCACATACACTACAATTATTAATAAAATAAATTTGCAGTATATTTTTGCGTATATAAATTTCCACGGGGGCATGTTCAAAGTAACCCCGTTTTACGGTACTAAACGTTCTCGATTAGTTGCCGCGTACTTGTAAGTTTGTCGATAGGTTTCGCGCGAGAAAGACCGTGCGTCGCCCTCTGTCGGAATAGTACAATGATAAGGTGTTCAGGACGGATACGCGCGATATCCACGTAAAAGCAGCCAAACCCTTCCCACCAACTTTCTTTTTTTTTAAGCTCTTTGAGAGTCATCCGTACATTGTATCAGATATAATATCCGAATGAAAAAAAAAACAAGTTACTCACACATCGTGCAAAAGGACAATTAACACAGATCGTATTATAAATTCGATGAGGGACAGAAAAATTCGAGAAAAATGCGCAATAATTCCATCCTGAGACTTACGACAGAATATCGCGTAGCACAGAGTAGAGATAACTCGGCAGAAAAATCCAGCGTGACAACGCGAGAAGAAGCGAGAGCAAAGCAAATATCGGAGGCCCTGTAGAGAGGAAAAAATGGTATTTCCGGTTTGGTTCTAGGCTTCACGTGGCGGGAGACGCTAGGCACATGTGTCCTGGAATCTGACTTTGGTTTCACGCTTAACTGTGCCTTCAAAAAATCCGGCCTCTTCCGTGTACGAAATCTCGGTGGTGTCAAAGGCTACGTTGGCCTCGGTGAGTGTCCAACGAAAGAAAGAAAAAATGTATCAATCGAAATCTCGTTGCGAGGAAATACTTCTCAAGTATATGATCGGTGTATAAAGAATAAAAGAAAAAAAAAACAGTCCCATAAGGTCCCGTTGACTCAGAGCATTGCATGACCTTGAAAAATTAAACTCTCAAGGTCACATGTCGGAATCGATTTTCCAATTGAGCTCTTCGAATTTTTAGCCGCTTCGCCATCCTCCTCTCTCTACAGTCGCCAAGTGAGTTTGAGCTTACACGTCGCAGACTAAACCTTCTTTTTTTCTTCAAGACCATGCTGAAAACGTTTGTATATGAATATGTATATGAACATTACGAAACGGAGCTTGCTCAACATGATTTTTTTCACCTCGAGATTCGTTCGAAATCGACATGAAATTATTCACATGCAGCATCGACTAAAAACTCTTAAGATCCATTTGTACATATTTATGGATATATATATATATATATATATATATATATATATATATATGCCCCTTTATAATTTTTCTGGTGACTTGTTCTCTCTTTTCGCACTCATCATTGTAAGTGTATATATATACATACGTACATACATACATATATATATACACCCTTGGCCAAAAGTATAAAGCACCCTGTAATTTCCCTATCCGGACAAAAAATCGAATATCTCGATGAAAAAAGATCGTAAACCACTTTTGAAGACGTTTCAAAGGCGTTTTACAGACGGCAAAACCAGTTTCTTTTTGCTTTTTTTATTTTCATTTTTGCAATTTTTTTTGTACCCGATACGCCATTTTGGAAATGCCGATTTCTCATGGTTTTCGCACTTTGCAGAATCGCGTGCTGGACTTAGAAAAAATAGTAATCTCACCATTTAGTGATAAGATCTTTGATAAGGAAAACGAAAGATTTAGATTCGTTAAAAAAAAATTTGCCTTTTTTTGGCAGAGTAATTTAGTTTTTTTCTTGAAAAAACGGCAGGTTTCCGAAAAGCCGGTACAGTGCGGCGTAACTTGAAAACTATGAGATTTGGAATATTTAGTCTAAGGAGTAAAAAGTTGTATTTTGTTATTTTGGAGTGACTACATTTTTGAAGAATTTTTTTTTTTTAATTTTTTCGTATCGCTGGTTTCGGTTGATAGTCGACGATTTGTCTCATTAATTTATTGCCGTTACTTTGAAACAAAGATGTTTTAATGAAAATATCAAGAGGAGAAAGGGTACATACACCCTTGGCTACAAGGATTAGGCACCCCCATAAAATATTGATATTTTAAAAAGTACATAAAGCTTTTACAATTGCGTTGAACTAAAGCTAAGATGGCATCATCAAATAAAAAATTAAACAATAGAAAACCTCTTTTGGCGAATTGCAAAACATCTGCATCGTAAAAACGCTGAACATGTGCGTTTTTTAAATTTCGACGAAAACTTTTACCAGTCTTAATTTGGGAATCTCAGAGTGGAGAAGCCCTTTTCTCCGATTTCATTAGTAATATTCGATTCTGCCCAAGAGTGGTTACTTTATTTTTCCCGATCATTTTTGATTTGACTGACTATCAGTTTTCATTCCTTTAACTCCATATGAGCTCAGAACGTCATTTGATTCGTACGACCTACAAATTTAATTATGTATCTTTCTCCCTCTTGATATTTTCATTAAAACATTTTTGTTTTAGAGTAACGGCAATAAATTAATGAGACAAATCGTCGATTATCAACCAAAACTAGCTATACGGAGAAATTGTGGAAAAAACTCTTTAAAAAATCTAGCGACTCCAAAATAAAAAAATACGAATTTTTGGTCCTTAGACTAAATATTCCAAAACTCATAGTTTTCAAGTTACGCCGCACGATGCCGCCTTTTCGGAAACCTGCCGTTTTTCCAAGAAAAAACTAAATTACTCTGCGAAAAAAGACACATTTTTTTGTTTAAGGGGGATATACACCTAGGAGCCGGAAAAGGGTCATTTTTGTGAATTTTTTCAAGGAAAACTATTTGAAATTCCGGATTGGGGTTTTAATTATCTAAAAGTATATGAGGCATTCCATAGATTTTCAGCAAGGTCAAAACCCTCACTATTTTTCAGAGTCCTGCAATTTTTTTACTATCAAAAGGTACCTGCTAGGAGTGTCTGTGATTTTTTTCAGATTTTTTTTATGAGTCCTGCTGCAGATATCGCAATTTTTGAAAAATGAGAATCAGTTTTCAACTAGATGTACCTTAAAAACTATGGCCCCGGCAAAAACAATTATCGGACAAAATATTTTTGATTTTGGATGAACTTTTGACTTTAACAATTACATTTTTTTTTATCGTCAAACATTCTATAATAAATGAAAAAAATCGATTTTCAAAAAGTATGTCACGTTTGATTTTGCTCTAAATTTTTCTGAATTTTCTGTTCTTAGTGTGGATATACAGAAAAAATTGGCATCATGGGCCGCGAACTGGTTTAGAAGATATTGCATTTTTTTGTTGTTGTTATTCATCTTATCTTTATTTGTATCAGTCTGATTTGAATTAGTAGTGGACATAACTGAAAAATAACACTATAAAATGAAACTTCAAGCAGCTTAGGATGGTGTAATTGACGATTTCAAAATTTAATGCATTTCTAACTTTACATACTAGGTGAGAAAAAACACAATATTTATGACTAGTAAATGTTTTTTATTGCCCAGTATTAGCAAATCTTGTGAATTATTATATGGTTGTCATCCGTCGAATATAGTTTCGAAGTAATCGTGCTGTCTGTTCGCGGAATGAAAGCATGTTGCTTCTGGGATTTCTTGAGGGAGAAGATTTTTTCTTTGGTCAATAGATATTTGAATCGCCGATCAATTTAATCCGTCACTGATGGTTGGAATATTTATCGCGATTTTCGATGAACTTGCACTAGCATAACATACTTGCACCGTCAGAAGCCGAAAAGTGAAAATGAAGGTTATGAAATTTCACATACAATCATAACATCGAAACCGGTCAAGGAAATCGAGAACGTTTACTTCCGACCTTGCCGCCGGTGTCGCGTCGGTCGGGCGGGAAATTTGAAAATTTGAAAAAATCAATCTTATAACATACAAAACACTTTGATATATGTTTTTATGTGAAATTCAAAGTTTCTCCCAATTAATGATCCAATTCATATCAATATAAAAGATTTAAAAAAAATGCAAATCAGCCTGTATCTTCTATACCAGTTCGCGGCCCATCTTGTCAATTTTTTCTGTATGTCTACACTAACAACAGAAAAAAAAAAGTTTATTGTTAAAGTCAAAAGTTCGTTCAAATTCAAAAATATTTTGTCCCACAATTTTTTTTGCCTGGGCCATAGTTTTTAAGGTACATATAGTTAAAAACTGATTTTCATTTTTCAAAAATTGAGATATCTGGAGCAGGACTCTTAAAAAAAATCTGAAAAAAATCACAGACACTACTAGTAGGTGCCTTTTGATAACAAAAAAATTGCAGGACCCTGAAAAATAGTGAGGGTTTTGACCTTGCTGGAAACCTGTGGAATGCCTCATATACATTCAAAAATATGTTTAATTTTCTTTATTTAAAAATATACAAGGATATTGTATGATCCTTGGAGCGTCGTAAAAAAATCTGCGTATACGGTACCCACTGGCGTTTCTTAAAAAATCATCTGAAAAAAAAACCAAAAAGATTATTAAATTAGATACTATAATCTAGTACTTGTCATAGCCGATTTTGAAAATATCGATTTATGACAAAATGGCGGACGTTTGAACATAAATAGTGATTTTTGTGCCAAAAATTAGTTATTATTTTGCGTATAAAACAAAAACTAAGTAACGGGAAAAAAAATCCTATGACAAGTACTAGATAATGGTGTATAGAATAACCACAAAAAACCTCAAGGCAATCGGTTCATTGGTTTTCGAGAAATGTTGGGTACCGACTTGAAAAACGTGGTTTTGAGAAAAACGCGTTTGAAAATTTGGGAATGAATAAATCATGAAATTTGTCAACTTACATGGAATCATCGATACCTGGCCCATAGTGTAGGTCTTCTACGGTCGACCGAATGTTCATAGCTTCTAAATCCTCGACCTCGACCATCTAGGTGTATATCTCCCCTTAAACGAAACTAAAGCTAACGGTTTCCTTTTCAAAGATCTTATCATTAAATGGTGAAATTACTATTTTTCTGCGTCCCGCACGCGATTCTGCAAAGTGCGAAAATCGTGAGAAGCCGGCATTTGAAAAATGACGTACCTGGCACGAAAAAATCGCAAAAATAAAAATAAAAAAGCAAAATGAAGCTGGTTTTATCCTCTTCAAAACGCCTTTTGGTAAATTGGTTTTTTTCGCCGAGATATTCGAGTTTTTGTCCGGATAGAAAAATTACAGGGTGCTTTATACTTTTGGCCAACGGTGGATATGTTACAGCCACATGAACAATTTCCTATTTTATGCATATTTTATGCAGGCATGCGTTGGGTTCATTATACCGAAAGAGATTAACCGAAAAACGATTTGCAAAATACACAACAATATACGCATACGTGTGTCAAATATCCTTCACGCATGTACTTTCACGAACTAAAAAAAGGACATTGACAAAATTGAATGACTCCTTTGAGCAACAAGGTGAAATTTGCCTTCGATTACACGAATTAATTCCGCAACAGCTGACAAGCGCCAACATTAATTTTCCATGCATAATCAAGGGTTACATTGGTACTTTGCGTTCACAAACCGTCGGACAGATTATTCATTCCTTTAAGGGGAGGGTAGGGGCTTCAGCGTGCAAAAAAAAACACTTTTTTGCGATTTTTTCATCTATATGGATAGGGTAAATTTATTGAAACCTTTTGTACATTGTTAAGTGTTATTTCGAGAACATTCCGTGAAATTTGTACGTGAAAATATCCACGAACAAGCCGGTGACAAAGCTTTTCCAAGAACGCCTTTGGGAAAACACGATTTGCGGTGTTCACTGTATCTCAGCTAGAAATTATCTGAAATCAAGTACCATTAAAATTTAATCAAAGTATCATCAAATCCTCACCCCAACGGTCTTTGATATTTTTTTTCATTTCTAAATTTTTGGTGGTCATGTTAAGTGAAAAGTGCTATTTTTCACGAAAAATTCCGCCATTTTCGGGGTGGAAAACCCCCTTAATGTAAAAAAAAATCTCAAACTAACCGTTGGGGGGAGGTATTTCATATGTAGAAAGTGTGTACCAAGTTTGAAATAAATCGGTCATGTAGTTTTCAAATGGCAGTGAACACGGACTTTGAAAAAGTGGTTTCGAGAAAAACGCGGCACCGGCTTGTTTGCGGATATTTTCGCGTACAAATTTCACGGAATTTTCTTGAAATGACACTTAACAATGTACAAAAGGTTTCAATAAATTTACTCTATCCATATAGATGAAAAAAAAATCGCAAAAAAGTGTTTTTTTTCACACTGAAACCCCTACCCTCCCCTTAAGGGGTTTACTGAACAAAATACAACAAAGGAGAGTTGCGACGGGAGCGAAGAGCGGTGAGATGCAAGCGTGGTCGGAATGGGCGTTGTCGAGATCGATGAACGTTTTTCTCACGCAACGGATCACACGTGAGTCAATACGCGCACATTGGTGAAGCATATTTACTCGCGTGTATCCCTGCAATTTTTTAAATCGCGGAAACATTTTTTCGCGTGAAAATGTCTTTTGAATGAGAAAAAAAAGCTCACGGCGTCTTGGTTTTGGAATTTACTGCTCGAAAACTAGAGAAAAAAAGAATCAAAGATCACCGAGATCCCGTAGATTTGACCTGGAATGTTCCATACGAAGCGTCGATGATTTTCTCGTTTAACGCACGCGATCATTGCGACACACGATTCGCTATGCTCTTTGCCCTACTTTCGTAACACTCGTGTATACCGAAATGAACAAAAAAAAACGGAGACGAGAACAACGCGAAAAAAACTGATGGGGAGGAACGTCGCTAACCACTGATATGATTTATTCCGTTGCCTTGGACCATTCCAGTCGAATGACACGTCGATAATACTTTTGCATATCTCAAGCGGGGCAGCGAGTAGCCTCGACCATTTTCTTACTCCTTACCTTTGCCCACGAGAGATCATCGATTAACGATGATGTACCTTGTAGGATTTAGCGTCGGCGACGAGCTCGGCTTCAGGGATTCCTTGTCGAATTTGGAGAGCAGCAAGAGACGAAGCGTACAGACGAGAGGAAATTTGATACCGGTTGGTTCCTCCAATGGGGTAAGCTTAGATCGATAGATACGAAACTAAAAGAAACTAGAAAAAATATACAGTAGATAAAAAAGTATTTGGGAACTTGGTTTTTTTCCAACGAATCTTCGAAAAGTGAAGAATGTTTTTGGAGATTATTTGATTCGATTGCTTACTTCCTAATTACCCTAATTTGGTGAATTACAACGTGTTGAAATGGAAATGGGGAAAATCGTTTGTTGTTCGCTTTCCACTATTATTCCAACGAAAAAAAGACCGTGATTCTTGAACGCCATAAATCGGCGGTTTACTCGACTACAATTGTGCCCACTTGCATTCTATTATGAATCCTACACTTTCAATCTTGCGTATCGTTCCATCTGCATTCGCAATATTTTCACAAAGTGTCCAGTACGGGCCGACCACTTGTTACAGGCTACAATGCTCGTGGAGTCTCGTTTGATTCGTCCCATCAACAGTTCCGCGAGCAACAAAAATCGTCGCGACTTGCTTGCTACGTATATACACGGCGCAAGGCTATCGGGCTACTTTCATTTCATAGCAAGGAAATCTACAACGTGATGAATACCGCTAGAGTATCTTGGATATAACGGCATTTTGTGTAGAAAACGAGTAACATTTTTTCGACATAAACTGTCGTTGAATTGATGAAATCGAATTTGGTTATTGAAAAGTACGATAAACGTTTTTTCCGAAACAAAAAAATTAAACGGTTTTAGATTCAGTATGGTAATGGCTATAGCGCATATCGTACGATTTTTTATATATGCAAAAATAGCAAAATAGCGACATTTTTCGGAAAACAAAAAAAAGCGTTTCTTCACCGTTTTTGGCGAAAAAGTAATGTCAAAATTTTTTTAAATCCTATATATGCGCTATAGCTATAGTTGTAAAGAATACGTGGTTTAAATTTCATAAGGATCGGTTCAGTAGTTTCGAAGATTTTATCAACAAGCCATCGAAAAACGTTGTTACGAGAAAAACGCGTTTAAAGTTTGTTTGGGTTACATAAATGCATACAATTTTTTTTAAATGTATTTCGAAAGTGTATTTATTAAGTGTAACAACTTTTATATCAATATCTATAATGCAAACCTATCGAAAAAAAATTCATGAAAATAGCCTTTTTTAGCGTCTAAAGTGAGAAGACCCCTTAATCAAGAAACAGTATCATTGAGACTGCACTTGGTAAACTAGTTGAAGACAAATGGTAATCAAGGCCCACGCATTCACTGCTGGTGCAACAACCGCGTGTCATTCGAGAGGATCATAATTCAATGGAGTATCCTCGAAGGCAACACGCGTAATTCGGTATAGTCACGTTTCACGTTACCTATGATCGAAACTCATCGGAGCGAGGGAAAGAGGACGTTTAGATTGTACGGTCGCGTGACCACTCGCGTCAAAATAGCTCGCCGTCAGGATGAAAGTACACAGAAATTACCATATATCCATACCCATCACGTCTCTCATGAGAGAACCATTCAATTCGACGTTGAACGGTGTCATCACGTTTCACCTCTGAACCCGCCCGTTAAAAACGTTATCGTCGATATCGAAAGAGTCTTCGAATTTACTTCAAGCTCGTGAATTTAGCGGGAAAATATTCCGATAGCCAGGGCTGGATTTAGGATCTGTATGGGGGGTATGGGGGGGTTTTCATGGGGAAATTAAGAAAAACTTATAAAAGTTCCGGATTTTTTACAACATTAAAATTGTATTGCACAGTATTATAAGTATTGAATAATAAATAATAAAATCAAACATCTTTGTAGTGTTCAAAACAATTTATTAACATCGATTTAAAAAGATATTTAGAACAGCACACCAATTTAGGTACCAGTACATGTTTTTCTTTTAAAATATGCAAACATTAGCTATTCGAATTTCAAAGATTACAAATTGTTATTTGAAACAATTCTATGTGTAAAATTATGATAACAAGTAGTTTTACTGCAAATTTTTTAGTTACCACTGATTGGTTTCCACCTGAGCTTCACATTTATGAAGGTACCTATGATATCTTCATGATTTATTTATCTCAAAATGTCACTTTCAATGCGGAGCAAAGCAAAAAAGTTGAGTCTGTCTTCTATCGTGGAGGTTTGAAGTCTGTTTTTTTAGAGTTTCAATTTTGAGAATGACTTTTCTGTAGAACAATTAGTGACCATTAAAGATAGGTACATTCTTAGTGTAACCTCTACATTAGGAAAGCAATCTTTTCAATTCTTTTCTAACCTAAATTCGGACATCCACCGCTCTTTATGATTTTTTTCACTTTTAGTCTGATTGAAACTGAATAGAAAAAGTCTTGAACTGTAAAAGTTCGTTTCCCAATTGGTCGTCTAGGTCATTGTTATAGGTGTCTACCAAGTTTTGAGCTGCTGCTAATATTTCTTCAATAGGAAGTGTGTCCAGTTTGTTGAGAAACCCAAAACGTGTGTGAATAAGTTCGTATGCCTCATGTCTCTTCCGTCAACGCACTTTCAAGTTCATCTATAACTGGAATGAAACTCTGGGTTCGAAATTTATCCGACGATGTCAAATCAACTTCACTCTCATATTCCGTACAATCAGTTAACCTAGTAGCTTCCTCCTCATACTCTTTAACGGAGACTTTGTCCTTGAAGTGCCATATTTCAGGTGTTTACATTTTATTTTTTTAAAGGAAACGAGTAAAGCTTTTTGAGTGCGATTTTTTTCTTGCTTTTATTCATGATATACAGAACGTTAAAAAATTTTTTTTTTTGAAAAAAAAACCAAAATGGCGGCCGTTGCAGCTCCGCGAAAACAGGTGCTCAAATCGCGGGAGGTAAACGGCTGACATCACTGCCCCCTCTTTGTTGATCTGAAACACAAACTCAAAGCATATTATCAATCTGTGACCCTTTGGTCATGGAATGACGGATGGGTTTTTCGTTTAGTACAAATTTCGAAAAATGGCGGCAATTTAAAAAAATCGAATTTTCGCGTTTTTTTTCGCATAAAAAGATAAATAATAAATGCAAAAATGTATCTATCGAAAAAACGATCCGTCATTCCGTGAAGACATATTTTCTGAGTATGCTCTCCAAATTTCAGGTCGATATGTTAATTAGAGCGTTCAGGAGAATGTCAGCCATTTTCAAAAACGTGTTTTCGAGAAAAACGCGTTTAAAGTTTTGTAATGTGTTTACACAAATGTGTTTATAATTACCGCTAATCGGCAATGCCTGGTCCACAGAGGCATCCCTCCTCTTCTTCTAGCTGCTCATGTTGAGCTCACATTGATTTTTTGAAAATTTCAAGGACAAAGTCTCCCTTAAAGCTGTCCTGTTTACTTTCTACGAAGCTTTTTAGCGATGCCAGTATTGAGACACCTGTGTTTACATTCATTCTTGGGTTTTGTAGTGTTTCGCTAGTTTTCTTCACTTGACCCAAAATGTCATCCCAAAGTACTGCATACAGGCCTGTTTCCATCTTGAGCATTTTGTTGTACAAACTCAGAGCAGTGACTCGTGATTTACCTGAATCTTCTTCGTCCTCTCAAACGTTTACAAGTGCATCTTTTATCTCTTCATAGCCTCGCAAGATTGCCTTTCTAGCATCTTCTCGGCACGACCACCGTGTTGTCGTTGTCCGTTTTGACACGAGAATGCGTTGGTTAGTTTCTGCTTCGTTCAAGCAATCAGTTAGAATCTCATGCCTGGTAGTTGAGGCGGTACAATGTACAAAAAGTTCTTCCGAAAATTCGCAAAAGCTTACAGCACTCAGACAGCAACCAGCTGCAGCTTGCACAACAAGGTTGAGTGAATATCCAGCGCAAGGTAACCAAACTGCTAAATTATTTTCTTCCGGTACTGACGGTTGAAGACCATTGTACATTTCGTTCATTGAAGAAGCATTATCGTGAGACTGGCCACGGCAGTTCTTAATGTGCAAGTAGTTCTCTTTCAAAGAGAACGACTTGAAACGAGTACGACCACGTTGTGTCTTGTAACGTTAAGATTTGGTTTTTGCGGTGCGACCCCTAGGCCCGCTAAGCAGGCCTATGTAGCCTGTGCGTAAGTCCGGCCCTGCCGATCGCCTCGGACATTGGGACAAGATGGCGCTTTGTTGAAACACGATGAGTACGTGTAATCCAACAGCTGGTGTCAAAAAGCTACAATGCCAAATGAATTGTCCTACTTGCAGCCAATACGTTTCGCAACGATTGCAACACGCGAACAACAGTTTCAATCATAACGAGGGAATCTTTCGGAATCATGCATTTCGGAACGAGCCTCGAAACTTTCACATCTCGATTAATCATCTAAAAAATGTGTTTTTTGTCATCGCAATCATCATGTCCGTGGACCAATCCAAGGCAACGTTGAAACGGGAGGACAGAAATCGTGGAATTGGTCAAGTCACGCGACAAGCGGGAGCGGTGCCACCGTTCAAGCCTCTGCCACCTGGTGCTCCACGGCCGATGGGACAACAACCGGAACGTCAAAGGCTCATGGTCGTGCAGCAAAACTCGACGGCCCTGAGGACCGTGCCAGCACCGTCCTTCGAATCGTTACAACAACACGAGGCTTCGATGCGCAAGCAACAACAGCAGCAAGCTCACCCCCAATCGCCGAAGCTCCGGCTACAGACTCAACAGCAGCAAACCCAACCTCAGGCTCAGATCATGCAGGCGCAAGGACAAAACGTGGCTCAACAGACGAGAGAGCAGCAGGAGGCTCGAATGAGGCAGGTACAGAGAATGCAACAGGAGGCTTTCGCCCTTCAAGTCCTGAAGGAACAACGTCTTCAGCAGCAGGAAGCGACGAGGCAACAGCAGATGAAGCAGCTGGGGCAGCCGCAGAATGCTAAGCAGCAGATCATTGCTCTCCAAACGAAGAGGGTTCAGGTTGGTTATACTTGCATTCCGATTTCAGGATATTCCGATTTCAGGACGGTCATCCCATGGGACAGCTATTTTTTTCGCTTATTTGGCATTTTTTTCGATGAACCGTTGAAACATGCTATCTTTGAATTGTTACTACACAGTTATTAACATTTCTACAGTCCCTCGGAATTTTATCAAACAAAAATAACGAGTTGAATCGACTGTACACCGTTTGGAAGGTACTCATGCGTAAAACTAGTTGGTTGACGGCTGCGATGATTCCGGAGGCTTTGCTCTAGAACTAGACTGAAGGAAAAATATCGAAAATTGAATGTTTGCCACGGTTTTTAAAGTTAAGTTCCAAGTTTCGTCATTTTCAGCTTTAAAAAGCTATGGTAGATATCGAAAATATTCTAGTTCAGGTGAGAACTATAGATGTGCTGACTAGACGATGCAAATTTTGGCGAAATCCGTTCAATAGTTTTGGAGATATCATGGAATCCAGTTTGAAAAATAAAGATTTGAGAAAAACGCGTTCAAGGTAGAACCAGCGCGCGCTCCTGATTTCTATAGATTTTGTTCAAATTTTAACCAGACATTGTTTATATCATTATGCATGTTTGAGTGAAATTTCAGAACAGTCGACCCTTTAGATTGAGAGATAATGGGTTTTAAAATTGCAACTTTTAATACTGCAGGGTCTGCATTGAAATTTGGACAGAATAATTTTCCCTCAAAAAGATTTGTCCCCTATAATAAGAAGACACATGGCAACACCGCATCGTCCTACGTATCCAATGACGTAAGTTTGCGCCGCATATTTAAAATAATGCTTAATAAGTAATTTTTAATCGAACAAAGTTTTTTATTATTTATTAACAATCCAACACTTTTATTTGTCAATGAAGAGAATATAAACAATATAAAATATTAATATTTATGAAGCAAATATTTTTTTATGATAAAAGTTTTTAACTTTAGGAACACGATCATAATTATTTTTTTCTCGAAATATTGGACAATACTGTTCTGCGGTGTTGCTATATGTCTTCTTATCATAGGGGACAAATATTTTTTACGGAGAATTATTCTGTCTTTACTGAACGTTTTTAGTAAAACTGAATATTAAAGGCAATCAAAACTTTTTTCACTCTTTCCCCAACTAGTTTTCTGCCTAGTTTTATATTATATATATATATTCATATAAAACTTGTTACACTTAATAAATACACTTTCGAAATACATTTTTTTAAATTATTTATTTATGTAAGTCACTATTTATAGACGAAAACGGTACTTAAAAAAATGTCCTAAAAAAATCAAACGGTTTTAAATTTAGTATGTTAATGGCTATAGCGCGTATCATACGATTTTTTATATATGCAGAAATATAAAAATGGCGGACATTTTTCGAAAAAACGTCTTTTTTCACCGTCTTTGGCGACAAAAAATAGTAAATATCAAAATTTAAAAAATCCTTGCAATGCGTTATGGCTATAGTTGTAAAGAATATGTGGTTACAATTTCATAAGGATCGGTTCAGTGGTTTCGAAGATTTTATCAACAACCGTCGAAAAACGTTGTTTCGAGAGAAACGCGTTTAAAGTTTGTTTTGGTTACATAAATACATTAAACTTTTTTAAAAATGTACTTCGATACTATATTTATCAAGTGTAACAACTCTTATGTCAATATCTATAATATAAACCTATCAAAAAAATTCATAAAAATAGCCTTTTTTTTCTAGCGCCTAAAGTGAGACGACCCCTTAAAAGTTCAAGTACAATTTCTACAAATCAAATGTTGACTCACCATCAGTCTGCTATGCCGAGTCCATATGACACGCACACATTTTGTGCAATTTGTGGGCATGTTCTTTCGATTTTTTGGACCTGTCACATGACATGACCTTGAGGAACAGGAGTTCGAGCAGCATCCAATTCACTGTCTTCTCATCGCAGGTTCCCCAAACAGCGAGTGCGATAGCGGACTCGCCGGTTTATTCGCACGCAATGCCAAACGCGATTTCATCCAATCACGATTTGATGGCTCAACGTAAACCAATGGCAGCTTCGAACAGTGGTTTACCCGCGTTCGTGACGATGCCACCATCCTTGGCCCAACTCACCGACAGAATAAGCAACAACAATCCAGCATTGCTGGAGGATTCGGTCAACGAAGTTTCCAAGGACGAATACGCGCCGGTAAGTTCTGAACTAATTCACCCGATGAAAAAAAAAGTTCGGCATTCATGTGTCCTGCAACTCCCGTTCGAGTGGGAGTGCGATTCTGCCGAGTGAAATTAACTTCGAACGTCTTGAAATATTGTTTAGTTGGCGATTCCCGGCGAGGAAGCTGCCGCTTCCGTTAATGAAATGACCCTGCAATCGTTTAATTCAGCTGCCTCCAGCGAACTTCTCAATTCCGTGACACAGCATAACGATAAACGGCCTCCCATAGCCAATTTGCCGTCATTGGCGCCCATTCAAGGAATGGAAACATCGCTCAAGGCACTCGCCGAAGCGAGCAACATCACTCTCGAAGCCCTCGAGGCTGCCATTTTGTTGAGGCAACAGCAATTGATGGAGAAACAGCAGGAAAGATCTACCACCACGACTACGACCACGCAAACTCCTTTGAAGACGTAAATATACCTTTTTGACATTTTATTACCTATCATCATCATCATCATCATTATTACTACTATTATTATAACTGTTATTGTCATTGAAGTTGTTAATACGTAATCAATTCCAACGTCCAACGATTGGTCCTCTACAAGTAGCAAGGAGCAACTCTCATTTTCTATGAGAGTTGTTCCTTGTACACTTACCCACTAGCACTATAATGCTACATTGATTCAACTGCACATTCATCTGCCGACAATCAATGAATGACTTTATCCAAATATTCGTTTGGTAACTAGGTACACGAATCTTGATTTATGCGAATACGAAACATCGTTCACTCAACTATCCATCACATCTGGGACAACTTTTCCACTGAGATCATTGAATAAACGCCTCAGTTATAGAACACAAGTATTTATAGCCCGGGAAAAAAAGTTCACGTCTGAGTGGATATGTTCATATATGGTTCAGATATTGTCATATATGTATCAGATATATTTATATCTGACATTTTACAGTATCATATATGATTAGGTCTGATCATATTCCACATCACATATGCATATAGAAGATCGTATCTGATCAAATACAGTATCTGGCCCGACCATTTATGAACTCATATCTGTTTATATCTGGCTAAGTACCAAGACGAGTTGGTACCGTAAATTCGTATCTGAACATACATGATGTGATATGCGAACGTATCTGTTCGTATAAGATCATATCCGATCAAATACGGTACGAGACTCCGCTATATAGATCTCATAAATGTTTTTATCTGGTCAGGTACCAAGGCGGTTGGCAGCGTGAAACCATATCTGAACATATATGATGTGATATATGAGCAGGCACGTTCATATAAAATTTTATCCCATCAGATACGATACCAAACTTGGAAAATATACGAAGTCTTATACACTCATACCTTATCGTATATGCAGTTCAGTTGTTCACACATGAAAACATCTGAATATGTGAAACGATATATGAGGATATGAGACGATGTCCGATCAGATATGCCACCTCACCTGACTGCATTATATGCGATCATGTGAGTTACTATAATATTATTAATTATTAACACGTCAAGTGATGACGTGTTAATAACCCCGCTCTATATATGTGAACATTTTAATATCTTCATGACTGCACCAACAAGATTTGATCTGTCTCAACAGGGTAAGATTTGCTCTGATATAGTCGGAGTCATACCTGGTCTGATAGTTCAGATAAGCTATGATTCTATCATATGGGCAGGTCTATTGTTCATAGATGTCCAGGTCTACTGGGATCCACGGTATTTTATTCTTATACGGACAGACAGATCTGGTCCAATAAGATTAGATTTGCCTGGCATGATCAGATCTGGTCCAATAAAATCAGATCTACCTGACATGATCAGATCTGGCCCAATAAAATCAGAACTGGTCCAACAAGATCAGATCTTGCCTAGGGGTTGGATCCGATCAGACCTGCTGCGATATGGACGGGCCTGCTCTCAAAATTATCAAAATGGCTCTGATATGATCATACATGCTCATATATAAGCATACATGATATGGCATGACACTACATGAACAGATATGGCCATTTTTCTTGTCTGATCATATCTGATTCTACAGATATGATTCAGATATGAACTTTTTTTCCCGGGAGTACCAAACCTTTATTTGGGACAATTCAGAAGCTCAAATGAATGATTCATTAACTGTAAGAAGATATTCGTCTCGCCATATCCAACTTTACCATTTGTCAATAGTTAACAAGTCCTGGTACATAGAAATATATTGTTTTCTCAGTGCAGTTTGATTTTCGCAAGGAGTATATTACATTTCGAGAAACGTCTTAATCTTTCAGGTATAACACCGCTGGAATAACAAAAGTTATGAATGCTCCTCGGGAATACTATCCCAACGGATATGACAAGAACTTCGATGATAATTTTTCCAGTCGAGTCGATCTGCCAGACACGAGTTTTTATTGCGGCGATCAGAAGCATTTTCCTGGTCTATACGCTGACGAGGATCTTGGGTGCATGGTAAACACATTTATGCGTTACATACTTCCAACGATAAATTAATAATATTAGGACGTTGAACAAGTTCTCGCCGTTTTCCAACAGATGGAGTTACCAGCACTGCGTGCGGGTAGTTCAAGATGGTAACGCATCTATTAAGAAGTACTATAAGCAAGCTTGAAATTCAGTGTATGTCGTTCCGACGAAGTGTAGACAACTTGTTTTCTTCATAGTGTTTGACATGTGAAATTTCGTGCCAAAAGATTATTTGCGGGGAATTCTACTGTGGTACTTTATTTTAAAAAAATCTGCAGCTGAAGCACAGAGAATTCTTGTTGAGACTTACGGCGACCATGCTCTGTCGGAAACAACAGGCAGAGATTGGTTTAGACGCTTCAAAAATAATAATTTTGATGTGTTGAATTGGAGGCTTTACTTCATGAAGACTCGTGTCAGGAGCTAGCTGAACTTTCAGAATCATTAGGAGTTGATCACACAACAGTTTCGAAACGTTTGGAAGCATTGTAGTACAGTCGTGCCGTCACTGAAAAACTGATATGCTGAATCCAAGTTTGCCTACAAAGCGGGGTTTTTTTTAGGGGATGGAAAGGGATGGGGTGGATCGATGCCAAACTACAACCCCTACGAGGTCGGTGCGGTGAGACAAAATGTTCAGAAAAATCCGGGCTTTAGTTATGTCCACAGCGACGATCGCCGTCGTGGTAGTTCATTTTGGGGGTGAAATTTAGAAGAATCAGTTTTAATTCAATAACTCTTTAGGATAAATTCGTACACTTTTTGCTCAAACGGGAACGTTGTAGCCCTTGGAAAGATACGTCGATCGAGTATTTGATCATCACTCTCCAATAATATCTGCACCCCAAAAAAAGTTGAAATACCAAAAAAAAAAAAATGGTTGTTGAATAACTCAAAAACAATCGATTTTTCGGGTATGGTTTTAATGTACGAAATGTAGAGAATAATTTTTTCTATATTCTCGTTTCTATGGACCACCCTTGAATTTTGGTTTTTCCAACCCCTTTCGAGGATTGAAAAAAAAAATGAAATTATGGGAAAACTATTCACACCTGTCAGACACCCAAACACACACCTGTCAAAAAACCAGCCTTCTATTTTTTTTCGATTCGAATATAAAGCACGGATGTACTACTAGGAATGATTTTAAAAAATGCAGCATTAATTTTCACGAAGAAAATAGCGAGAACTTATTCAACATCTTAATAGATCATCCTCGAATTATGAGTCGATGACTATCTTTTTACTATTTCTGTTTCTTTTATTTTCTTGGGGTCGAATAGGTCTTCCACGTATGTGCTCTAACGGACGAAGGCCTGATAATGAAGAGTTTCCTCTGTCCCGAATCAACTTTGTTCGATCAGACGATTCTAAAGTGCAACTGGTGGTTCTACGTGGATTGCAAATCGTCGAAAAATCTTTACGACAGCAACATACCGATAAGCAAGAGTTATCAGCTGATGAAAGCTCTCGCTTTCTTCTCGGCGTATAAAAATCACGACAGCGGCAACCACACGGACGTGATGGAAACTTGAGACGTTCTCATATTTTCTCGAGATCGGACAAATAATCCCGGGAATTATTCGATTGCAATTGAGCTCAGTGATGGGCTTATCGATCTGTCACGATTAATTGTCCGCGTGATATGCAGATAATTTTCATTTTGAGCGAACTTAACGTTCGAAAATCAAATCCAGCGCAACGGGATAGTTTTCGTAAAGCAATATAACTTCTCGTTTCTTTTTCAAAGGTCGCATAGCCATTGCACGATCGAAAAGTGCAAATCTCGAAGAGCAAAAATAAATGCTCCAGAGCTGTTGAGTATTGTCATTTTGTATAAGAGATTTTTTATACCGCGTCCACTTTTTCAGATTCTAGCATTTTTTATTTCAAGATTCGAACGCGCCTTTTTTTAGCTCCAGTGACAAGTCTGAAAGGAATCTTCTTTTCCTTCGTAAATTCTCACCAACCACAAGCTCAGGCCCCTTGCCTCTTAAGTTTTAAGATTGTACATAGAATTAACGATAATTTATTTTATTTTCTTTAATCGTTAAGTGTAAATATAATTGTGTGGAGGATAACGCTATGGAAAAAAAATAAAGAGTATACGGTAAATTGTTTTTCGCGGGATTCTGAATATTTTTTAGGTTATGTCGACGGTACCAAGAAATATTTGTGCAGTTTTTTTTTGTTTAATAAGAAAACAACCGATGGACTTCGGATAAAATTGTGTCGAAAAATGTTTTTCAGGGCTGTGCGTTTGAAGTCACGAAGAATTACCATTTACAATTACGAATTACAATTATTACAATTACGAATGAAAACTCCGATTTCACATTCTGTTCACAATTTTTATTGCTCTTTTCTCACGTAATCCGATGGAAAAGTGAACACATACTCTCGACGTGAAAATTACACAGATTAATATTCGTAGATAACTTTAACTATACGTATGATTTATATACGTGTATAATTCATAGGAATTAAATAAGCTTTTTTCTACATATTTACACACTCACCTACTTGTCATCTATTGTCCAAAAATCGATACGAGAAAAATAGAAAGTGAACATTTTTAATAGAGTTATCCGTTTGCAAAAAGATAATAATTACATTGCCGGGAAAAATTCCCAGTGACAGTGTTGCAGCTTGACATCGTGTTTGCTAAAAAGAAATCACGGTTTGGAAATGAGATTTTCCAAGACGGAACATTCCGACGTTACCATTTGGGCGCATACTTTAGAGAATTCGTTTTACCAGCAGCTGCTCTTTCACTCCATCTCGTCTCGTCTGGATTTAGAGCACGAGCCGCAACACATTTTTTGATAAAACGGGTAAATGCAGAGTCGGGCTTGCGTTACGAGAGCGCAATTTGACATATTGTCGTTACAATCATTATTGCCGGATATACCTGCACAGAAACGAAAAAAATCGATGAAAAATTTACGCACAAATCAACCCTTCGGTGACACACTTACACTGCCGGCCAAAAGGTTGGGTACAATAGTCGAAATTTCTTACCGCACTAAAAGTTAGGTAGCGGACTCAAAAAGGAAGATAATTGAATTTTCCGAGCGTCGTTTTAAAGAGGACAAATTTATCTTTATTTTGCTTTTTAAGAAAGTTCTCGACGATCTTTTTTCGCGCAGTTACGCACCTTTGAACGTGGCCATTTTTCGGCAATTTTTTAGCCGTCAAAAATGAACTGCAAAGATTGGGGAAAAATATTTTCTCGATTTTTTCCATGCTAAACGTAAAAAGGATGTCAAAACCGACATTTTTGTTTTTTAGAAAGTCTCGTACGATTTATTTTTCGCCCCATTATCGCACTTTTAGCTAAAAAAGACATGTTTTGGATAAAAAGGCGTCCCCGAAGAAATATAGGGTTTCAGAGGAAATAGTGAGAGGGTAAAAAGTTACATGGGTTCACACTGGAGTGGTTAGAATTTTTCAGAATTTTTATTGGACACTTTTTAACTATTTACTATAACTATTTTTAACTATTTTTAACTATTTTTTACTATTTATTTTAACTATTTTTTACTATTTTTTACTACTTTTTTTACTATTTTTGGTTGGATCTTCGATGAGTGGAAAAGCTCCACTTGGGAATTATGGGATCTAAGACAATATATTAAGAAAGGAAAATTGTTTACATTTTTGTTTTTAATTAACTACAATTTTTGGATTAAAAAAATTTGGTGGAACTCGGAGAATCGTTGTCAGTTTGTTGTTGTGCCTCGAGAACTATCGAATTTAAGACAAAATATTAAGAAAAAAAGGTTGTACTTTATTTTAGATTCGCTGACATTTTTCCAAATTTCTTTTTCAAAACTTCTTTTACCGTGATTTTTTGCCGAATGACGAGGTGCTTTTTTATCCTTTATCACAAATCCAGCACCACACAACTTTAAACTTTTGGACTTGCTTTTTAACGCAAAAAAAATCAATCATGTCTTTTACCTTTTCTATATGAGTTTTTCATCGAAAAAAGATTCCCCGAATTTCACCGAAATTAAATGTTTTTAAATGTGTAGTTGATTAAACATAAAAATACAAACAAAATTTCCTTCCTTAATAAATTGCCCTAGACCCCATAATTCCCAACTGGAGCCTCTCCAATCATCAAAGTTCCGACCAAAAATGGTGGAAAAAAATGTCCAAAAAAGATGCTGAAAATATTCTAGCCCAGTGTGAACCCGTGCAACTTTTTACCCTCTTGACATTTCCTCTGAAACCCTGTAGTTCTTCGATGACGCTTTTTTTAACATTTATTTTTTAGCTAAAAATGCAATACTGGGGGAAAAAAATTGTCCAAAAACAAAAATGTCGGTTTCGATATCCTTTTTAAGTTTACCATGGAAAAAACCTAGGAAAATTTTTTCGATAAACTTCGCAGTTAATTTTCGACGGCCAAAGAATAGCCAAAAAATGGCCACGTTCAAAAGTGCGTACCAGGGCGAAAAAAAATCGTAGAGAATTTTGTAAAAAATCAAAATAAAGCTAAATGTGTCCTTTTTGAAACGCCGTCTGGGAAACGCAATTATCTTCATTTTTGAGTCCGCTATCTAAATTTTAGTGCGGTAAGAAAGTTCGACTAGTGTACCAAAACTTTTGGCCGGCAGTGTTTATTTGGCCACGATTTTGACACACTGGGCCAATTTGACGCGGATAGTAATTCATCCATCTGCCATTAACAACCCTTTGGTCGGTTTTTATTGACAAAAATCAGCAATACACTTTGGACATTTTTTTATATGTCTGCATAATTTAAATTCGGAAAGTATAGGATTAAATCGTTGTAAAAAAATATTGAAAAATTTCAATTTTGGGAAAAAGAGCATTTTATCTCAAATTCGTCCGGGTCCAAATGACCCAGTGTGTCAACGTAGGGTTAAACATAATTCCGTTCGAATCGGGATTTTTTGTTTTCAACGGTGAATTTTTCCTTACCATTTGTTACTTCCGGATCGTCTTGTATGTATCTCGACCTCGTCGGTATCTCGCCGTCTCGTTGTTCCAACGTGCCTCGACACGGATAATCGTTGCAAATTTTTCTCGCCACGGGACGTTCGATTTCGTTGCATTTTTTATGAAAATTATCGGCCTCGCGAGTATTCGGATTTAGACACTTAACTTCACGACTCTGCGTGCCAGTTCCGCACGAATGCGTGCACTTGGTAAATGGAAAAACAGGTTGATAAATAATCGTGTATTATGTGCTTTTTTAAATGTCAGAATTATGAAAATTTTGATTATACTTCGGTCCAGTCGGACGTGTACCAGATCGCTTGGCAGGGTGGCCCTTTGCAGGATTTTCTCGTATCGGGTTTGCCCGGCGGGCAATTCATGTCCAGGACCATTCTCAACGAGCCTTGAAGAGTCGTAACGCAAATCGCTTCCCTCGTTTGTTCACCGAGATCGCAACTCGCCGAGCACTAACGAGAAGTTTCTTTTTATTGGAACTGTCGATAAGTTGTACGGTAACTTTGCGCACAAATGGTTTTTTTTTTCAATTATATCGGTAATAAAAAATGTGCTGTTCACGAATTTGCACTTTGCTGGCTCCGTGCTTGCATTTTGTTTTTTTTTAAATTATATTCGTTTGGAAAGGAGCTGTACTGAGCACTGCATGACTTTTTATACAAATTGCTCACAAAGCTTCTCATTGGAGTACGTTTTGTAGACGGAGATTTACATTTTTATAAGTTTTGGACTATTTTACCAATTCTCGCCAGATTCAGTTCCGTCTTGATATGAAAAATATCGCACCCTTTTATGTTAAAATTTGAGTGAGCTGTGGCGCTTTTTGCATTCTCAGAAAAATTAGTTATTTTTGGGTAAAAAATTTCATTCTAATTCCTGAGAAGCTGTTAATGAGTGCGATCAGAAAAATCTGTACGTATATCGGTACAGTTTCTAAAAATGTGACGGTCAATCGCGTTGGAACATTCCAAACATATCGCAATTGATATATCAGGCATTCCACGTCACTTCAGCCAGTAAAAAAAATTCACAAATAATTTTGAAAAATCGAGTTACTTTATTGAAAAATAATCACCGAGGGTCGAAATTTTTTAAAAATTTCTGACGTTTTTTCTCGTTGATTACCATCTTTTTTACATTTTTCCATTCAAATGGCTGTATCTTCCGCAAGATTTGACCTATTTACATTCGTAAAAAACGAAAATGTGCGTCTTTTTCTAGCCTTCCAGAAAAAAATTAATTTAGATTTTATTGAGCAAGTCGAACGTCCATTTCAGGGCAAAATGTGCAAAAATATTTTTTTTCTCAAGGAAAGACACTCGTTATTTTATTTTAAAAAATTTTCCCGAATTGTGAATACGAAAAACGGATTTGTGGTATTTTTTATATTATGGGATTCCTAAACACCGTGAAGTAACAGCTATTTTTATTTTTTTATTTTTTTAAATTAATATTCGATTGAAGAGTGTGGAGCACTCCAAGGCTCCAATACATAGGACATATATGTCATATGTATTTCAAAAACCTGGTAAACATACAGCGAGTGCTCCACACTCTTCAATCGAATATTAATACAAACATTTTTAAAATAAAAATAGCTGATACTTCACGGTGTTTAGGAATCCCATAATATAAAAAATGCCAAAAATCCGTTTTTCGTATTCTGAGTGATTTCTGTATTTGAGAATATTTAAAGAAAAATCTGTCGAAAAATGTCGACGTTATTGCATGAAATGTGAAATTTTCCACCGTTCATAAGAACACGTGTGAAATCGTGCAATCTTTGATTGCCAATATCTCAAATACAGAACGGTGAATCCTCCTGAGATTTTTCAGGTAATCAATTAATAGTGTCTTGAATGTGTCCTCAAAATAAAAATAAAATCTATAGAAAAGCGCCTTGGCGAGACTACTACCTTAACTGTTAAGGTTGCTATAGGGTTAAGTCAACATGATAACACGCAGCTGAAATTTTTTCTGGACCTTTATAACCTCTTTGCTGATAATCCTGTGCAGTTTGAATACGATCCACAGTGCCGGTTTTTAGAAAAAAAATCGGGAACTCGACGAATCCGTGGGCTAATTACATTACGCTTATGCGAAACTGCCGATCATTTTTCAGTACATTATTAATATCTGCTATGTCAATGATACCACGGAGTTGAAAGATAGGTACGGTTCGACTAATTATCGGACTAACCATTGGTACCGTGAAAATGAGGATTCGCAGTACCGTTATAAAATTGTTGATGTTTTTGATAGCGAATTTGTGCGAAAATGAAGCATACAAAATATTGGACTGTGCAATCATGGCAACGTCGCTACCTATCTTATCAGTATTCGGTAACTATACCCGGGAACCTCAAACTACTCGGTCGGGATAATTAACAACGAATATTATTGGTGCTTATTCTCTTAATTAGTAATAATTACTTAACATTAATTTCATAACTATACGCAGAAATTATACATATCTAGACATTTCTAGGCAAAGACAATACAACGCGGATTTTTTTTAGGGTATTGCAAAATTTTTAAAGTTTTTGATTTCTTTGAGATTATAGACAGATTTAGTACATCCTTTTTCTTTCCAGCGGAATTTACTCGGACCGACATTCCGACAGTCCCTTGGGCCGATATTGAGGTTACGAACGGGGCGCATACTAATTGAGCGAGGACAAGTTATAGAAAATAATTATGCAAAGTAATGAAAACACGTAATGTAATCACCGAATGTTCAAAAATGCATATTTTTACAACTAGATGTAGAAACACAGTTCGAAAACGTACGCTTAACCCTTAATAGTCACACTGGGTCCACGGGACCCAAACAAATTATTTTGATGCCGTGCAACTTTTTTTTCCAATAAAACATACATTTTTTTATATGCGTAAGCGTTTTATTCTTTCCTTCTAAGTCGCACCTGCGTTGGATGAAATAAATATACTTTTTGAAAAGTCCACAGAAACCGCTATGTCTACTTCAAAGTACATTGTTTCCAGATTATAAAACCATTTTTTTGTCAATAATTACAAGAGTTACAGCAATTTTTGTAAAAAGTCATTTTTCACGTTTTTTTTGGCATATTCAAAATTTAATTTTTTATTTCTAACCAATATCCTTGTATTAAATAAGGTTCAAATTATACCTCACTATTTTTTTCACATCGCTCAATGCATTATTTCATTATTTATAACAATTATTATTTATAGCAATTTTAAAACGTCTGGGTCCCATGGACCCAGCATGACTATAACGTGATTCTAGCTGAATGTGACTACTAAGGGTTAATATGACGATTACTTGAAAGCTAACAGTTGGTAACAGTAACCGGTGCGATGGTCTAGTGGTTAGCGTGCTCGCCACTAAATCAGCGGACCGAGAGGTCCCGGGTTCGAATCCCAGTCGCGTACATTTCGTCGTGAAATGTTTTTTTTCGGCATTTCGCGGCGAAATAAGACTAGTTCCACGACTGAGGGGCGAACTCGATGACCGGCTGTGTATCGGTGTAGGTTTTCCGCAGTTTCCCTATACCCATGACAGAAATGTCATGATGAATATAATACAGAGGGGGAAGTCGGCTGCGGCCGCAAGAGGGGGGAACAGGGAGAAAGATGGAGAAAAAAGGAGTAAACAGTAGAGGAAAGTAACGGGCACAATGAGGGGAAAGAATAGGTAACAAACGCGAAAAGCGTGTACCTAAAGAAAAAAAACCAAAAAAAAAATAACAGTTGGTAACAGTCGATCGGCTTCATGTATAAGCAAAACCCCATAACAACCTTAAATATTCGGGTTCGTGAAAGGAATACCTTAACCGCGGCTGAATTCTCGTTTTTCCATAATAAACTGTGCCTAATTGCTTGAATTTTAATCTTTTTTTTTCTCAATAGTGATGTAACGCAACGTAACGAAACTCCGAAGGTGAACTGTTATTGGATGTATGTACGTGTAAAAAGGAATCAGTATCTTTCGATGTTTAGCAGTGAAACGCCGGCTCCTCCTCATGTGCGGACAAAGCTTCCTTCATGAGGAAACTAAAGTACTATCGGCAAAAAGAGAGAATTTTTACTTATTTCAATTTTGTATGAGAATACCTGAGTCCAGGGTCCGGTGAACCATTGGCCACTGCAAGTCTTGTTACTCGAGCACGCTCTCGTCGCTTCGGGACGCGAGTCTTTCTCGCATTTTTTTTCGTCGATTATCTTGTTGGTTTTCGCATTTGCGCCATAGTCGTTGCTCTCTTGGCTGACACAGATAACTTTGCGCGTTTGAAAACCCGTGCCGCATTCCGCTGCACACTTTGAAAGCAATCGAGATTCACATTGAGTCGCGTTGCGTCTGGTCGTGCCAACGGCGGAAGTCCACATTTCACTTGACAAGTGAAATTACATTTTGCAACGTTTTTCTTTTTGTTGTTTTTTTTTACCTGGGACCATTGGGTGTGCAGCCAACGAAGCTTTCCACCTTCGAATATCGTGTTCGATTGTCCGTCTTCCGTCGAACATGGATCCGAATCGCAGATGTCTCGTTCCGACGGCATTTCCACGGACGAGCAATCACGATCGTCCTTCGAACACGTTACTTTACGCATTCTCGTGCCAATCCCGCAGGATGTCGAACACTGGAATAATACTTCGTCGGGTTTTCTTTCGGTTTGCTTGGAACCACGTTTTGATTTTTCAGCGCAAATCAGTTTTGAAAAGTGTCGCGGAGTAATTAGAATGTTACGGAATATAATAGAAGTAGGATCTTCAGATGATACAAGAATGACGGAAGATAATTTTTTAAGGGATTACACCTAGTCCGAATTTTTGAAAAAAATCGATTTTTCGCTTTCGACGGATTCTTATGATATAACCTTTAAAAAATATTGTGTGAAAATTTCAAGACGGTCCGTTGAAAATTGGGGGCGTTATGAGTGTTTACAGGTAGGTCTTCTTAGCGCTTTGGCGTTACGGGTAAAAACTTTAAACGCGTTTTCTCGAAATTACGTTTTCCGAATCGGTGACCAAAATATCTCTAAAACAACTACACCGATCTGCTTCAAATTTTGCAGACATTTTTTGTATATTAAAAGGCAGTCCTTAAGAGAAGGTTTTTTTTTATTGCACACTTTTTTCATATCGAGGGAAAATAAAGTGTTTTTTATTCACCGAAATTTCGACGATCACTTTCGATCGGCGACCATTTTTTTTTAATCAAAATTTTATTGAATCGTTCGATTAAAGACTAGGTAATGCGGTACAAAAACTAAATTCGTTTGGTTTTTTGATTTCAGATGATTTGTTTCCGAGTAGGAGCGGTCACCGCGAAGGACCTTTTTTACACAGCGGCCTGTGCAATTTACTGTATCTCCGTCGTTTATAAATATTTCCCAATAAAAAAATTGTCAAAGATACTTTAAATGATACCCTTTACGATGAAAAAAAAAAAGTTAAAAAACTGCACACATTTCCCAAAAAAATTAACGAAAACACGTATTTTTTCTGGCTGCGAACTAGGTGTAACCCGTTAAGGAGTTTCGGGACAATTGACGATATGTTACCATTTGATTCAAATTTATACAGTAAATTCTTTATCATATACTAAATGCACACTTTACATTTTATATAGATCGTTTACACCGTTTCTTTAAAAATGACAATTGAAGAAACACTTTTGAACATACACGGGAAAAAAATTCTATTGATATTAACTAATCGCGTCTATTTGATTAAAAAAATTTGAATTAACTTGATTTTTCGTGGAATCAAATTTTGCCTATTGCATTCCATTATTGGAATAATTTATTTTAAATATATTTATTTATTCAAATCAAAATCCATTTAATATCATCCAATAACTGAATATTTTTATTTAATCCCAGTAAATCTGTGATTCGGTTTCATCTGTTCAAAAATCAATTTAGTTGAATCCAATAAATGGATCTATTCGATTTTTTTTAATTTAAATTAAATAGAATTTTCGTAGAGTCAACCATTTTTCTATTTGATGGAACTAATGGTCTGCCTTTATGGCAACACACACATCAAAGGGAGGTGAGGGCAGAGGGGATGAATTTTTTGATAGTTTTATATTTTAGATATTGATATAAAAATTGTCACACTTAATTATACACATGCGAAATACATTTAAAAAAAATGTGTTTATTTATTTAAGTCACTATTTATAGATGAAAATGGCAGTTAAAAAAATGACGGAAAAAATTGTAGGTCTACGCTGTTAATGAAATCTCGGAGATGGATCATCCGAAACAAAAAAAAACGGTTTTAGATTTATTATGTTAATGGCTATAGAGCATATCATACAACTTTTGAATCCTTGAAATAATTCATTTTTCACTTTTTCATCCATTTTATTGGGAAATTGTATAAAAATATCCTCATTGCAAGTTTTGCTGCAAAATAATATTGGTATATTGAAAAGTATATTAACCGTGGATAAGTAAAGAAAAATTGAGGAGAAATCTAAATGAATACAAACACATCAATATTAAAAAATGGCATGATAACAGGATACGAAAAGTTTGGCGTGAGAGTAAAATGGAATTACCGAGGACCATTCGCCGACGTTCCAGCTTGAAGTACGGTTTGGAGCTACGGACGATAAGTCGAGAATAAATTTTGTATCATGTTCGCAAGCCGGCATCGTGCAAATTTCGTTTTCCGGCGGAAATTTGGATTCCATGCAAGCTCCATCTGACACTCTGACAGTCAACAAGTGATTCACTTCTTGAACGCATTCGTAGTCCCGGACACGAACGCCGGATCCACAGGTCACGGAGCATTTCGACCACGTTCCAATGCGCCATCTTGTCAAACATAATTATTCTCGATCACAAGAATGCTTCGACATGGTAATGAGTATTAAGGCCGGAGCCTGAATTAAAACGTCCGAAAAATCGTTTTTTTATTGCTAAAATCGATAGATAAACTATCCAAGAATATATTTACAAAGTTTCTCCAGTTTTCATTTTCACGATTTTTAAAAAATTGGCGGGCGCGAAAGCAAAAAAAAACGAAATGACTTATTGAATCAAACCAAAGTTTATTTTCTTCAGTGTGAATATCTCTTCTAAGTGAATTCAAAAAGTCATTGGAAAAGTCTTTTAAACCCTTAATAGTCACACTGGGTCCACGGGACCCAAACAAATTATTTTGATCCCGTACAACTTTTTTTCCAATAAAACATACATTTTTTTATATGCGTAAGCGTTTCATTCTTTCCTTCTAAATCGCACCTGCGTTGCATGGAATCAATCTACTTTTTGAAAAGTCCACAGAAACCGCTATGTCTATTTCAAAGTTCATTGTTTCCAGATTATAAAAACATTTTTTTTTCAATAATTACAAGAGTTAGAGCAATTTTTGTAAAAAAAGTCATTTTTCACCTTTTTTTTTGGTATAATTTTTTTTGCATACTTAAGGGCGACTTTGTCCTTGAAATTTTCAAAAAATCAATTTGAGCTCAACATGAGCAGCTAGAAGAAGAGGAGGGATGCCTCTATGGACCAGGCATTGCCGATTAGCGGTAATTATAAACACATTTGTGTAAACACATTACAAAACTTTAAACGCGTTTTTCTCGAAAACACGTTTTTAAAAATGGCTGACATTCTCCTGACCGCTGTAATTAACATATCGACCTGAAATTTGGAGAGCATACTCAGAAAATATGTCTTCACGGAATGACGGATCGTTTTTTCGATAGATACATTTTTGCATTTATTATTTATCTTTTTATGCGAAAAAAACGCGAAAATGCGATTTTTTTTAAATTGCCGCCATTTTCCGAAATTTGTACTAAACGAAAAACCCATCCGTCATTCCATGACCAAAGGGTCACAGATTGATAATATGCTTCGAATTTGTGTTTCAGATCAACAAAGAGGGGGCAGTGATGTCAGCCGTTTACCTCCCGCGATTTGAGGACCTGTTTTCGCGGAGCTGCAACGGCCGCCATTTTGGTTTTTTTTTTCAAAAAAAAATTTTTTTAACGTTCTGTATATCATGAATAAAAGCAAGAAAAAAACCGCACTCAAAAAGCTTTACTCGTTTCCTTTTAAAAAAATAAAATGTAAACACCTGAAATATGGTACTTCAAGGACAAAGTCTCCGTTAAAATTTAATTTTTTATTTCGAACCAATATCCTTGTATTAAACAAGATTCAAATTATACCTCACTATTTTTTTTCATATCGCTCAATGCATTATTCAATTATTTATAACAATTTGAAAACGCCCGGATCCCATGGACCCAGTATGATTATAAAACGTGATTCTAACTAAGCGTGACTACTGACGGTTAAATAATTTTTGTAGCACGTTAAAGTGTTATTTTATACACATTTTTTTCGACCTGAGAAAAGTTATAATATCACGATTTTTTCTGTTTTTTCTTAATTCACCGAGAAGAAAAATATAGGACAATTGAACATTTTATTGGTTTTTTTGTTTCAGTCAAGAATTACGCGCTGCACCTTTCCCACCGATTGGCGACTGCAGTGGCAAGACGCTGAAATAGGCTGATAAATCTGCAAGTCATTTATGTTTCATTTGGAACATTTTTTTATACATTTCAAATATACACGAAAAGATACCTCAATGTTTACAGGGCTCACTTTTTTACCCTTCCAAAAAAATTTCCCGAAAAAACGCTTTTTGGACCTTCTAATTCAGACTCCCGCCAAGCAAGCAAGCAATTGTATGAACGAGGAAGCTCAATATGGGCGAATTGACTCAATTTATTAATGAGAAATATTACTTTGGTGGGCATGGACCGACGTTGCAACGCGATTGTACATCCGGTGGTTTTTCCAATCCGTGACATCGCTTCGATGGTACGTGTGTTTGACTGTGTTCACGTATGCAATTATAAAGTCTCGTTTGAACACCTTTTGAATCGGAAATGAATTATTAGTTTCTTTGTTCCTCCTCCGTACTTCGTAAATTGATTTTAATGATGACTCTATCGATATTATCTAATTAAGGGTACTTCCGATTAGCAGTTAAAAAAAATCAATCTTTTTCATATTTTCACTTTTTCATATTTTCATATTTTCAGAATACCCCCAAAATGTTGGGTTCAATCTACAAGTCGGACTTTCATATAGTTTAGATCGTACAGGAACGTTTTCCTAACTGCATGTTATAGACGCGAGATCACGAAAAAATCTTTTAATCGGATTCTTTTCGAAAGTACTTTTGTCGAAATCGTTGACACGATTTGAAAAATTATTTCTCCATTCACTTTCTAATTTTCGTAGCTATTACGTGCGTTAGACCCCAAATTTATAATCCTTCGTTGTTTTTTTATCAACACGTATAGACGACGAAAAAAGCATTTTTTTTTAATTTCTATTCAAACTAGCCGCTCAATTCACTAAATTTTTTTTCAGCATGATAATACTGCACGCGATAGCCAGACGCATATATTTTGACAATCTTGGACCTTCGAGCGTTCGTTTCATGGGCACCGTAAATGCGACTCTTTCTCACGACAAATCTTAAGGAGGGAGATCCTTTTAGGCGAGCAACAAATTACCCGATTTTCATGATTTTTTTTCTAAAGGAAAGATTTTTTCGCCGTTCTTGAGACTTAGGGTATGTTTTATTACTACTTTTGGCTTTCACATGATATTTTTTATTATTAATCTTTAAAAATGGCGACGGTATGGCACGGTCTTCTAAATTGCATTTTAAAAACTGGCGTGACATATAGCTAAAAAACGGAACTACCGATTCCGATGAAATTTGGTGTAAATCGTTCTAACCTTATTGTCCAAAACATTACACTAAATGTTTTTGAAAAAAAAAACAGTATTTTTTCATTGCAAAATTTAGGGTTTTCGGAAAATTCTATCTTTTGTTTCGAAGCGTACCATTTTATCGATTTTCGACAATTCTCACTTTTTCTCGATTCATATTCTGGGTATGAGTGTTAATGAAATAGATGAATTGCAGGCTTTTATTATTTTGTGAAATATGATGAAGATGAAGAACCGCCATGTCGCCCGCGACTAGATACTTTAATGTAAGTATAAATATTCTGGAAAAAAACATAACTTCATGTCAAGAAAAACGGAACGAAAACTTTGAACGTGATTTTCTCGCAACTACTTTTTTCGACCTTGTCCCAGCGAATGCTCAAAAACTTATCAACCGATTTTCAAACTTTTTTTTGTCGACATTTTTGTAATTGCAGTGACTAAGGCTGTATGTAGCTGGTTGTTCAAATTTGGATCATGACTATTCTTAAAGACTCCTTCGATACAAAAAAGGGCCTTAAAAATAGAAAAAAAAGTCCAGACTGTCGGCATTTTGTAAAAAAAAAACAAAATCTAAAACGGCTACGCATAACTATAGCTACATTTGTACATAAATCGATAACTTGTTGACTTTTTATTTACAGATAACCTTTCATAAAGATATCAATGGGACAATGACAATAATTTTTTTTGTCGTTGAATCAAGGCATATATCTCGGTGAATTTTGAAGATTTTTGCATAAAAATTGGCATAAAGCTAGATGAATATATACTTCGTAAAATCAGTATAAACCCGATCCTTTTATAATTAGTTATGACTATGAAAAAAATCGCAATTATTGACTATAAAGCATCCGTTACGTAACGGAATAGGGGTGGGGGTCCGGCCAGGCGTTACGGCCCTGGTACGTGGGGGAGGGAGAAAAAATTGGGGAATTTGGCGTTACTTAATTTATCTATAACAGCCAAAAGTAGTAATAAAACATACCCTAAGTCCCAAAATTAGTAGAGAAATGTTTGCTCTTAAAAACAATCCACGAAAAACAGTCCTTTTTTACTCGCCTAAACGTATCTCCCCTCCTCGATAAAATATAATCAAAATAATTTTCTGTCCTCTAAATGTGCGTGGAGTGGGCCCAAAAGGTTTCTTCGATGCCTGGTGTAGATTACGAGAAAAAAAATTGTTAAAAATAAAGCAAGCCCTTTTTCGACATTTTTATGGGAGGCTAAACGTAAATAATCGCGAAAGATGTACGATTATTTAAAGAATTTTCGTAGAGACGTCAAAACGCACATGTGCAAAAAATGAAGCGAAGAAGTACATAAGAATGGAACTCGCCTCCGCCGCATGTCTTGCTGCATGTCGTAAATCCATTAGATCTCCAAGCGAACTTTCGTTTTCTGTAACGTTTAAAAGGCGGAGCTGGAGCTTCGTCGCCGATCATTCGTAAAAAATGGTTTCCTTGACCCCGTCCCATACGATCCTTCGAGCTTCCCGGTGAGATATATCGGTACACGATCCCGGAATTCGGCTCTTGATACAGAAGCTATTGGACATTATTATTATTTTCGACGTTGCGAAAATGCTTAATATTTAATGAATAATGGAAGAAGATACATCGTCTGTCGATGCTCCGTACAAATTCGGCAATTATTTGTTTACGGTAGAATGAAACAACGGTAAAACGACATTGGGGGAGAAGAAAAAGTTTTGGTTTTACTACTAGCCATAACGTCGATCGGTTCCAGCAACGGCCCGATCGCCGTAAAACTCTCCAGCAGTTGCAACGTTTGACGATGGTAGACGAAATTCGTACCGGCCGCTTTGTAAACTCCCGACCAATTTATACTGTAATTTCCATTCAGCAAGAATTTACCATCTTGCAGTCGTACGCCTGGTAAAGCGAGGAAAAAAAGACCACCGATAAAAATGCTGTAAGAACGTGATGGTAAATCGTAAATTAAATCATTATCGATAAGTAATTGGTTGGTCAGAAGAAAAAAAAGGCACGGGGTGCCAACAAGTCTAAACGATTTTTCATCCTTCTAATTCCAACACGCACTCAATAGGGTATTACACGCTTTTTTTAAAGGTGTCTCGATTTGATCCTTTGGCGGTAATAAACTACTAGAATTTTTATTTCTATTTTATGAAATCGAATTTATGAAATCGACTTGAAATGTAAAATTTAGATTTTGATTTAGAAAGTTTAGAAATCGATTTGAAATGTAAAATTTAGATTTCATAAAATCGATTTCATAAAATCGATTTCATACATTCGATTTCATAAAATCGATTTCATACATTCGATTTCATAAAATCGATTTTATGAAATCTAAATTTTACATTTTAAATTATCGCGCCCAAACGCTAGCTGTCATGCTGCTTCGATTTGTGACGTCACTTGCATAGTAAACATCGACGCTACGCCAATTGTGAATACGTCCATTTTTTTGGTTGATATAAATATGAGGAAGACTTGGTTAAGGGGTTACGTGGGTTTGAAAATTAAAAAAAAATCATTTTTTATTTAATTTGATTATCTGATAGTACAATATTCCTAGAATATTCTCCAAAAGTTTTACGTAAATTTATTACGATTTTAGAAATCGATTTGAAATGTAAAATTTAGATTTCATAAAATCGATTTCATACATTCGATTTCATAAAATCGATTTTATGAAATCTAAATTTTACATTTCAAATTATCGCGCCCAAACGCTAGCTGTCATGCTGCTTCGGTTTGTGACGTCACTTGCATAGTAAACATCGACGCTACGCCAATTGTGAATACGTACATTTTTTTGGTTGATACAAATATGAGGAAGACTTGGTTAAGGGGTTACGTGGGTTTGAAAATTAAAAAAAAATCATTTTTTATTTAATTTGATTATCTGATAGTACAATATTCCTAGAATATTCTCCAAAAGTTTTACGTCAATGGGAGTAAAAGTCTAGGAGAAAAAGCGTTTGGGAATTCCCCCCGTTGGGAAAGACAGGCCGGGAGCGACGCAGGTATATTGCATTTTTCTCAAAACACTATTTTTGAAGTCGGTGGACACGATTTCTCGAAAACTAATTGATCAATATTATTGAAATTTTGCACACTTTTTCAAAATAGCATTGACTAGTGTTTGAACGAAGGTTTTTTTGTTTTCGATTACAACTAATTTTACAAGGGGTAGCGTATTTTATACGTGGTGTAAATTGTACCAAAAATTCAACTATTTTGCATACAACTCTGCTAAAAATTCAAATTTCATTTTTTTTGAATCCTTCGTTCAATTACGAGCTATACTTATCAAGCAACAGAAAAAAATTGGTTTTTTAATTTCAGATAAAGCTATAATGAGTTATCCTGACCACCACGAGGACACTTTTTTTAGAGGTCTCCGGAAACCAGGTCCCACCGGTTGAATTTCCCAAATTTTTGGATGAATTTTTTTTTATATTGTTGAAATGCTGCTCTTTTATGTGTTTAACATTTTCAACAAAATAATTTATATATTATATTGTGAAAAAAATATAAAAAATATGCTTTTTTTCTTTAAAGCACACGTGACCCCTTAAAACTTGCGGGAAGATATCCAAAGTCATAGTCCGAAAAAAACTCAATTGTTCTTTTCTGAAGTACAGATAACTCTTTAAAAATTTGCAATTAACTCTGACGAACGAAAATATATAGTTGTTCACGCTTTCTTTCACAGGTTAGAGGGCAATACGTCTACAGCTTTCTTTGTTTCCTATATCAATGCCGTCACGTCGGAATCCATTGTGGCGGCTACCGTTTTGCATGTTCGTTGAACAGATAGAAAAAGTATTTAAAAAAAATGAATTTTAACATTTATTTTGTGTTTCTATAAATTAAAATCGACAATATTCAATTGCTTATTGCAAAAATACCTTATTTATACATTCTTAGTATTTTTCTTAGAGTAAAATACCCAATTGATTCCATGCCGATGCGAAAAACGAATTATTGAGCGTGTTGGAAAATTGACCAACCTGTATCGGCCTCCACATTTTTAATGGCTTTTTATTTGCGTTGCGAGTTATTGATTGTATCGATTTAGCGAAGTGGTGATTTTATTTCAATTGATTAGTTGTGTTCTAATTAGCAATAAACAATTTTTTTACCGATCTTGATGGCCCCATACCGTGCAAATGAGAAATATTTACATGGAGAAATTTGAAGCGAATATTTTCAATATAAGTACACTTCGAGAAAGATCGTTTTGAGTGGAAAATTTGTGAATGTGAAAGAATAATTCTGAAGGTTTTTCTCCACACGAGATGTACGAGACATGCAGTTAAGAGCCGAATTAATGTACTTGCTATTAATTCCCGAGTGATTTGTGTCTTAATTTACCTAAATAGTTATTGGTGTGTCGGAGCTGAGAGACATTTAAATTGGAAGCACCGGCTGGTATGGTCGCGACTAGATGATAACCAGGCTCGAGTGTTGGCTCGGTGAATATTCCGTCTATCAAATGAGCCTCGGCGTTAATAGTCGTCTGAAAATGAACGAAAGCCACGATAGAAAAAAAACCACGAAATGTCCGCTGCACGTCTCATTATTGCTCGTTGCTTTACAAGAAATTGCGCAATTGCAGTAAGGAAAAAGTGCGTTCTGCAAAAGTAACGAAATCGAGAGTCTTTAGAGATAAATGTTTTTCGACTGAGTCTCAGTCGAACGTTATGGTTTTCTGCATTTGCTGATTTATGACGATCTTTCGGATGATAATTTTGCCATGAATAGTGAAAGGTAGATACACGGATAAACTCGGAAATATTTATAGAGTTTCTAAAATATATGGATTCGAATGTGTCCACGACCCGATTGGTTTATCGCATTCTCGAGAGAATAATCGAACGCCCCCAAGAGACAATATAATTTATTCCACGACTGCGCCGAAAAAACGAGAGAAATAAAAGCAACGCAGCGAGAGATTTTACTCCGGGGCAGAAAGTTAAGGAGCCTCGGAGAAATGAAAACAAACGCGGCTCGTTCCGAGATCGCGGTAAATCTCGAGATTGAAAAAAATGATTATCGCGGAAATTCATGGAAAATATGTGAGAGCCGAAAGATTTAATCTTAAGATTCGCGTATACACACGATAATCCGACAGTCGCGAATTCTAACAGGATCTCGATATACTATACGGGCGAGGAAAAAAAAAACAATTTCAAACGAGGGTGACTCGTATACGTATGTATATCCGAAGATCTATGACAGCTACGTTCAAAATTTATCGACATTTATTTTTACTGCGCTTTATTAAGGTCAACGGCTTTTTTGCAACTAAAATTAACCTTAACTGCGATAACTCAATGCCCCGAAGAGAGAGATAGAAAACATTTAAAAAAACGTTTACAATTTCTCTTTTCCATTAAAACATAGTTGTTCTGTTTTTAGCCTTTTTGTTTTGCCTCACGAATTTTTTTGTTGATAAATTATAAGCGAGATTACTGAGAGAAATGAGAGAAAGAATATGGATCACCATTGACCGTACCGGCAATTTCACACTGACAGAAAAATTCTGTTGATATTAACTAACCGGGTCTGTATGATTAAAAAAAATTAATTAACTAGATTTTTCGTGAAATCCAATTTTTCCTATTGCATTCCATTATTGGAATTATTTATTTTAAATGTATTTATTTATTCAAATCAAAATCTATTTGACATCGTCTAATAACTAAATATTATATTTAATCTTAAGAAATCTGTGATTCGGTTTCGTCTGTAAAAAAAACAATTCAGGTGAATTCACTAAATGTATCTATTTCATTTTTTTTTATTTAACTTAAATAGAATTTTCGTAGAGTCAACCATTGTTTTATTTGATTGTACTTTTGGTCTGTCTTTATTGCAACACGCACATCAAATGGGGGTGGAGGTAGAGAGGAGAAGAATTATATATATATATATATATATATATATATATATATATATATATATAATTCTTCTCTCTCCATCCTCTCTACCTCCACCCCCATTTGATGATTAATATATATATATATATAGATTAAGGTGGCCCAAATGTGAGCTCTATTTCTTTCCTTTTTCTTACCATCCAATTATCTTCGTTAAAGAAAAAAAAAAATCACGAAATCTGCGAGCGGTCAAAAAATATTTAAAGGTCGCTCAAGCCTCCCAAAAATTCAAGCTCAGTGAAAAATCGATTTTTTTTACTTCTCACCCATGAACTTTACGCTTTATAATTTTTAAATTAATCTCGCGAAAGCTCTGAATATTCTCAGGGCCAATGAATATTTATTGGTCGCTCAAGAGCTTCGAAATTTCCAATTGTCTCGAATTTTCTTCCCTTCTCACTCCTAAATTTAACACTGTAACATTTTCAAAACAATTAATGCTTTTTTTTCTTTACAAACGGTTTTTTTTTAATTTTCCTCACACTTCTAACCCGATCAAAAGGGGGACCTGTAATTTCGTTTACGGAAAAGATCTTTAAAGAATTATTTTATGAGAACATAGATTATAATTCTTGGGTTAGTAGTGTGAGGTAACTTTGAAAAATTTGTTTCTAAAGAAAAACGATTAGTTGTTTTGAAAATTTTACAAAGCGTCAAATTGAATCAAATTTGATCTTCACCGACATTTCAGTTTGACGTGTTATTTTTAAAATAGTTGTGAATATTTAGAAAAATTGAGGATCTATATACTTCGTTCGTATGGCCAAGATCGAAGAATACAAATACACGAGAATTGACAAAAGTCGTGACATGAAATGCACGAGAAATTAATCATAAAAGCCCATCACGACCAAGACACTGTTTTGACAGATTGTATATAGCATTTCGAGCCACCAGAGTTTATGTGTTTAACTCTGTAACCCCTAAGCGAATTCCTACTTCGTCGTGGAACGTTAAAAAATTATAATTGTTATTTCACCACAAAATTTGAGTCGCAAGGATGCAAACAACAGGGAACGTAATGACAAATTTTCGCTTCCACAGTGCGACAACTATTATGCCAGAAAAAAAATCCGGTAATTATTTAGATAAGTGACTTTTCCGTAAAATGAGCCTAACATTTATGAAAAATATTTTCTCATTTATTGGGTTATAAATGATGATATTCAGTCGGAGCAAGCTGAAATGTTTCATTAACAATTTTTTACGAGCGAAAAAACGTTAAAAATAAATTCGAATTTTTCAAAATCTCCTGTTTTAAAATCCAAATGTGGGGGGATCGATAAATTTATAAAAACTCAAACCCAAACAAACCCAACCCCCTCACGCCGGAGTGGGTTGAATTTGTTTGGGTTTGTTTGTATTCAGAAAGGCTTCCTTTATAAATCCTTCCATCCCCAATATCGGCGTCGAAATGTTCAAACATTCCCTATTTTATCACGTGTTTCCGCGAACTTCAAAACCCCATAACTTCTTAGGGGGGGGGGGGGGGGTGAATCTGAGCTTTCTCCGACTGAATATCATAATTTATAACCTAATAAATGAGAAAGTAGCAAATAAAAAATGTTAGGCTCATTTTTCGGAAAAGTCACTTATCTAAAGAACTACAAAAAATCGTATATAATAATATAATATCCATAAACAAATAGAAATACATCCCCCATGGAAATTCATGTATGTAAAATATATGCAGAAAATATATGCTACATACATATATATCGGTCGCATATATAGTGACGAAAAATAGAATAATCCGTATATATTCAGTATATATGCACCAAATATATGACGCATATATGACCCATATATTTTCGATATATTTTTCCAACCAAAACATATATGCTACGTATAAACACTATATATGATGCATATATGAGGCATATACGACGCATATATTTTCGATATATTTTCAATCAATTTTTTTGTCAGAAAAATATATCTAAAATGTATGCGTCATAAATGAATCATATATGTATCATTTATGCGTCATATATGACGCATACATTTTTGATACATATTCCTGACAAAAAATATATGCTGTGTATAAACACTATTACAGTTAAACTTAATAAAACTTAAAACTTAAACTTAAAAAAACTTAACTTACAGTTAAAGTACGCTATTACATATAAACACTATATACAGATATGCTACGCATATCTGTATGTATGTGGCATATATGTACCATTTATGCAGTATATATGTGGTATGTACGCAGTGTGTATGCAACATATATGCTAAATATATGTGGTATATATGCAGGGTAAATGCTACATATATCATTGATATATGATACATTGATATACAGTAATACCACGCATATACATCTCATATATAAAAACGTTACGAAAATTAGAATTTGGCACATATATGCAACATATATTTTCAATATATGGCATACATTTCACATATATTACAATTATTGATAAAATAAATTTGCAGTATATTTTTGCGTATATAAATTTCCATGGGGGATTGAAATCCATTCAGCGTATCGTACGAAAGTGAAAAATAATTGAATAAACATAATGGTAAACGGATCTTTCTATCTTACCGTACAAATAAAATATTAATTGAAATTGAAATTGAAATTGACCCAATAAATGAGAAAGTAGCAAATAAAAAATGTTAGGCTCATTTTTCGGAAAAGTCACTTATCTAAAGAACTACGAAAAATCGTATATAATAATATAATGTCCATAAATAAATAGAAACACATTGAAATCCATTCAGCGTATCGTGCGAAAGTGAACGATAATTAAATAAACATAATGGTAAACGGATCGTTCTATCTTACCGTACAAATGAAAAATAACGTTACGAAAATGACTGGTTGTTCCATTCTGACGTAGACGACGATATTTTCGTCCCGGCATTCGAAGACGAAAAAGAAAAACACTTTCACTGGACGAACGATAACTCGGCAAACTTGTCGTCGGGCGATATTGTTACGTCGTTTTTTTAACGTATCTTTCGGAACACTTGTGTATTTCGATCATTCATGCGTGATATTGAGTCGCGACGTGTGCGTCTTTCTTGCTAAATTATAAAACGAGGCGTTTGGGATTACGAGAACGCGAGCGAGAGAGACAACGTTACGGCGTCCACCTGCAAAAGTTTCACTCTGACGAGTCCTTTTTTTCGGCTTGCATCTTCATGAGCAAAATTCTCATAATCATTTCACGAATGACTCTCGTATTTTGAGCAAGTATCGCGAAACGGCCCGGTAGGCGAGTTTCGAAATTTTCCACTCTTTACATGTACCCTGTTCGTTTACTGTTTCAATTATTTGTAGCAGTTATCGTACTGTTAAGGGGGTAGATACTTATAGGCGAGGAAAAAATGTGCCGATTTTCGTGATTCTTTTTAGAGGATATTTTTTGACCATTTTTGAGACTTATGGTTTTCTTATTACTTTTGGCTGTTACATGGTATTTTTTTCTATTGGTCTGAAAATGGCGGAGGTATAGCTAAGAAACTAATCGATCGATGCTGATGAAATTCAGTATAAATCTTCCTAACGATATTATATAAAACATTATCCCAAATGTTTTTGAAAATAAAAAAAAAGTATTTATTCACTGCAAAATGTAGCCGTTCGTTTTCGGAAAATGCAATCATAGTGTTTCAAAGCGTACCATTTGATGGATTTTCAACATTTCTCACTTTTTCTTGGTTCATATTCTGCGTATGAGTGTTAATGAAAGAAAAATCTTCGTTGGATTTTTTTCACCTGATTCCCGCCGATGCTACGTGTCACACCGTTTGACAACATCCGCTGCAGCCCGTTTAAAAGACCGCGCCATACCTCCGCAATTCTTAAAGAGTAATTTTTTTTATATACCGTGTAGCTTAAAGTAGTAATAAAACATACGCTAAGTCTCAAAAATGGTAAAGAAATATCACAAAAATCAGCAATTTTTATTGCCCCCTTAATTCGACAAAAAAATTCGGGCAAATTTTGTTTATTCGCAAAGAAATCGTTTACCGAACAAGCGTATTATTTTTCAATAGACATACTTTTATTTTAATCCAGTTTTTTACACTCGCGAATTTCAGTACTTGTTTATTCCAACATAAGATTTTTTCGAGAAGATCGAGTCCGACCCCTCGTCGGTGGAAGCTTAGAATCAGTCGAAGTACCTTTTGAAATATTTTTCTCGATTTCTTTTTCCACGCGATACATTATTACTCCGGAATACACGAGTTTTGAGGGTGAGACACGGCGACATAAAAATAAATTTTTCCGCTCGTCGATCGCCCCACAGCCGACACGTGTTTTCTTTTTCCCGAGCGGAAAACGATGTACGATTGTTTCGCGATGGGACCGAGCACTAACGAGCTTTGCTCAGGTGATTACAATAGCAGTGATACGAACGAAAAGAACATGGGGAAGAATGGGTAAGAGACCGCGCGACGCGTCCGTCCGTTACGGCCGTATCTACTCGAGTGCTCGGATCCCTCGCGTATCTACTCGCTCCCCTGTCTGTCTTCTATAATAGCAGCGAGAGGAGAAAAAGCGGAAGAGGCGCGCGCTCGATCGGAAGAAATGGACACATAATTTACCTATACGCCAATTGATCGCATCTCCATCATTTTTTGTCTTCCAAACGCGAAATCCCTTACGCATTGATCACTCCGCATCTTAAGGGGTTACCCCCACTTGCGATTTTGAAAAAATCGATTTTTTTTATTGCATTTTTTTGAAGTATAAGTATCCGGGCCCATACTTCTGTATGGGCTCGGAATAAATGACTCTATGTAAGTTTACAAAAAAAAATATTTTCTTCGTGTAAACTGAAATTGAAACTTTAAACGCGTTTTTCTCAAAATGGCATTTCTGAAGTCGGTGACCAAGATTACTCGAACACTAATGAACCGATCTTCTTGAAATTTTGCAGGCTTATTTAATACATAAAAATGTAGTCTTTAATCGTTCGATTTTTTTTTCGTTAAAATCGAACCATTAGCTTTGACTGTCCGCCATTTTGTGAAAAATGAATATTTTTTAAAATCCGTCGATTAAAGACTAGTTTATACTTATATTTGACTAAATCCATCCGCATTTTTTTTTTCAGATGATCCACTTCGCCGCAATGTTGGTCACCGCAAACCGTGTATATAAAAACATTATTTCATTGACGGCCATTTGCCACTAAACAATGTAATATTTTTCAATAAAAAAATTACTGAAAGTTCTTCAAGATGTGTTCTTCAAGATGGTATATTGATCGATTAAAAAAGTGTTGTAGTTTTCTTTTAAAAAATTCATGAAAAAGGCCTTTTTTTGCGCTACAAGTGGGGGTAACGCCTTAAGGGGGGAGATGCCTTAGGACGAGGAAAAAAATTGCTGATTGTCATGATTTCAGCATTGAAAATGCTTTTAAAACTGTATATGTTTGTTGAGGTAGGCTGGGTGTGGGGGTCCGAGTTAGCTGGGTGTCACACGAAAGTAACGCTACCCCCACTCTACTGCAAGTGGAGTGGAGGTATCACATGCTGAATGCCTGTGATTGGTTGAAAAATTCCCTCTCCCCGCCCAATTCTAATCTCGTTTTTAATTTAAAAATTATATTACAACTTATATTGCAAATATATTACAAAAATTATATAACAATTATTATACAAACGCAAACATTTTTTTTAAATAATAAAAACTAAATTATATAACACTTATTGGAAAAACCCAAACAGACTCAAGCAAACCCATTTACATACCTCAATGTATCCATATTTTTTGAAAAATAATCAAAACCAACTTATATAGCTTGGTTTTTACATAATAAAACCAAATTATATCACAATTATTATACAAATCCATTTATATACCTCAATGTATCAATATGTTTGAAAAATAATAAAAACCAACTCATTATTTACATGTACCTGTTTTTTTATTACCCGAAAAGTCTGATTACATTGTCAATGCCATGGAATAGTTGCACTTTGTGTAATATCTGTAGATTTTTTTTTAAGGATGGATTTCTTCGCTGTTTTTGAGACTTAGGGTATGTTTCATTACTACTTTTGGTTGTTACATGGTTTGTTCTTTTTATTAATCTGTGAAAATGGCGGAGGTGTGACACGGTCTTCTAAACTGCATTGTCAAAACTGTCGTGACGTATAGCTAAAAACGAATGGAACGATTCTGATGAAATTTGGTAAAAATCTTTCTAACCTTATTGTCTAAAACATGATCCTAAATGTTTTTGAAAATTAAAAAAAATCTATTTTTTATTACAAAATGTAGCTATTTTTGTTAACATTCAATCTTTTCTTTTCAACGCGTACCAATTAATCGATTTTCGACATTTATTACTTTTTCTTGGCTTATATGCTGCGTACGAGTGTTGATGAAAGAAAAATCTTTGTTGGCTTTTCTCGGCTTAATCCCGTCGACGCTACTTTTAAAGATTGATTTAAAAAATACCATGTAACAGCCAAAAGTAGTAATAAACCATACCTTAGGTCTAAAAAAAGGTAAAGAAAAAATCACGAAAATCAGTAATTGTTTCTCGCCTGAAAGTATCTCCGCCCTTTAACAAAAACTGAACACGCCCTCGCGTGGCAATTTTCCATTATTTAAAAATTAATTAATCTTAATCCTACTTGAAATGGTTCGCCTTTTCTAAAAATCACCGAATGTCCTCGTTTGCAGTTTCGTGTCGCGTATATCATAGAGTGCGAGGGTTTATCTCAAGCATTTTACGTTTGTAATCGAGCGTGTATGATTTCAATCTAGATTTGCGTGTACATAAGAGTAAGAGATACGAGACTGGGGCACTGGGTAGTGGAGTGTATGAAAGCAAAATGATCAATTGAACAGAATGTGCAATGCGCAGATATAAACAAGATGTAATATCAAATTTGGTAAATGTCAATTTAAATTTGACAGTAAGAAAGACGAGACTGGACCTCGGGAAGTTTACGAAAGAAAAATGATCAGCGAAACTGAATTTCTCATGCACAAATATAAACAAGATATAATTTAAAATCGAAATATTTGAATAACAATCCTTCGTGCGGGCTCTGAGCAATAATTCCGACACAAACATTTTGATAATTATTATTATTACGAGTGTGTGATAATTCTTTTTTACTGAAATTATTTATTGAAATGAACTATTTCATAAAATGAAACAATTTATATTCAAAGAGGATTAATAGGAATTTAAGTATTTGAAGAATTGTTTTTTCAGAACGATATTCCATAATCGGTCAATTGATTAATTATATTTACATAATTGTTGAATCATTGGTTCGAAGTTTCTTTTTTCCACATCGATTATTTGGAGTGGCGAAATGATAAATTTGGCAGGAAAAAAACGAAGTTTCTGCCGCTGAATATTCGTTCGGCACGGTAATTCTGTATTTATGATTTCCTCGTGACTAAAACACGGGTATAATCGAAAAACTATCGAACTAAAAATGGAACGTCTGCTTCGCCTCTTCGTGCGGTAGATCTAAGGATCACGATCGTTATAGTTTGCACAGGGTGTAATAAACTATCTTCGACTAGATGCTAGGTGGAATGTTAGAGGCGAATAAAAATTCGCGTCTATAAACGATCCTTCCAGCATCGCGCGTTTCAAAGATGGGATAACCTTCGATCTTATTAAGCTTGGCTTTGTACCAATAAGCCATCTGGCTCGAGAAACTCTCAATGAATGATAAACCGGTGCAATAAATATTAGACCTCAACGCACGTCACGGGCACGCGCACTTTTCCATTAATACAACGATTCTTCAGTCTCGTTTCTATTTTTAACTACAATTTTTCCAAAATATCGCGTCGTCGATGAGCCTCTGAATAAAAAAGTTTTTGGAATCACTGAAACGCATTTTTCGGTTCTCCAATCTTAGATATTGATGGTAAAGCTCAATTTTTCAAATATCTCTCGCTAACGATCTAATATTGATTTTCTAAATTCAATTTTAATTTTCTTTAATAACAATAATTTAATTTAATTTTAAATTGTAAATTTAATTTTTCAAATATCTCTATCTAATGATCTAATATTGATTTCGACCATTTTTTTCAACGTTGCTCAATAACGACTTATTCGAGGAGAGACCAATGGGAAATCGTGAAAAACTGGGATTTTTCCGTGTTTGCGTAGATCCTTACAGGTTAGGCGGATCGCGAACGCGCGTGCGAGGTGTTCTAGAACGAGTCGCGGTATCCGACTAGCGTGGAACGTTCACGGAGGATCCACTTTATAGTAGGTACCCCTCGTAGTTACCCCCTTTACCCGCTCCACCGTTTACACCGTATATCTATACTTTCAATCGCAAATACACGCTCATACATACATACGGACAGACACACACGGGTATGTGCAAATATATGGGTGATTTTCCCGAAATTATCACATTGAAGAACAACGAAATCTATAAACAAAAAATATATTTCATTTTTTCATTAAAAAACTTCAATTGACTTCGGTTCTAATCTATATATATTATATAAAAAATATATACATATTATATATTATATAAATAATATATTATATAAAACATATATAATGTAATATAATTCAATATATTAGTATAATTTATATAAAATAATCGATGTGATATAATTCGACTGATTTTTCAGTTTTTACAGATTCATGATGATCGAAAGAAATAGTAGGGCCAGAGAAATGTTGGAAACCTTGTCCTATCGAGTTCTTATGGGTTTGTTAATATTTTCTCCTTTTTCTTTGAATATCGATCTCGCTCTGTTTGTTTCAACTTTTCTCTTCCTACAGAATCCGTTTTAAGGCGTTACCCCCACTTGTAGCGCAAAAAAGGCCTTTTTCATGAATTTTTTTAAAGTAAACTACAAAACTTTTTTAATCGATCAATATACCATTTTAAAGAACACATCTTGAAGAACTTTCAGTAATTTTTTTATTGAAAAATATTACATTGTTTAGTGGCAAATGGCCGTCAATGAAATAATGTTTTTATATACACGGTTTGCGATGACCAACATTGCGGCGAAGTGGATCATCTGAAAAAAAATGCGGATGGATTTAGTCAAATATAAGTATAAACTAGTCTTTAATAGAAGGATTTTTAAAAATATTCATTTTTCACAAAATGGCGGACAGTCAAAGTTAAGGGTTCGATTTTAACGAAAAAAAAATCGAACGATTAAAGACTACATTTTTATGTATTAAATAAGCCTGCAAAATTTCAAGAAGATCGGTTCATTAGTGTTCGAGTAATCTTGGTCACCGACTTCAGAAATGCCATTTTGAGAAAAACGCGTTTAAAGTTTCAATTTCAGTTTACACGAAGAAAATATGTTTTTTTGTAAACTTACATAGAGTCATCTATTCCGGGCCCATACAAAAGTATGGGCCCGGATACTTATACTTAAAAAAAATGCAATAAAAAAAATCGATTTTGAAAAAAACGATTTTTTTTACCCCTTACCTTACTTTAAGCCCTTAAAAAAAATATTATTCAAGTCACTATTTATAAACGAAAATGGTAGTTAACAAAATGTCCTAAAAATTTTAGATTCAGTATTTTAATGACTATAGCGGGTGTCATACGATTTTTGATATATGCAATAATAACCAAATGGCGGACATTTTTCGAAAAAAAGAAAACGTTTTTTTCACCGTTTTTTGGCAAAAAATAATAAATATCAAAATTTAAAAAATCCTTTATATGCGCTATAGCTATAGTTGTAAAGAATATGTGGTTGAAATTTCATAAGGGTCGGTTCAGTAGGCCTTCGAAGATTTTATCGACAAGCCCCCGAAAAAACGTTCTTTCGAGAAAAAACGCGTTTAAAGTTTGTTTGGGTTACATGAATACATCAATTTTTTTTCAAATGTATTTCGAAAGTGTATTTATTAAGTGTAACAACTTTTACATCAACATCTATAATATAAACCTATAAAAAAAATCATGAAAATAGCCTTTTTTAGCGTCTAAAGTGAGAAGACCCCTTAAAGAAGACAATTGCATGGTGAGAAAAAGGGAAAAAAATAGAGCTCTAATTTGTGCCACCCTATTGTATATAGATGAGAAAAGAAGGTCACGTCGGTTTTAGTTGAATGTTTTATTCCATTACAACATAAACTTTTACTTTGCTCGTGCAGATAGAGAAAAATTGATCATAAATCTATGCAACGACGACGACAACAATTATAATAAAAATCGTGGTAAGAACCTACGCACTGGTGGACGCGCGGTAGGGGTTCGTCTCCGGCGGTACATCAAGGCCGTGCCGTGCATCGCCAATATTCGGACCCGAGACCGGTCTGTGCACCATAGAACCCGGTGAACATGGGGCCGTCTATACCGGTGCGGGTTTTCCACAGTTTCCCCAACCCTCAGCAAATGCGGTGTAGTGTAATTTGACGATTGCGGACGCAACAGAAGTTAGGATACACTAGCGAAGTCCGGATAGGGAGTGATAGGAAACGGTTCAATTGGGAAGGGCAATACTTGAAAACCCGCAAGGGTTGGAACTCGTTGGAATTCAGAAAAAAAAATCGTGGTAACTATAATTCGCAACTATATATATATATATATATATATATATATATATATATATATATATATATATATATATATATATATATATATATATATATATATATATATATATATATATATATATATATATATATATATATATATATATATATATATATATATGTGTGTGTGTGTGTGTGTATATAAGACTAAAAAAAATATTTTTTTAAATATAGTTATAGTAAAATATAGTATAGTATAGTATAAATTAAATATAGTATAGTAAAAAACCGAGAAATAGTTTTTTTAGTCTTATACATACATACATATATATATATATATATATGACTAAAAAAACTATATATAAAAAACTAAAAAAAAACAATAAATAAAAAGCTTTATTTATTGTATGTAAATAAAGCTTTTATTTACACATTGTATGTATATCTGAGGTATTCTACGCCAAATCAACCACTTTTAAAACCCGACCCCTTTTGATTGGGCTGGAATTCGAATATGCTATTGTTTTCTGCTAAAAACCCTTGTGATTGAATAATTTTTTTTGTACATAATCAGAAATACGTAGTGATTTTTTCGTTAAATTGACTTTTTTTTTCAAATGCTCATAACTTTCTGACAAATTGATCAAATGAGATATTTTTTCTTTCAAATTCTTCGTTTTGAAATGTACTTTATGAAAAAAGTATCTAAAAATCATTCAAAGTCATCTTCGATATGATTTTTTAGTTTTTTGGAAAAAAACATGAATTTTTTCGAAGTCTAACATTTTTATATTTTTTTTTGTCGCAAAAAATATATGAAAATTTTGGCGTTTTTTGCCGCAAGACCCATCGTGGTAAGATTTTTCTTTATATTTTTTGTTCCGATTGAAAAAAAATGTATTCTTGATTTTTTCCAAATTTACCCTTTTCCTACGATGAAACAGTTTTAAATGGGTAATTCTGTGATATTTAATACTTTGTAAAATTTTTGAGTGAAACAATAATCTAAATGAAATAGTCTACTGCATTTTTTTAACCATAGAATTCATTAGCCGACATTATTGCATCATACGGAACAGCTAAATTAAACAAATAAAAAAACAAAAAATCAACATTTTTAAATGTGAAAAAAATTGAAAAAAAAAATTTATCACGATGGGTCTTGCGGAAAGTAACGCTAAATATATCATATTTTTACTATAAAAAGAAAATAAAAAATGTCGAAGTTTGAAATAGATGGCTTGGTATATGTTGGAAGTATTTTTGTCCATGAAGTAGCTTTTAAATAAAAAAGAATTGAGAAAAGATCTTTTCGGTGAATTTTTTAGAAAGTTGGAAGCATTTGAGAAAGAAAAATTCGATTTTTTTTTAAATTCAATACATATTTCTGATAATGTAAAAAAAATTGAAAGAAATCACACAAGCGTTTTAGAAGGAAACAATAACATATTTAAATTTCAGGCAAATCAAAAGGGATCGGGTCTGAGAGTGGAATGCCCCATATATAAACATGACCAACACCAACGAGGAACACACCACCCTCATTGCTCTAAACATTTACACATTATGGTTAATGTGTCATACCATATGAGTTAAATACACTTTTTTCTCTCCTTCCTCTTTCCAGCGATTTCATATGATCGGGAAATTCATTCGACTAATCTCTCCGTGCAAAAAACCTAATTTTAGTTTCCACCCAACGGAACGCGATGACGTGATTTTGGAGCAAATTCTTTTCGCGGTACTTAAAACTCGCGCGGTATACCTGTATCTAACACTGTTTGGGAATATTGTGCGAAAAAAATGGTCCTATCACTTAACCCATTTTATCGGCAAACATATATATATTTGCTCCAGTTCCTATCTCGATAGAATTATGGACTCGCGCACCGTACTTAACGAATGTTTATGGAGATAGTAAATTGATGCATATAGTCGAGAAGAGAGAAAAGCTCTCTTTGAAAGTGTTCACTGCTGCGACGAGGACAAATTCCGCGTCGACAGTTTTTGTGTAAAATCGCAAGGATTTTTTTATCCACCCACAACTTGATGCATTCAATATCAATTTCATTCAATTGAGAGAACATATACTCGTGTACGCAAAAATTCCGTATCAAAATAATACAAAAATATTCAGTGAGAAAAAAAAGTGTGACCATCGCTTTTCTCAAATAACTCTTGAAAAAAGTGTTTCTGCAAATAATTTTATGCGATTGCCTATTTACCGGAGACTTTGTCCTTGGAGTGCCATATTTCAGGTGTTTACATTTTATTTTTTTTTTGAAGGAAACGAGTGAAGCTTTTTGAGTGCGGTTTTTTCTTGCTTTTATTCATGATATACAGAACGTTAAAAAATTATTTTTTTTGGAAAAAAACCAAAATGGCGGCCGTTGCAGCGCCGCGAAAACAGGTCCTCAAATCGCGGGAGGTAAACGGCTGACATCACTGCCCCCTCTGTGTTGATCCGAAACACAAATTCAAAGCATATTATCAATCTGTGACCCTTTGGTCATGGAATGACGGATAGGTTTTTCGTTTAGTACAAATTTCGGAAAATGGCGGCAATTTAAAAAAAAATCGAATTTTCGCGTTTTTTTTCGCATAAAAAGATAAATAATAAATGCAAAAATGTATCTATCGAAAAAACGATCCGTCATTCCGTGAAGACATATTTTCTGAGTATGCTCTCCAAATTTCAGGTCGATATGTTAATTACAGCGGTCAGGAGAATGTCAGCCATTTTTAAAAACGTGTTTTCGAGAAAAAAGCGTTTAAAGTTTTGTAATGTGTTTACACAAATGTGTTTATAATTACCGCTAATCGGCAATGCCTGGTCCATAGAGGCATCCCTCCTCTTCTTCTAGCTGCTCATGGTGAGCTCAAATTGATTTTTTGAAAATTTCAAGGACAAAGTCTCCCTTAAAACTGAAAGACTCCATCCTGAGGAGGCTGGAGCGGTCCAGTTGAGTCAAATGACGGTGAACAGCTTTTATGATTTTTTTTTCAATCAACCTCGAAAGAATGCATAGGAGGCAGTGATGGGAATAACTAAATTACATTTTAATTTGATTATTAATCTGGTCACAAAGTAATTTAATTACAGGGTAATCTCATTGAATTGCATTTCATTACAATGTAATTAAATTACTCAGTACATATTATGTAATTTGTTATAATGTATTTAATTGCAAAATAATGTGATTAGAGTGTATCCAAATACTTTGTAATCTAACTACGTTGTTTGTATTTATGGCATAATATAGAAGAAAATAGCATCTTAGCCTCGAAAGTTGGATCAAGTGTGGTGTGTGAGCGGCTGTCAACTTTAGGAACACACAACATCTGTGCCTGATAGACAAGCAAAGGTCCACTCGCGCTCGTGAATAGTACGAACTGTAACTCGGATTTTTGTAACACACACGATTACATTATTTTAATTAATATGTAATCTATTGATTTGTATCAGATTAGCTTTCAATTAAATTACACAGTAATCAATTACCCTTGGTACTTGTGGTAACTAATTACTTCAGTAAATAAATCAGAAGTAATTAAATTATCAATTACAGTAGTAATTGTAATGGTTAGTTGTTAATTTAATTACTTTTTACCCATCTCCGATACGAAGTAGTGATTTATTCTGTACATGCTAATTTTTCATAAAATATATAATTAAAGGGCAAAATTATTGCATTTTTATGTTTTTATTACGTATATAAGGAATACTTTTTTGTTACTATCAACGCGAAAAAGGATAACATTATCGATGATTATTATGATAAAACTGCGTCTGCGAATGTTTTGTACAACTCAGAATGAAATTGTGAGTCATTTATAATTATGCCTATTTGGATTTATGTCACGAGATTGTTTATTATTACCATTCATTAATATTAAGTGTTGCCGGCATACGGCAACTTCGCGGAACAAGATTCTGAACCAAGATTCGTAATCTTTCATGAAACCTTGATGGTTCAATATTGAATATATATGATTTACAATGGCAAGCCGGGTTTTTTTTTTCTAAATCTTCACAAAAGTTTTGGTTAATCCTTTGTTAGAAATGACTTATCTTGGTGCTAAATAGCCAAAAAATCACTTCGCCCGTAGCGTGAACGTATTGCCCACCCAACTGCCCATAAAATTAGATACATTCAACTATTTTTACCTCTATTGTTTGGTGGTGAAAAAATTTCAAAAAATTTGTAAAGACTCAGTCTAGTCTACACAATAACATATATTTTTTTCAAATTTAATCTCGGATTGTGCCCCCGCTCCAACCTCCTTAATGTTAATTGAAGTATAATTTAATAAAAATCCTAAACTTTTTGTACCCCCTGTACTGTGCAAACTGTTTTTTAGTTTACTTCTCATTGGATAAAATAAAACCGAGCTTTCGCATAAAATCGACAGGCCAGCGCCGGCGCTCTTGACAAACGGCTGTCTCCTTGTCGCATAATCAAACGGGGATGGGGAACAATCAAAGGAACGTCGGAAACAAGCACAGGACGATCGTCGCCTCGTCTATACGCGGGACGTAAAAGTTCGCGAGATTTGTACAATTGTTATAGGGAAACGAAATAGCTTGACGAATGAGCCGAGGCGGGGATTGAGGTTTTTTTAAAATAAATGTTCGTGTAACCACGCGTACGAACGTGTATAAACGGACACAATTAATTTCCTATGTGCTTGACAGACGCGAGAGGGTTACCGGGTTGACGTATCGTCGTTTGTATTCGGGACAACGTGAGAAAAGGAGCTTCGTAGTTAGCTCCCCCAACAAAGACTAATATATATATAAATACCTGGGGGGGGGGGGGGGGGGAATGAGTCTTATTTTAAGACTCTTCGTCCGTGATCTCGTGGCGTTGATGAAACTGTGTTGCAATTATATATATATATATATATATATATATATATATATATATATATATATATATATATATATATATATATATATATATATATGTACATATGGGAAATTCCACGCCATTTCACCTAGCCCGTGACCCCGACCATTTTTGGTTTTCCTGATTTCTTTTTGTAAAATTGCGCCCCATGAAAGGAATATCCACACCAATTTTTAGATTTTTATATCTTCTCTTTTAGGAATTGTAATTTTCCAAAAAATTACGATTTCGGAAGTTTTGGAAACGTTTAAACGCCGCTAACTAATTGAGATATCGACAAATGTCACTGTATAATTTCTTTTTAAGCATACTTTTGTTATAAATATTAAAAAAATGATCAATTATCAATGTCAACGTTTTTTTTACTTCTAAATTAAAAACTGTTTTTTAAAGATGATTGCCGTTAAAAAAAAAATTCTCTGCAATAGAGTGATCTATTCTATGATTTTAAGACTCGTCGCATCGTGGGCCCCTTTTTCCTTCTATTTTTTTCGAATGAATCATATTCTTTTAGAAGATTTTTATCATTATAATGATCAATAATGCTATTAATGATTTTGTGATTTTCAAATCGACTTCGACAGGCCTGAAATGGTTTATTTTTAATTTGTACTGAATTTAACGATTCCTTTTATTAAATTCAAAATCATTTTTTTTGTTACATTCAACACAAATTGAAAATAAACCGTTCCAGGCTTGTCGAAGCCGAATTAAGAATCACAAAATCATTAATATGTTAATGATTTTTAAATTTGAAAAAAAATCTCTGAAATAGAGTGACCTATTCTATGATTTTAAGACTCGTCGCATCGTGGGCCCATTTTTCCTTCTATTTTTTTTCGAATGAATCATATTCTCTTAGAAGATTTTGATCATTTTAATGTCCAATAATGCTATGAATGATTTTGTGATTTGATTTTGAAATTTGTGTAGAATTTAACAAAAATAATGATTTAGAATTTTCGATTTTGATTTTGATTTTGAATTTGAATTCAAAATCAATGAATTCAAAATCAACAAATGGAACGGTTTATTTTCAATTTGTGCTGAATTTAACAAAAAAATGATTTTGAATTTAAAAAAAAAAGGATTTCGTTAAATTCAGTACAAACTAAAAATGAACCATTTCAGGCCGAATTGGAAATCACAAAATCATTAATAGCATTATTGGATATTAAAATGATACAAATCTTCAAAAAGAAATATGATTACTCCGAAAAAAAATATCCGATGAGATTAGTCTTAAAAATCATAGAATGAGTGACTCTATTTTAGAGAATTGAAAAAAAGGCAATCATCTTTTTTTTATGTTTTTACTTTAGAAGCAAAAAAAACGTAGACATTGATAATTGATCACTTTTTTCATATTTATCAACGAAAGTATGCTTTAAAATGAAAAAAATTTATAGTGTCATTTTTCCATATGACAATCCAAAACTTCCGAAATCGACCTTTTTTGGAAAATTATAACTTCTAAAATCGAAGCGATAAAAATCTAAAAATTGGTGTGGATATTCCTTTAATGGGGTACAAATTACTAAAAAAAAAATCAGCAAAACCAAAAATGGTGGGGATCACGGGCTAGGTGAAATGACGTGGAATTTCCCATATACATACACACACACATGTATACACACATGTACACACACACACACACACACACACACACACACACACACACACACACACACACACACACGCACACACACACACACACACACACACACTCGCACGCACACACACACACACACACACACACACACACACACACACACACACACACTCGCACGCACGCACGCACGCACGCACACACACACACACACACACACACGCACGCACGCACGCACGCACACACACACACACACACACACACGCGCGCGCGCGCGCGCACACACACACACACACACACACACACATATATATATGTCTGTTGTGTGCGTGTATTTGAATGTATGCGAGAGCGAACATCAGCAGCGAAACGCCTGGTGGATGTTGGTTCGAAAGTCTCGTCTTTTCCTTCCATTAACGCCACCTCAAAGTCGTACCGGAGGCGGCCTCATCGTTAATGCCGCACGCAGTTATACGTTGCGGGCGCACAAGCTCGAGAGTTTGCCGAAGAGCGAACTCTCTTAATATAGGCGTTTACGAACAAAATAAAGAACAAGCCAAAGGAATGCTTTCACGCATCCCAACGACCGAATGGAGCGGGTCGCATTGGCGAAAGAAAAAAAAATCGTTCTCCTCCCTAATATCGTGAAAACCGACGTTCGCTTTGCTCCCGCGAGTCGAGCAGTTTGACGAGATGCGCATCGGTGCTAAGCCATAGTCATTGTGTACGGAAGAGACGGGTCCGAATCGAGGCTGAGGCTTAAGTTGTTCCGAACATTTGCGAAGCGGGGGAGGGGCCAGAGAGGCTTTTTATTGCAACATTGGGCACGCAATAAAATGCGAGTGAATTGCATCATCGTACGATCTTGGTCCTTGACGCATGTATATATATATATGTGTGTGTGTGTCTGAAGGCGATGTTGGAAGGCACGTGAACGAGACGTTCGATTCATCTCAATGCTATATACACAAGACGAGATCTCGATTCTTCTATCATCGTTCTGTCCCTCTCCACCATTTCTCCCTTATATTTATAGACAATCGCGTTGGCCAACGCGCCAATGAGTTGAATGACTTGAATTATGGCACACTCCTCAGCTGAAAAGTGTGCGAGCGAGACGGATGGTGAAGGCGGGGGTGTAGCAATAAAGGGAGGGATGAACGCGTAGGTTTTTCAGCGATGACGAGATGCATCAGGGTCACACGATATGTGCCCAATATTGGAGGCTTCTTAGGGTAGAACGAACGCGCTCTTGACTTGTAGAGATTTTGTTCAAATTTTAACCAGACATTGTTCATGCAATTATGCATGTTTGAGTGAAATTTCAGAACAGTCGACCTTTTGGATCGGGAGATAATGGGTTTTTAAATTGCAACTTTTGAGAACGCGGGGTCTGCATTGACCGAAAGTCAGGTCACATAATTCGTCGTATCATTCTATTGTGTTTATAAATTTTGAAAAAAAATTATGATTAGATAGCAAACTAGTTAGGGGAAGAGTAAAAAAAGTTTGGATTGCCTTTACTTTTCAGTTTTGGTAAAAACGTTCAGTAAAAACAGAATAATTCTCCGTAAAAAATGTTTGTCCCCTATAATAAGAAGACCGGCGCACCGCAGAATAGTATTGTTCAATATTTCGAGAAAAACAAAAATTATCGCGTTCCTAAAGTTAAAAACTTTTATCATTAAAAGAGACTTTGTCCTTGGAGTGCCATATTTCAGGTGTTTACATTTTATTTTTTTTAAAGGAAACGAGTAAAGCTTTGTGAGTGCGGTTTTTTTCTTGCTTTTATTCATGATATACAGAACGTTAAAAAATTTTTTTTTTGAAAAAGAAACCAAAATGGCGGCCGTTGCAGCTCCGCGAAAACAGGTCCTCAAATCGCGGGAGGTAAACGGCTGACATCACTGCCCCCTCTTTGTTGATCTGAAACACAAATTCAAAGCATATTATCAATCTGTGACCCTTTGGTCATGGAATGACGGATGGGTTTTTCGTTTAGTACAAATTTCGGAAAATGGCGGCAATTTAAAAAAAATCGAATTTTCGCGTTTTTTTGTCGCATAAAAAGATAAATAATAAATGCAAAAATGTATCTATCGAAAAAACGATCCGTCATTCCGTGAAGACATATTTTCTGAGTATGCTCTCCAAATTTCAGGTCGATATGTTAATTACAGCGGTCAGGAGAATGTCAGCCATTTTTAAAAACGTGTTTTCGAGAAAAACGCGTTTAAAGTTTTGTAATGTGTTTACACAAATGTGTTTATAATTACCGCTAATCGGCAATGCCTGGTCCATAGAGGCATCCCTCCTCTTCTTCTAGCTGCTCATGTTGAACTCAAATTGATTTTTTGAAAATTTCAAGGACAAAGTCCCCCTTAACGAAAAATCATAAATTATAAAAGTTGCAATTTTTAAACCCATTATCTCCCAATCTAAATAGTCGACTGTTTTGAAATTTCACTCAAACATGCATGATGATGTGAACAATGTCTGGTTAAAATTTGAACAAAATCTATGTAAATCAAGAGCGCGCGCTCGTTCTACCTTAAGGGGAGATTGACTGATTTTTTGTTAAAAGGAAATATTTCTGCACAATTTTTGAGATTTGGAGTAATTTTTATTACCGTAAAAGGGTAACGTTCACAGTTTTTGGGGCTACTTTAAGGGGGCTGCTCAGGGTCTTTGCGGGGCAAGGGGCAAGAAGGGAACGCTTAGATACGGGCGCCTGTAACGGCTGCCAACCCTAAACAATCAAATTTTTGGATACGTAAAATAAATAAATTTCAGCTAATAAATATGTGGAATACATGTAAATGAATGTTTATAAATGTTATTAATCTTTTTTGTTTATTTACATCGCGAATAAGTTATTAAGCACGTTGAAATGTGGCAAACGCGCAATTTAAGCGCAATTTTATCTTTATGAAACCGCGGTAAGAAATTTATAGCAGGGAAGTAATACACTGCAAAAAAAGTCATTAAATTTACTATACTTTTATAATGGAAAATTTCTAAACTCGGAATATGAAACGCAAATTCGCACTTCAGTAATGGAAATATCAGTAATGTAAATTAATTTTCATAGATTCGTATATATATTAATATATGGGAAATTGAATATTAGTATGATGAGGATGAGTTTTTCAACGCGCATCATAATAACACAAATATTTGTTTGATTAATTCAACAAACGTATATGGTTTCATTATTTACACAAAAAGTATTAAAATCGCAATGTGACTATTATTTTTAACTTCATTCTGTTGAAAAGTATAATACCTTGTACATTGAATATTACAAAACGTTGTTCAAAGAAATATGAAATTTAAAATACTTTTACAATACTATGGCAAATGAAATTTCAAAACTTAGTATATGAATAAATATTTAGGCTTCAGTGTTGTAAAATTCAATACCGGACCTACTTTCATACGGTTTTACATTTCGTAATACGTACGAATTGAATATTAATACACTATCTACAATTTTTCAAGGCGTCTAATAGAAAAATAAATATTCTCAGTTGAAAAATACAACAAGCGTTTTCAATATACAAAATGTAGACAAAGTAAGAAAATTACAAACTGACTCTTAATTTTTACCATACTTGGTTCAGGAGTATGCAATTTTTTGTGCACTGAATATTATGATAGACTGGAGAAAATTAAAAAAAGAATAGGACATTTACAATACGAAGGCATGTACATTTTCTGATTTAGTATATGTTTATTCTGATAGTCTGATTTAATACATAATTCAGTGCAGAAAACTTGAAATTCGTGCTTTGGTCAGCATGTTGAATCACATCATAAAAAACGTATCGAGTGACACCAAATCTAAAGTAAGTGGTGAACACCCGGTGCGATGGTCTAGTGGTTAGCGTGCTCGCCACTAAACCAGCGGACTGGGAGGTCCCGGGTTCGAATCCCAGTCGCGTACATTTCGTCGTGAAATGTTTTTCTTCGGCATTTCGCGGCGAAATGAGACTAGTTCCACGAACGGGGGGCGAACTCGATGACCGGCTGTATATTGGTATAGGTTTTCCGCAGTTTCCTATACCCATGACAGAAATGTGATGATGGATATAATATAGAGGAGGAAGTCAGCTGCGGCCGCATGAGGGGGGACAGGGGGAAAGGGAGTAAACAGTTAGAGGAAAGAAACGGTCACAATGAGGGGAAGAAATAGGTAACAAACGCGAAAAGCGTGTACCTAAGGAAAAAACAAATAAGTAAGTGGTGAATCAACCGAACAAGCAGCCAAGTCTAATTAAACCTAAACAAACTAAAATCTATGCGTATTAATTTTGATGTATCCACAACTGATAGTTTTGAATAGGTATATGATTTTTCCAGGACTTTGGTATTACAGCATTACTACACATTACTTAGACATTCAAAACGTAGTGTATTAATTTAAAAATAACGATTGTTAGTTTTCACAGACTGAATCAGTAAAAAGAATTCCGAAATTTGTACATTAAAATTCATACAGCGTTTATTAAAGACGCAGAAAGTCCCGAGTAGAAATCTTGCTCCAGCTACAATAAACACCTGATCAGGCATCCTGACTTCTTTTTCCGGCCTTGATCAGAATTTTTTATCAAGCCCTGATCATTTTGAAACACAGTCTCTGACTTCCGTCTGATCAGGGTAAAAAAATCAAGGCCTGATCAGGGTAAACTATCAAGGCCTGATCAGGATAAAAAATCAAGGCCTGGTCAGTGTAAAAGACCAAGGCCTGATCAGCGTAAAAAATTAAGGCCTGATAAGAGCTTAATTTTTCACGGATTGATCAAAATGAAAAATCATATGATTTTTCACGGCTCAGGATGACCGATTTTTTCCTGAAATAAAAAATACAACGCATACACAAAAGAGAAAAAGGTACCACTTTATAAATAACGCTGATCGTTTATTTTTTAATCTTAATATAAAATTTATCACACATATTTTTCACATATATCTATGTGGAAAACAAACATCATTTTTCTTGTATTTGTAATAGAACAAAAACTCGAAATAAACTAAGATATATCACTGTATTATATTCCACTTATCATCCCGAAATTAACTAATATATTTTTTAAACAAAAACTTAAGAAACTTCGTGAATAAAGTAAACAGAGCTCAACGTTTTTATGACCAGACGTTTGTAGGAAACGTTACATTGGGCGTTCTGTTCGTTTTTTTTACGCGACGCTCGAAACTTGTCCCAGTCTTTTGCTGAATTAATCAGGCCTTGATACCGCTTCAACAGCTTGTCCAATTTGCTTCGAAAGAACTTCTATTCCGTGTTCCCTTTATTTCGAAATGACAGCCACTGAAAAATACGAAAATGTGTATCCCACTTAGAATTCAATGTCTACATATATATCTATATAAGGTATGCACATTATTTTATTAGAGTGGCACAAATTTGAGCTCTATTTTTTTTTCCTTTTTCTCACCATCCAATTATCTACTTTAAAGAAGATAAAAAATTGTTGCGAAAGCTGCGAGCGGTCATTTTTTAACGAAAATTAGAATTGAAGCAGGAGAGCCCGTACAGCGAAGGCTAACCAAATAATGGTAAGTTGACAGCGTAGTGCAGTTCAGTGAATGTAATGTCCATCCGAAGTGCATTTCTAATGGGCTAACTTGCACCGATGGACTTACTTTCACTTAACTGAACTACGCAGTCAACTTGTCATTATTCGGTTAGCCTACGCTGTCCGGGCCCGTACAGCGAAGGCCAACCAAATAATGGTAAGTTGACAGCATAGTCAGTTCAGTGAATGTAATGTCCATCCGAAGTGCATTTCTTATGGGCTAACTTGCACCGATGGAATTACTTTCACTTAACCGAACTGCGCAGTTAACTTATCATTATTCGGTTAGCCTACGCTGTCCGGGCTAATCAGCACCGATGGCAAAACCTTTACCAGATTGAACTACACTGTCAGCTTACCATAATTTGGTTGGCCTACGCTGTCTCTTTTTCTCCTCTGACAAAGGAGACGGACCAAGTAAAGAAAAATAAAAGCGATACACAAAACAAATATAAATCTACTTACATAGTGGTAGCGCCAACACATGCCAATCCTCAAGAATTTCGAGTTGTTCCTCGCTGAGAGGATCTGTTCCGGATCTGTCAAATGTATCATAATAAATATTTCAACCAATGCATATATAATTTGGCGTATGGTTAATTTACAGTCAGATTTAATCCAATTTATATTTATAGATTTAAGAATTGTAAGTCTTTGAAAAAAATTAATTGTTATACTAACCTGCTGCTGTATTATTTCTTCGTTTTTTCACTTATTTAGAGCCCGCTATTCACGCAGACACAGTCGTTGCACAATCTTCCGATTGTATTTGTCCATCTTATTCACAACGTACACGTTATTTGTAAAAATGTATAAAGTGATTAATAATATGTCTCGTGCTTCTCTCGTGTCTGTGTATCATTTGACAAGATGAGATTAGGCACGTTTTTAGCGCCAAACTGTAGAAGTCCAGTTACATGATGATTGCTTGAAGTTAGCTGGATCAGGCGAATTGAAGTAAGCCGTAAGTCCAGTTGCTTGACATCGCCTGAAGCTAGCCGGGTCAGGCGAATTGAAGTAAGCCGTAAGTCCGGTTGCTCGACCACCGCCTGACCCCAGCTTGATCAGGCAAATTAAGGCAAACTTAAGTAAGGCCTTTGTACTACAAGCTGATCAGGCGCAGATCAAATATCAGGCCAGCCTGACAATATTTCTACTCGGGGTAAATAATAACAATTACACTAACCTAACACCGTAAAATTAATACACTTTTCTATATCAAAATTACTTTTTTTTAATTTAAAAATACAATCTGTGCATATTAATTTTAATACGCTTATAATAGATACCTTGCGATACATATATGATTTTTCGTGTGAATTTGGTCAAACAAAAATTTACACGGAATAAGTTCGATGTATGCTTAATAACATACCTTTTTTCCAAATCTCAAAATTGTGAAGAAATCTTGCCTTAAAAAAAAGCATAAAAATCAACAATTTTTTCATCGCCTAAAGGTACCTCCCCCGTTAACCTCGAAGAGACATCCGCTATAAGACGATTGAAAGTCTTTTCCGCCATGTTTCTAGTACTCATGGACACCCATTACAACTTGATTGATGATGTTTTTTGTAATAAGAAAAATACTAAACAAAGCAATAAAATGGTTACTCCGACGGAATAAAATGGCTGCTCTTTAGCTTTAGGTAAAGTATAGCTATGCCCTGGTGCAACATAGTGCAATACGTTTCGTTAAAACGTCATCTCCCTCTGCCCATATCTAGAAACGATGCCGACCGCGCAGGCCAATACATCCTTTCAGGCAAATTCTACATTTGTTCGTACCGCTTTATAACGATATTCACGAGTCCCGAGAAAACCTTGGCTGCAGTCCGACAATTTCTTCTCGTTCTCGCATACGCAACTCACCGTATTGAACTGCACGAATGACGTAGCGCCATTTAGAGTACTCCGCGGTTACGCGCGAGAGAAAGAGAAGACACGCATAGATACCTATGTATACATAGATACATGTGTATGGATGTACATATTTATGCGAAAAGATGACTTCGAAGATATGCAACTTTCAGAACGGCCCTCCTAGTAGTCAATTGTTCCCGTACTGGACATTACGAAAAACCCAACTTGTTCAAAATCACCTCTGGACAAATGGGAACCTATTTCTACCAGGTGTCCCATTTTAATCTTACATCTGATTTATCTCGAAAAATACTGCTCCTATCAAGTATTGAATTGAATAAAACTTTTAGGGCGCAAAGGGGGGCGCAAAAAAATCTTTTTTGGTCCGAAATTCAAAATGGCGAGGTTAAGATGGCCAAAATGTTTTTTTAATATCGGATCGTGATTTTGTTCACCTCAAAATTTGTCAAGCCAAAACTGACAACTTTTGTAGCAAAAGTTTTTTGATAAAGTTCATAATTTTTAGGTTAGTATACCATTTTTTTACTATTTTAGCGCTTTTCCGGAATGTACCACGGGGAGGCAAAGTCACTTTCGTTATCAAACAAACCCAAGTGTCACCCCCATGGAAATTTATGTATGTAAAATATATGCAGAAAATATATGCTACATATATATATATATATATATCGGTCGCATATATAGTGACGAAAAATAGAATAATACGTATATATTCAGTATATATGTACCAAATATATGACGCATATATGACCCATATATTTTCGATATATTTTTCTGACCAAAAAAATATATGCTGTGCATAAACACTATTACAGTTAAACTTAATAAAACTTAAAACTTAAACTTAAAAAAACTTAACTTACAGTTAAAGTACGCTATTACATATAAACACTATATACAGATATGCTACGCATATCTGTATATATGTGGCATATATGTACCATTTATGCAGTATATATGCGGTATGTACGCAGTGTGTATGCAACATATATGCTAAATATATGTAGTATATATGCAGGGTAAATGCTACATATATCATTGATATATGATATATTGATGTGCAGTAATACCACGCATATACATCTCATATATAAAAACGTTACGAAAATTAGAATTTGGCACATATATGCAACATATATTTTCAATATATGGCATACATTTCAAATATATTACAATTATTAATCAAATAAATTTGCAGTATATTTTTGCGTATATAAATTTCCATGGGGGCAGTGTCCGTGCGAGTTTGTTTGGTAAAGGAAGTGACGAGCCGCAGAGACCTAGTCCTTGTTTGGGTTATAGAACAAACCCGAACAAACTCACACCCAGCTACACACCCACTTACAATAGGGATGTTGAAGACTCCAAAGATGTACCTCCTCGTGGTACATTCTGGATAGCGCTAAAATAGAGAAAAATGGTATTCTAACCTGAAAATCATCAACGTTATCAAAAAGAATTCTTATAAAAGTTGTTAGTTTTGACCTGACAATTTTTTTTATGAAAAAATAACATTTACGATCTCATTTTTAAAAAACATGCCAACCATCTTACAGTCGCCATGTTGAATTTTGGACCAAAAAAGGTTTTTTTTCGAACATGGTATATTCTGGATAGCGCTAAAATAGTGAAAAATAGTATTTTAATCTAAAAATTATGAACGTTGTAAAAAAAATGTCCTACTAAAGTTGTTAGTTTGGGCCTGACAAATTTTTCGGTTAAAAAAAAACACTAGTGTTTACGAAGTGCGACGTGTATTACCAAATGGATGAAGGTTCACGTTGAACCGTCATGGCACGTGGCATTTCGTAAACACTAGTTATAGGACTGTAGGGGTTAAATTAATTCTTATAAAAGTTGTTAGTTTTGGCCTGACAATTTTTTTGATGAAAAAATAACATTTACGATCTCATTTTTTAAAAACATGCCAACCATCTTACAGTCGCCATGTTGAATTTTGGACCAAAAAAGATTTTTTTTTCGAACGTGGTATATTCTGGATAGCGCTAAAATAGTGAAAAATAGTATTTTAATCTAAAAATTATGAACGTTGTAAAAAAATGTCCTACCAAAGTTGTTAGTTTTGGCCCGACAAATTTTTCGGTTAAAAAAAAAACACTTGTGTTTACGAAGTGCCACGTATATTACCAAATGGATGAAGGTTCACGTTGAACCGTCATTTCGTAAACACTAGTTATAGGGCTGTAGGGCTTAAAATAATGCTTCGATTTAAATTTAAAAAAATGAACAAACTGCGATTAATGTCAGGAATGTCGTGTTAAAAAATTAAGGGATTTCTCCACTTGGTTCACTAATAATACTCGAACAAACCTCAACTTGAACCTTCAAAATCTCCGAAACTATGTGGTGAAACGGATTAATTTTTGGACAGTTAATGCATCCTAAATTAATATCTCGGTGATGTGAATTTCAATCGTCTAGAACCATTTCGATTTTGGTATCGAAACTCCTTAACGTCGCCTTTTCCCTTTAAACCCTAAAAGTTTTATTACACTCAATACTTGATCGGAGCAGTATTTTTCGAGATAAATCCGATGTGATTAAAATGGGACACCCAATATAAAAATCGTTACAAACACCGTCTGGTTCCCGAAACCAACAGTTTCT